>JAEQBH010002787.1:0-600000 GCA_016808115.1 Tetrastigma voinierianum
TGATGATTTTACATTCTTTTTAATTTCGTGTTTCTAAAGCGGCAGGTGATCATTATTTACAAGTTTCAACAGCAAAAAGTTATGGGTAGTAAGTTTTACTTTTCTTTGATGAGGAATAAGTAGTTACAAATATATTCATGTTGTCAATAAAAGCAAGTAGTCGCAAATTAAATGTATAGGCAAGAAGCTAGTGATTTGCAAATGTTGTTTTTTTTTTTGTTTAATTTAAAATTCATAAAATAGAAATTTGTAAAATTAATAAAATTAAATATGTTTAATGAAATAAATCTAATAAAGAGGTTATTATTACATAACTGAAGTAATAAAAAATACAAAATTACTAAAATGAAAGTTATTAATAGAAGAAAATAAAGTATAAAAAATAATTCTGGTCACTAAATGATTAACATTGTAGGAAACAAAATTTTCTCAAGATCCTAACCACTCCTTCTCATGATTCATATCCCCTTGTTGCTTCCCAAGTTTGGAACATGTATCATTCAATTCAACACTTTTAGGCTCATGTTTATGTTCACTCAGCTAGTATTGTCTCAAATCTTGCACATACTCTCTAACTATTTTACTTAACTATCAAATATACCAGCGTTGTTCAATTTCTACAAGTGATGCTCAGATGTCCTGAGAAGAGAGAATGTTGTGTAGGTCTAAACAAAAAACCTCTAAAGGATTACGCAATAATAAGTTTAACAATTTCTTTAGGCGCAAAGTGCTTTTATCTCCATTAGGGATAGGTTCTTGTTACATTTCTTTCATCTTTTCCTACATAAGAAATTTGAGAAAAAATAGTGTTAGAGAATAAAATAAACATATATGTAGTATAAGTTTTAAAACTTTTGCACTGTGAACACATGTAATTGAACAAATCAAAAGGAAACGTCACATGACTATTATATTTATTAATTAAAGAGAGTAGCCTACAATACTTACATAGACAACTCGACCTTGACGTTATAATGTGTGATATAAAAGAGTTCAATCTCATTTGGTTGATAGGTGGTTCTCCTCTGGTTAAGCATGCATCAAAATAAAAACAAATAAAGATAAATTGTATTCTTTAATATGATTAAGCACAATATTCCCCACTAAACCTTACAACACATCTCTTTTATATTTGGGAGAGAGAAATATATATATTTTTACATGGATTAGTGAATAAATATAATAATAATTAAATCTTAAACTAAAAGAAAATTTTTACAATTTAATATATTCATAGAAAAACCTTTCTTTAGACTTCTTAAATATATTTTTTAAAATAATTCCTCAAGATTTCAAATCACAATTCTATTAAAAGTATTTTTTATTTTTTGTAGATAATTCTCATTTATTTTTTATTATTTTTGAAAATCTGTTTACTTGAAAAATAAAATTTATTTCTTGAAAGCATAATTTATAAAAATTTTATTTTTATATCATATGTAATTAATATATCAAAATAAGTTAATTTTTAATATAAAATATATATACTCATAATAATTTTTTATGATATTCTTTTTAAAAATAGAAAAATTATTAATATAATAATTTGAAGTTTGTTGGTATAATTATAGTTTTGTCGAAAATTTAAGTTTCTTTTATAGATTGATGTTATCTAAATAAATTAAAATGATTAGGATTAAAAACCTCAATTTATTTAGATAACATCAATATATAAAAAAAACTTAAATTTTCAATAAAACTATAATGATCCCAACAAACTTAAGATATCAATAATTTTTCAAAAGAATCCCATAAAAATTCACTTTTTTATCCTATTAATTTTAATTTATTTAGATAATATCAATATATAAAAAAACTTAAATTTCAATACAACTATAATCATCACAACAAACTTCAAATTAAAAAACCAATAATTTTTCTATTTTTCTCTTTCTTCCGTGACTGTATATCTCCCTTTTGTTTTGCTCCTCCATACCTGCCCCACTTTCACACAATATATCATTTTTGTAACTGCCATCATTTTTTTATGCATCTCAAACACATGTTTTCACAAAGGTAAGAAGACATACAAATACATCCATTTTAACTTTTAAGCATAATAAATAGTAAAACCCATGTATGAAAAAAATTAAAAAATACTAAAACCCGTGAAAAAAAAGTAAAATAAAGCCCGCACAAGTAAATAAAGTAAAACCCGTAGATGTTAAAAAAAAAAGGAAAAAAAAAAAAGTAAAACCTGTAGACTTAAAAAAGGGTAAAGAAGTAAAACCCTTATCAGCTTTTTCTTCACTCCGGCACAATTAATTTCTTTTTTTTCAAGCATTCACCTCAGGTAAGGAATATCTAAAAATAGAGAATGTTTACTTATGATCAAAACCTTCTCAATAAGGAATGAGGAATTGGAGCTCTCAATTCTCTTCACAATATCAAAATCTTATTTTTACGATCTTCATCCCATGTGAAATTTTTTTCAAATATATGATTTTTTTTATTTATTTTTCACCTATTTTAGTTTCACTTATCTCAAGTTTAAAAAAAAAAAAAAGTACTTATCTAAAAAAATGCTCCAATCCTTACAATACTAACTTATAATATTTACAACCTAAATATAATAGATTATATATTATAGCATAAGAATAATATTTATGAGATTATTTTATTATTGTAAGGTGAAGTCTGATAAATATTTTCTTTAGTTTTTCTTATTTATTTTATTACTATTCAACATTTCTTAAAATGTGACACCCTATCGGCCAGTCTGGTGATAACCAGTCAACTGTGAAGCCTTGGTGAGTGTGGTAACTTCAGCCACACCATCATCATCCCTTATCGGGATCCATAATTTAACAAAAAATGGACCAGTCTCATTTGTGAGCTCTATCAAAATACAGCCTGTATAACAATACATCCGCGTGACCCATCAGGGCTCGATATACCACATCGAGTCATTCATGAATCATAGCGATACTTGGCCCCCATTCAAGCGCATCTGAATACTATACATGCAACTATGTATTGGTATGTTTACCAGAGTTCAATTATACACTCTTATACAAAATGATATATTAAAGCGATTGTTAATATACATATACAAAATATGGTCCAAAGCCACATCAGAAACTCTTCATATTTGCGGTCTAGAATGCGGTCGATGATCTGCGACTATGCTGAAAGAGTTCCTGACAGGGGGTAGAGCAAAGCCTAATAGTGATAATCTCTACCAAGGGTTACTCTTTGCTAAGTGTTCATCTGATAGTCCGACGACGATACACATCCAAGTGAAAATATGTACATGAATTTCGTATGTCATGCATGGAATGTCTTCATGCCCATATCCCGAGTCACTCACCAACTCCCTCACACATGCCTATGCCAAGTGTTACAACCGTCACTGGTAGTACCAATGACACACATATATCGAAAGTCCTTCTTAGGCTAACTAATTTACCTAATCACGAGTCTTGATGGACAACTAATCTGAGTCAATCGACTCTATCCACCTGACTTCGAAGTCTATGTGATAATCGTGTGTCTTATTTTAGACCTTGGATCTTTTCGGATCACACAGCGGGTCCTCTTACACCCAATGTTCTGAGTTTTCACATATGAGGGGATTAACGACCCCTTCTTGCTCCTTGACACACATTAATTATATTTCACTTTATGCTTTGGGCAGTAGGTCATTTATTGGACGTCGTCCGAAATGTAGGCTTCCTTACCCCTTCATCATGCTTACGATGATGAATGACCATACCATGCACACACACCCAATATGGTGATGTCCTTGTGCATATGCAATGCTAATGTCGCGCAATTTCTCATGTTACATATGATCTTTTCATGAACCATTCTCATCGGTTGTACTTCATGTCGAATTACCATGCAAACATATCGCCACTTAAGCATATAAGTTCCATATATTTCATGCCAATATATATATAAATAAATTATCAAACATTAGCATCCATAATGCATGACTAAACAAATAATGTCATACGGCCTTCCCTTAGAGCTAAATCATGGCAATTCCTACCCAATCTGTGCTTCCTGACATGTCACATGTAATGGTCATGTCAAAACCAAACTAAACTGCATTGACCTGACCAAGCAGCTTGCATACTTGGTGAAAAACATAGATTTTTAGCAAAGTTATGATCACCCACTATCCTCAGAGCTGTGTTTATCAAATAACAGCTTGATGGGCTTTCCATAGAGTCTAAGAACACCTGAAACGGAGTTCGGACAAAGAAGTTATGGTCGTTCGAAGTTGGAGGCCAACAATCATATTAATGACAATTGTGGCTACACCCGAGAATTTCCTATTGCATACCATAGCGGTACGCTCCACTTTGAATGAATTTACCGGGTCTAAAGGGGTCGAAATTTGGATATACCTATTTCAGGAGATATGTTCTCCTATAAGTATAGTTGCAAATATTTGAATCCGCATAGTCGGATGAGTGATGGTGAGTTATCAAACCAAGCTTGCAATCATGGGGTCGAAGGGGCTTGGGCTGACACCTCCCTTGGACACACACACACATGCCCTTATACAGAAATTAAACCGAGTAGGAAAAAAACCCTACCTCAAATAGTGTGATTTCCCAGGACATCGCCTTTTCTCGGTTTCCATGAATACTCGAACCTTGCACCTTGGCGAAATCTTGTGATTTGGTGCCTGGCAGTAGCTCTCGTCGCGTAAATGACTTCCAACTCTCGACTAGAGTTCCGATCGGAAAAACCTCGTAAAATTTTCGGAGAAGCTTGCTTTTTTTTCCCTTCTCTCTCTTCTCTCTCTCTCTCTCTCTCTCTCTCTCTAACGTTTTGTTCTAGACCAAATTATGAGATCTTTTTTTATTTTAGATCTTTTCTTGATATTTATACATGAGACACATGGCTCACATCGTGTCACGTGTCACGCTTCTCCGATCCGTTTTCGCCCCGAAACAATTTATTTTATCCCGATTTAAATTCCATCTATCTTAAATGGACATTCTTTAAATATTTGACATTTTTCAGATTTTTTTCTAAAAAGCCCATTTTTTTTTATCCACTCGATGTCCATCGCTTCAAAATTCGGGAAAATCCGATGGTCTCGGAATTCAACAAAATTCGTCTAGGTGACTAGATTTCGTGAGACGATTTCAATGATGAACTCCATTTCATCATCCGATATCTAGAAAAATTACAAGTTTTAGCCTATCCCATTACAACAAAATTACCATTTTGCCCTTCCTAGCTAAATTTAAAATTTTTAGTTTTTCGAAGTCTTACTTCCCTCCTTAAAAAGCATTTTGTCAAATTCCAACTCACAACCATACGCAATCACATGTTTATGCAACAGTCATTGAATGTTACCAAATGACTAAAAAACATACCTTCATCCCCAAATAAGAAAAGATAGGCGGTACGCATCGTGTCCTCACGCTCCCATGCTGCCTTCTCCACTCCTCGGTCCCGCCATAGCACCTTCACTAGCCTCATAGTCTTGCGTCGCAAAACCTAGTCTCGACTATCCATGATACGCATTGGTCCCTCCTCGAAGGTCCCATCTGTATCAACAACAAGCTAGTCCCAATCCACTATATGAGTCGGATCTGGAGTGTATTTCCGGAGCATGGAGACATGGAATACATCGTGAACACTTGATATACTCGGCGGTAGTGCCACCCGGTAAGCAACTATACCCACCCTCTCGCGTACCTCGAAAGGCCTAATATCTCGGCGATAGCTTTCCCCGCTTGTCAAACCTAATCACTCCTCTCTTAGGCATAACCTTCAAGAAGACATGATCTCCCACCTCAAACTCTAGAGGTCGTCGTCATGTGGTGGAGTAGCTCTTACAATCAGGCTCAAGCGGTGGTAAGTGTTACATATCAATTCCACCTTCACTGAGGTGTCACTAATCAACTTTGGACCCGTGGTGGATCTCTCTCCTACCTCGGTCCAAAAAACTGGAGATCGGCATGGCCTCCCATATAATGCCTCATAGGGCACCATATGTATACTCGCCTGATAACTATTGTTATAGGCGAACTCGACTAAGGGAAAATGCTCCTCCCAGCTACCCTTGAGATCCAGGACACATGCTCTCAGCATGTCCTCTAACTACCATAGTCCTCTCGTGGCCAGTCGGTGCGTGGATAAAAGTAGTACTCATCCTCGGTGTGTCCCATTGGCTCTCTGGAAACTCTTCAGGCGAGGCTGTAAACACGGGATCCAGATCGATAATATAGAGGCGGCACTCCATGTAATTGTGCAATCGTATGTACAACTACGAGGAATTCCTCCGGTGTGAGGAGTCATTTGCCACTGACCGAGAAAATGTCTTGGAAGCTTAGTAGGCTGGTCCATATCACCCGCTGCGTCGTGCTTAGCGATAATAAAGTGGAAAGTCAGTCATAAAATCCATCGTGATATGCTCCCACTTCCACTCCGCTACCTCTAATGGTTGGAGTAACCCTGCTAGCCTCTGATGCTCAGCCTTAATCTGTTAACACGTGAGACATTGTCAAACAAAATCCCATTATACTCTTTTCATCGCTCATGTGCGCGATAAGATCATGATACATCTTCGTGCCACCCAGATGCACCGTAAAACGAGAATAACGGCGTTCTAGAAGGATCTCCTATCTCAGCTTTGCCAACTAGGGAACCACAATCCGTCCCTATACCGAAGACTACCATCCGTTTGAATGGCCCAAACCTCGTCACCCGTACCAGCCTGTACTCGGTCCCTGATAGATACTATCAGTGATCATGCATGCGCCCGAAAATACCTAAATTTTTATAATAAGGTATTATGTTCCGGGTATAATTGAGCCAACTTAGGTAATTTTCGGGGGTGTTAGATGAATATTGATTAAATGATTACCTTGCTAAAATAGAGAAATTTATTGAATCAGGAAATAAACCCAGTGAAAAGAAAAAATATGAATTGTAAATGAGGCTAAGGTCAATTATAAACAGTTTATATGTCTAAGTGAAATTAGGAGAAATAAATGAGCAAGGGAAAATAATAGGAGACTTAAATGAGAATAATAGAAATTGGGGACTAAATATAAAAGAAATAAAAGAAAAAGAAGAAGAAAATCAAGGAAAGGGCATGTGGCATGGAAAGAGAGAGGAGGATTTCTCCTTTTTAAAATATGATTAAGGGTGATCCATAAGAAAAGGAAAAGGGAAAAGAAGAGAGAAGAGAAGGAAGAAAAAGAAGAGAAGAGAAAAAAGAAGGAAAGGAAAAGAAGATCACAGGTATGTAAACTATGGGTGTATGGAACTTGTTACATTCCATATGGAAAAGTTTCATTTCTTGTTAGGGTTGAGTTGAGAAGAGCTCTAAGGCTCCTATAGATGTGTTTTAGGAAAGGTTTGGTTGCAATTTGAACCAAGAAAATATCCCTATTTTTGATCTTACGCATTAGCCTGACCTTATAACTGATTTTTGGGTAATAATTAAATGGAATTTGGAAGTGAATCCTTCTGGTATATTGTAGCCACATCAATGAACTTGATGTTAGGCTTTTGAATTTCTCAATTCGGACCTTTGTAGCCCAAGTTATGGCCCTTTTTCCTTGGATAGTCCAACTCGACCAATACAGCTCGACCAATGCACCTCAACCAGTGCACCTCGTAGGGCACCTGAGCCGGTCACACCTAGATCCGAGTCCAGGTCGGCTCGGCGGAGTCAAGTCAGCTCGAGTGGGTTTGAAATGCGTGTGGCCACTCCAAAAGCAGAGTCGTAAGCTTTGCTGTCGAACCTCTGTTTTGAGTGTTCTTGGACTCTATGGAAAGCCCATTGAGTCAAGAAGCCATTCATATGCCTGTTGAGGACAATAGGTGAGCTCATACAGGTCAGCTGAGCTCAGCCATTTCTGGTCAGCTCGACCAAGTCAGGTCAGCTCGGCTGGGTTTGACTACGTGTGACCTCAACTTCGGAAGGTCATAACTTCTTCGTCCGAACTCCGTTTTGGGTGTTCTTTGACTCTATGGAAAGATTATTGAGTCAAGAAGCCATTAATATTCCTGTAGAAGACAATAGGTGAGCTCAAACAGGTCAGCTAAGCTCTTCCAGGTCAGGTCAGCTCGACCAAGGCAGGTCAGCTCGGTTGGATTTGACTACGTGTGACCTCCAACTTTGGAAGGTCATAACTTCTTCGTCCGAACTTTGTTTCGAGTGTTCTTGGACTCTATGGAAATACCATTGAGTCAAGAATCCATCTATATATAGTTTGTTAATATTGGAACTCAAATTAAACTCAAAAAATAATCTGGCAACAGCAGCCCAGCGCATGAATAATTTTGTTACTAATGGTTTTTGGAATAGGAACTGATGAGGAGGAAAAGCCAAGGCGGGATTGAGATTAAAGTTGGAATCCAAAGTGGAAATATTTTTAGGTTTGTTATCTTGGCTTCTATTCCTCGTTTGAGTTTTGCATGTTTGTTCTATTTTTTTCATATTCTTGTTTCAATATTTGAAATGCTTGTTCTAAATGCATAAGAAAAACATATTGAATTGTTTTAAATGATTTAAAGAAATTGATTGTAAAATGTTTGCATATGAAAATTGCATGACTATTGAGGAAGAACTATTTATACAAATGTACATATTATCTTTATCTTATACTTTTTTTTTTTTTTTTTTTTGGGATGAACACCACTTAATGGAATGTGCTTGGATTTGGATTCGTATTAAGGATAGATTGGTATGCAGTAGGGGTTAAAATAGCGATCTGCCGAATGATTGTATTGATGTGTCCTCCGATCAGTAGCTGGTGGGACATTATCGGTAGTGTTTACTAATTGAATTTTCAACCGAGTCATGTGACAGGCCGTCTTGTGTTATAAAGCGTTTTTATATATCTTTCTGACCAGCGGGACACGTGCAGGTTACTGCGATATCACGTATGTCAGACATAGGATTAAGAATTAGTTATTGGCATGAATTGAATTTGTGAGTATAATTGAATTGATTTGAGATTGTGAAATATTGAATATGAAAGTGTATTTTGGATGATCAAGAGACCTCAGCGGTGTATATAAAATAAGTATATATTGTATTTACATTGTTATCCACCAAAAATTTGAAAGTTTTGAATTGTTAAATTGCATGATTTGATTTAAAGCGGCGAAAGATGGATTTGTATAGAACCACTAAGCATGAAAATGCTTAGCGTATTGTTTACAATGCGGTGCAAGTGATAGATAGTATTCGGCGGACCACGAGATCGAGGGCGTCGAGTCATAAAGAAGAAATTTGGGTATGCTCGGAACATGTGCATTCATTCCATGTTTTCTTTTTTGAACTTTGATAGGTTGCAAAGCATTTTGAATATAAATATCTATTTTGTAAATTGATTTGAAAAAGGCATAGAATGCCTTGCTGTAAAATGCATTTGTTAAATGTAAATGTTTGTAGGCTTGCCCTAAATTGAAATTACTTGCACAAGATTTGATTTTGAGTGATTGGTGATAACGGGGCATCCAGGGCTCGGTTCGGATCCATGAAAATGGATCGGGCAGAGGGTACCGCAGTTTGAGTGGTATCGAACTGGGATTTAGGCGGTTCTACAAAACGATTTTGAAATTGTTTGTAAATGATTTTGAAATTGTGTATAACATGCATTTCATTTGCACGAAGGATGACATGACTCTGAGGCGAATCTTGTTGGTCTTAATAGGATAAGCATGGTCGGGTTCGGCTTCCTTAGAATTCGAGAGGATGACCGGGGATTCGCCCCGAATAGTCCTGGCCCAGTGTGGAAGGTGGGGCCAAGCATCCCATGCCCGACCAATGAATGAATCGGAACAAGTGGCGAGAGTACTATGGGTATCCTCCGGCCCGGCTAGCTCGGGCATTAAGTAGGCCAACCAATTGCGATTGCTCCCGCAGTGATCGACCATTGAGAGAATGGCAGTGCAGAGCTATAGATTTTATGGGAAAGAAGAGGATGAGCCTTCTATAGTAGAAAATTGGCTCGAGAACCGACGAATGCTTGTACCGTGCGTACCCGGTGAAGAGAAGTTAGATATGCGACCTCATTACTCACGGGATGAAACATCGGTGGTGGGTTTCAGTGACGGGTGCGCACCATCAAAGAGGATTACATGGAAGTTTCTTCTTGGATGAGTCCAAGAAACACTATGTGGAGTGGCATTTATCCCCACAAGGAGCAACATGGGGCGGGGTTTCATGTCTGACGAGCGGATGAGTGTGACCAGAGATATCCCGCGAGAATTCACGCGGTTGAGCTAGTATGCTCCCGAGATACTAGTGAGTGAAGAAGAAAAGTGTCGTAGGTTCGAAGACGGCCTTAATGACCATATTCTAGCCCATGTCACAGCATTTTTCCATGCGGATTTCTCCAAAATTGTGACATGTACATTGAATGTGGAAAGAGTAAAGAAAGAGGAAGAGAAAAAGAGCAGACGGGGAAAGAAAAATCCCAGGCAGTCCGAGTTTCTGGCAAACGGCAAGGAAGAAATTCAGGGACCACGGGGTTCTCTGACTTGGAAGCTCTGCAGAGTAGGAATACTACTACGAGAAAGAGCCAGTCGGTTGCGCAGTGCACGAAGAGTGCTTAGAGAGACAGGCTTGCTCCTCATTGCTCCGTTGTGGGAAAATCATAAGGAAAATGTTGGAGACTTACGGGTGTTTTTGATTTGTGGATCGAAGGCATAGAGCGGGTGTTACAGAGGCTCGTTCATTTCCACCGCACCCCAGACTAGAGTGCGACCCCGATTAGTCTGAAGGCAATAAGAGTGTTGCATCAGGTGTTGGAGACGAGGACACAAAGCGTGGGTAGGCAAGACAGTAGGTGCTCGGTAGAGCATATCTGATAAGCGATGGAAGATCTGAAGCTCGGATGTGATAGTCGATAATTTCCAAATCTTTGATACCCGCGTGCATTGATTGACCTCGGTCGACCCACTCATATATTGCAGCGACATACCCGACTTGGGTAAATTCTGAGGAGTGAAGCGGAGTATGAAATCTTGGTGATGAACCGGCACCGGCCATAGTGTTAGTGTGACAGTGTATAGAGATTGTCGAATTAAAATATGAGAGTATGAATTTTGGGAGATTTGATTGAGTTATCCTTGGGGAGTTTGATGTGATATTGGGGATGGGTAGTTTGTCGACAGAAGTAGATGATCATTTGTAAAATGAAAGAAGTGACCTTAAAGCAGGATGAGGATGAAGTAACTTTCATCGGTGAGAGGTCGAATCCCACTGTCAAACTAAGATATGCTGACCCTTTGCTAGAACAGTAGTGCGAAAGGATGTAAACTACTTGGCTTATGTGATTGTCTGATAAAGGCAGGTCTAGTGTATCGATATCCACACTATTAGTGACTTTAGGATGTGATGTTTCGAGAGAAGAGTTGCCGAGTTGCCCCACAGGGGGAGATTGAGTTTGCTATTGACGTGAGTGGGTGCCACAGGCATCATTACCGTCTGAGAATATCCACTAGAGCTAAGGGAATTGAAATTGCGGTTGCAGAGCTACTAGAAAAAGGGTTTATTCGGCCAAATTGTATCACCATGGGGAGCTCCATTCTTTTGTTAAAAAGAAAGATGGTACCGCCGTATGTATTGATTGACAATGAACAAGTTAACAGTAAAGAATAAGTATACATTTACCCAAAATTGATGATTTGTTTGACGATTGAAGGTGCAAGTATCTTTACCGAATTGACTTCGCGATGCAGGTACACCATCCGGTTGAGAATTAAAGATGCCGATGTGCAAGACGATGTTTAGAATGATATGGACATTATGAGTTCCTTGTAATTCGTTTGGATTGGCAATGAATGCTCGGCCCGGCTTTCATGGACCCTAATGAATCTTTGTTTTAAATGTATGCGGATCGGAGTTTGTCGTAGTGTTCATAGGCGACATTCTTGTATTTAAAGGTGAAAGTCATGACACACACCTTCGGGTAATGTTAAGAGACTTTGAGAAAAACGGTGTATCTGCAGTGAAGCGGAAGTGTGAGTTACGGTTGAATGAAGTGTGTCCTTTCTTGGGCACATTGTATCAAAAAGAAGGAATCTAAGTAGATCCCAAGAAAATAGAAGTGGTTGTTGGATGGAGCCACCAAGAAGTGTTTACATAAGTGCTTGGTTTCTGGGATTGGCGAGGTCTACGGAAGATTCATTAAGGGGTTTTAAATGATGCTGACCAGATGATGAGATTACTTTCCGAAAAATGTAAAGTATGAATGGAGTGAAAAATGCCAAAGAGAAGTTTTGATAAGTTGAAAGCATTCTTAACTTAGAGGCTTGGTTCTTACTCAACCGACTGCTATAAGAGAATGCTGATTTTTAGTGATAACGTCACTAAATGGACTTGGATGTGTCTGTCTGAAGGGTAAAGTGGTAGCTTGTGTGAGAGCAAGTTGAAGCCACATAAAAAGAACTACCAGCGCATGATTTGGAATTAAACGCAATTGTATTTTAGCGAATTTGGGAGACATTATTTGTATGGAGAGAAGTGTTTCATTTGCAGCGATCATTAAAGTCATAAGTATTTTCCTCACAGAGAAAGCAACTTGAGACAGCGGAGATGGATGGAAGCGATAAAAGATTTTAACTGCGTGATTGATTATCACCGGGGAAAAGGCTTAATGTAGTGGCCGGCGGCTTTGAGTGAAAGTCAATACAGCGGCCGGCGTTGAATGCCCATTGTCATTATTAGGCGATGAGTCTTTGTAGTGGCGAAATTGATAAGCGGGCCGATTTGTTGAATCGAGATGCTAGAGCCTGAAAGATGATAAAATTTTTGCCGTAATAAATCAGATTGGAAATGGTAAAGAAACTGAGTTCACAGTGAACAAAAATGGAGTTTTGTATTATAAAGATCGGGTTTGTGTACCCGACTGTAATGATTTGAGGAAATCCATACTTGAAGAGACACATAGTGGATCTTTTGCTATCCATCCGATAACCTGGTATATCGAGATTTAAAAATGTCATTACGGTGTTAGGAATGAAAGAATGTCGGGTGCAAGTGTTTGGTGTGTCAAAGAGTAAAGGCAGAGCATCAAATTCCTTCGAGATTATTGCAGCCTATCTGAATACCGAAGTGGAAATGGGACCGAATCACCATGGATTTTGTGGTTGAGTTACCATTGATAGGGAGAAGGCATGGCTCAGTTTGGGTCATAGTAGACCGATTGACCAAGTCAGCTCACTTCCTACCAGTGAGAATCGACTATTCACTTGACAAGCTAGTAGAGTTGTATATCAAGGAAATAGTTCGGTTACATGGGATTCCTGTATCCATTATTTCAGACCGAGATCCAAGGTTTACTTTGAGATTTTGGGGAAAATTGCAAGAGGCCTTGGGCACTCGACTGGATTTCAGTACAGCGTTCCACCCACAAACGGATGGACAATCTGAGATAGTGATCCAAATTTTGGAAGATATGTTAAGGAGTTGTGTGATTGACCTTGAGGATAGTTGGGATCGACACATTGCTTTAGTTGAATTTGTGTACAACAACAGTTTCCAATCAAGTATTGGAATGGCGCTTTATGAGGCTTTATATGGAAGAAAATGTAGAACACCGTTGTGTTGGGCGAAATTGAGTGAAGAAAAAGAAGTGATTGGCCCGAGCTTGATACAGAGGCGAAGAAAAGTGAAATGATTAGAGAGAGATTGAGGTGGCCACCGATGAAGCGAAATCATATCTGAGCATGAAAGAAAGATGTTAATCTGAGATCGGCAAAAAAGTGTTACGAAGTATTGCCTTGGAAGAAGGTGATGAGATTACGGAAAAGGGCAAGTTGAGCCCTAGGTTATTGGCCCCTATGAAGTAATTGAAAAGTGGGTCAATGGCATCTGATTAGCATTACCTCACGGGACTTGGAAGATCATAATGTGTTTCATGTGTCCATGCTACAGAGGTACCGATCAGACCCCGTCACATATAGTCTCTTCGAGACAGGTGGTGAGACTAAATTTGATGTATGAAGAAGAGCTAGTAGAGATTTTGGCTCATGAAGTGAAAGAATTACGGAACAAGAAGATTACGCTAGTCAAAGTGTTGTGGAGAAACCACAAGGCCGAAGAAGCCGCTTGGGAAAGTGAAGAAGCGATCACGTGACGATATCCGTCATTGTTTGACTAAGGTAATTCGAGAGACGAAATTTTATTAAGTGGGGGAGGAGTTATGGCAGCTCAAAATACCCTAGAATTTTTATAATAAAAATTATTATATATTCCGAGGTATAATTGAGCCAACTTGGGTATTTTTAAGAATTATTAAATGAATATTGATTAAATGATTAAATGCTAAAATGAGAAATTTATTGAATATGAAATAGACCCAGTGAGAAAGAGAAAATATGGAAATTGTAAATGGGGACCTAAGGGTCGATTGTAAATAAGTTTATATGTCTAAGTGGGGAGTAGAAATAAATGAGTAGGGAAATAATAGGAGACTTAAATATGAGGAATAATAATAGAGAAATGGAGGACCTAAATATACAAAGAAATAAAAGAAAAAGAAGAAAAAAATTAAGGAAAGGGCATGGCATAGAGGAAAGAAGGGAAGTTTCTCCTTTTTAAAAATACGATTAAGGGTGATCCATAAGAAAGGAAAAGGAAAAGAAGAAGAAGGGAAGAAGAAGAGGAAGAAAGAAGGAAAGGGAAAATAAGATCACAGTATGTAAACTATAGATTGTGATTGTATGGAACTAGTTACGTTCCGTATGGAAAAGTATCATTTTTTGTACAATAGTATGGATTTGTCTAGTTTTGGGTATAGAAAGAATAGATATATGGTTTGGAACCCTCTATCTTGTGTATGGTTGGGTTCAGAAACTCCCAAACTCATTTCTTGTTAGGGTTGAGTTGAAGAGCTCTGAAGCTCGATATTAGATGTGTTTTGGGAAATGCGGTTGCAATTTGGACAGAAAAATTTCTACTTTTGATCTTACACATTAGCCTGACCTTAGAGACATTTTGGGTAAGAAATAAGGAATTTGGTAGTGAGTCCTTCGAGTAAATTGTAAATGCACATCAATACTTGATGTTGAGCTTTTAGATTTCTCAATTCGGGACCTCTATGTGAGTTATGGCTGCTTTCCCTGGATAGTGCGCGACTCGACTAATACAGCTCGGCGGTGCACCTCTCATCTAGTGCACCTCGGATGAGGTCGGGTCATCTCGGCTAGGTAAAGATCCCAGCTTTCGGCCCGAGTCGGGTCGGCTCAGTGGGTTCAGTACGATGTGACCTCTCGACTTCGGAAGGTCATAACTTCTTCGTCCGACCTCCATTTTGGGTGTTCTTGGACTCTATGGAAAGCCCATGGAGTCAAGAAGCCATTCATATGCCTGTAGAGGACAATAGGTGAGCTTAGATAGGTCAGCTGAGCTTGTTCAGGTCAGCTCAACCAAGTCAGGTCAGCTCGGATGGGTTTGACTACGTGTGACCTCCAACTTCGGAAGGTCATAACTTCCTCGTCCAAACTCCGTTTTGGATGTTCTTTGACTCTATGGAAAGCTCATTGAGTCATGATTAGTGCTTAAAAAGTCTTATTTTGAATTTTTATTTAAGATAGGTTTTGAATGCTTTTTGCGCACTAATCATATCAATTAAGCCAATTGATGTGTACAGGTCCACTTAGTACCACTGATTCCATTTCGAGTTTGTTTTTGGTAATTTTGCAGGTTTTTGCTTGCCTCATCCAATTAGTTCAAGTTTGATGTCAAGATATGTGCTGAATGCTCGGGATTTACAATGTTTTCATCATTGAAATGAAGAGAAATATAGGTGGATTTGAAGAAAGAAGGAGGATCACGTGGCAAGCGAGGAGCAAACGAGTTTTAATATGATTGCGAAAATTTCATTTGGGAATTGCGAAAATTGCAATCATAGCGAAATTTTTCATAATCCCTAATTTCGCTATGTGAAAATTTAAGCTAGGCTAAATTTTGCTGGCTAACGCGAAATTTCTTGTTCATAAGCGAAATTTTTCATTTTGGCTATCTCTTGTAATTTCGCTAGGCTAGCGAGAACTCGTATAGAGCCCTATTATGCTACTTGAAATTCACGCATAGCGAAATCCCGGCCCACTGTGTTTGATATTTTTGGTTCCAAGCGACCACGTTTTGATTAATTACCATTTGTCCTAATGGCAATTTTATATTTTAGGCATTTTTGTCATTTCACACATTAGGGTTGACTATATAAGTCCCCTACAGCTTTGTAACCCTAAATTATTCCATTTTATGTAAGTTTTTCCTGCAACTTTTTATTTTTAGGTTTATTTTTCTCTCTTCTCTCTCCTCTTTCCCTCATTTTCTCGACTGCCAAACACACCCCTTGAGGATGACAACTCAAAGGATGCTTGGCTAAGCCTCCTTTCCTTGAAGAGGAGGGTCACTGGTGGAGGTTTGGAGGTAAGTTTTCATGCCCTCTCATTTATCACCTTTGCATTTATGAGCATTTAAGGCTCTGCATCTCACCTAGGTTGCAGCCTCCTAGATCAACCTCGCCAATGTGTATTTACTTGAAGCCGTGATTACGATTGGATGTAATCTTAGATCCACTATCATCCACTTAGTTGTCTCCTATTAGTTGTCGTAGGTTGCCTCTTTGAGGCTATATGCACATTGTTAGGGACTTGAATGCTCACTAAATACCATATCTCATGAGGGAGTAATTTAGGGTTTAGGTTTTAGTGCCAAATCAAGGTCCGGTTTGGGGAAAGCGACTATGAGTCATTATCCACAGCGAGAAACAAGCTTAGGGGCATAATAGATACACCTTAAAATCCAATCCGGTGACCCGAAGACTTCAAGTCTTCTTTAAATTTTCCTTTAATTTACATCGGTTTACAACCATCAACCCACTATTTTGAACAAAACCCAAAATCCAAAGAGAAATATCATTTCAACTCCATTGCATTTCGTTTCACGAAGAAAACCCCACGTCCTGTGTTCGGCCACAGACCTCATCTTGCAGTAGCCTCGCTGTGATGGGACACCTAGGATACAAATTTTGTTGATTCCTATGGCCCCTCTTTGTGGCTGAAATCAGATCAAAGCCATTAATTTTTCTGGCGGGGACAATAGGAGGCACAAATGGGTCGGGTGACTCGGCTGGAGTCGGTCGGCTCGGCGGCGGTCGGCTCGGTGGGTTTGACTACGTGTTGACCTCAAGCAGGAGAATCTGCTTGCCGTCAGAACTGTTTTAGGTGTTCTTGGACTCTAATAAATCCCATTGAGTCAGAATCCGCCTATATATAGCTTGTTGAAATTGGAACTCAAATTAAACTCAAAAAATCAATCTAACCAAAACCACTATGCCTTACCGAATAATTTTGTTCTTTAATGGTTTTGAAATAGGGTGACAAGGGAAAAGCCAAGCGAGAAGAAGAGAAGAGTTGAGTTCAAAGTTGGATTCAGGAGTGCAAAACTTTTTGGATTTGTTCCTCTGAGCTTCTATTCCTCGTTTCAAGTTTTGCATGTTTGTTACATTTTTCATATTCTCAATTCAATGTTTGAAATGCTTCATCATAAGAAAAGCATATTGAATTGTTTTAAATGATTTGAAGAAATTGATTGTAAAATAATTTGCATATGAAAATTATGACTATTGAAGAGTGAACTATTTATACAAATGTACATATTATCTTGTACTTTGCTATAAAGTTTGAACGTCTTAATAGAATGTTATTACTTAGTTTAGTTAAATATTGAGGATAGATTGGTATACTGATAGGGGTGAAATAAGCGTCTTTGCGAATGATTATATTGATGTGTCACTCAGATGCCGTGAGTATTCGATAGTGTTCACTAATTGAATTTTTATAACGAATGACGGCCATTTGGGCAGATGTTTGTGTTATAAAACTATTTTTTTATATCTGAGCTCTTGACTCGGTGGGATGGTGCGATGACTCACGATATCTGTATATCGAAGACATAGGTTAAATTCATTAAGGCGAGAACTGAATTGGTGACATAATTGAATTGATTTTGAGATTGTGAAATCTGAATATAGAGTGTATTTTTGGATGATCAAAGGAACTATAAGCGATTGTATAAAACAAGTATATGTATTGTATTTACATGATCATCATAAAGATTTAAAGTTTTGATTGGTAAAATTGCATGATTTGATTTAAGCGAAATGAAGAATGGATTGTATGAACCACTAAGCGTGTGCCGCGTGTTGTTTTCTGATGCGCGGTGGAAGTGATAGATAGTGATCGAAGCGGATGAGATCGAGAGCGTCGAGTCATAAGAAGGAAATTTGGTGTACTAGACGTATTACATTCATTCCATGTTTTCTTTTTGAACTTTGATAGGTTGCAAAAACATTTTGAACTCTGAATATCTATTTTGTAAATTGATTTGAAAAGGCATAGAATGTCTTCACTGTAAATGCATTTTGTTAAATGTAAATGTTTATGGACTTGCCTTAAATTGAAATCGTTTTCGCAAAGATTTGATTTTGAGTGATTGGTGATAACGGGCATCCGGTTTCGGTTGGATCGTAGCGGATCGAGTTTGGGAAAGGGGCACAACACCTTCCACAGGACTCAATCACTCTGCACCATTCAGGAAAGGCGTAGCCCGCTAAACTCCAAAACACCTGAGTCATTCCTTTGTACGGTAAAAATTTGATCCCACGATCCTCGAGCATTAACCACTTTCATAGGAAGCCACATCGGTGCCGTGACTTATTTGAGTCATCAGCCCTACATTTGCCTTAGGTACTACAAAGTGAAGTCATAATAACTACCGTATATATTCCATCCATCATGTCAGCTTCATATTGAGGTCCTGCTGAGTAAAGATATACTTCAGACTTTTGTGGTCTGAAAATACCTCGAATTGCTCACCATATAAATGAGTAGGCGCCATATCTTAGCGAAGACTAGTTGCGACTCCATGTCATGCGTAGGAGTAATTAAAACCGTGGTTCTTGGCTATGTCGTGAACCATAAGCTACCACTCTCTGGGCTGCGTGAACATCAGTCAGATCCTTGAGGCATCTACAATATCACAGTGTACCTTTGTCCCCTTTCCAAGACTATAAAAATAGGAGCTGATGTAAGCCTCCTTTTTAGCTCTTGGAATGCCCTCTCACACTGGTCATTCCGCTCATACTTGACCTCCTTCTAGGTTAATCTAGTCATACGTGCAGCTAATCGAGAGAAGTCCACAATAAACCCCCTGTACTATCTAGCTAGTCCCAAGAAACTACGTATCTCGAAAACTGACTTCGGTCTCTCCCAACTCATAACTGCCTCTACTTTCTCGGGGTCCTTGACACACAGAATCCGACATAAGTGTCTAACCGCACCTCGATAAGCCAAGCTTCGCGCTATTGAACTTGGCGTGCAGCGATGTTCTCGTAAAACACGGAGAATAATCCTCAAATGATCCTCATGCTCCTACATGCGGGAGTATATCAAGATGTCGTGACAAAGATTTCGATAAGCCAGTCTAGATAGAAATTTTGGAACACCCACATGCGTGAGATCATGAATGTCATTTGGCGCATTTGTCAATCAAAGGCATCCTTTATCAAACTCAAGGAAAATCGCTCATCTGGCGATCTTAAACGCTATCTTAAGGAAATCTACCTCCCTAACTCTTAACTGATGATAACCGGTACGAAGATCTATCTTGGAATAGACTTACACCCCTCTTAGGCGTCAAAATAAATCCTTCGATCCTTATTAATGGATCTGGAGTTATGAAACCACATTATTTGTTGATGATCGATACACGGCGAAGGGTCTTATCTTTCTTTTTAAATGCTTGGTAGAAGAACCCCAAGGTGAAGTACTCGGTCTAATGAAACCCCTATCCAATACATCTTGTATTTGGACCTTGAGTTCCTGTAACTCAACTGGCGCCATCCTATGTGGAGTCATAGACATGGGCGACATATCAGAGTGTAACTCAATAACAAAGTCTACATCCCTGTGCGGAGGTAATCCGGTGCTTCGTCGAAAAACATCCTCATACTCACGAACCAGCGGTGGGCTTTCAAATCATGTCTCGCCTCAGTCACCAGGGTAAGGCTTGTGCTTGACCCATCAGCATGCATGCAGGTTGTATCTTTGTTTGGGAATTAAACCATAGCATGCTTATCCCACGGAACATAACCTGACTACCATCTTGTGTGGCGGTAACCACTCCCTACGATTCTGATTAATGACGACGGGTCATGCGAATCGACGATTCATGCGATAATGACATCAAACTCCCAGACATGTCCATGGCAGAAGGTCCGCAGGTGAGTAGAATCCACGAGATCTCTGGCTCACGAATCACGACATATTTGATCAGCCCTCACCTAGTCTCTAGGGAGAACTCATGCTTGGCTTTTCAAGGTGAAACCTCTAAGCCCTAGTTCTTTCACCTGATGTGATGAATGAATAGGATGCACGAGTCAAATAAAAATCTCGTCCATAAATGAAAGAGTAAGAAAGTACCCTTTATCACCGATTGGTCTGCTATCTCAATCTGTGGGGTAATGGCGTAGACATGCCCCTGAGTCCCCGAAATCCTGGTTTGTGGGCCCTGTCCCCGACCTCGACCTATAACTTGGCCTCTCTAGCATGTCTATGAAACCGAAGGTGCTTGTGTAGCACCGGAGCGTCACAGTCCCTTGACCTAAATTAGAGACAAAGCTAGGTGTCCACGCGGTCATTGATGGCTAGGGCTGTGGTGTCCCGAAACCACAAGGTCGCGCCTCTTGTAAAAGCGATCCTCCTCGTATGTTGGTACATTTGGCGGAAAAACAAAGCATCTACCTGTCGGCTCAGTGCTCTACCTTGGCCTTGTACGATAGCTAGACCACGACCTTAGCTCACGATAGCCTCGGCCACATCACACATGATCCTTGGGAAATGAAGTCCTCTTGCTCAGAGAACTTCGAAAGATAGGTAACCACTCCTTCCTCTTACGATGTCGCATCTTGGATACTCTTAGCATCAAGCTTATCTCGCTCTCATGGCCATGCATTGTCTAACCATAAAGTCCGTATCACGTAGGAGAAGTCGATAATCACCCCCTTACGATGGACGGTCTCGGACCATCCTCGATCTCCTCACCTTGGCGGATCGTGGCGCATAGTCATCTATAGCGGTGGCTCGATAAAGCCCTAGCCATGTACTCCAGTATTGTCATGTCTCCCTGCTTGTGAGTCTAGGAACTGCAGACCTTGACATGCACAGCGGGCGTTGGAAGAACTTGCTCATAAAGAGCGCTCTGAAATCTATCCAAGTCATCGCCTCCACATTTCTGGAGGTCTTCACCTAATCCCACCATATCAGGGATTCACCCGGTAGTTGAAAAGGCGCTAGCCTGGTCCGTTTAGTAGCGGAGGTGATCTCCATGGCCTCCAATACCCTCTCAATCTGATGGAACCAATGGTCAACTACTACCAATGGGTCCCCTCCTCCCCTGAATGTCGAGGGATGATGTGCCCTAAATCTCTAGAGGTTACTCATTCCTCCCTGACCCCTAACTACACTAGCATGTACAATAGTGGCAACTGTAGCGCCCATGATCTCCATAAAAGCTTGTGGGTCAAAAACAAGTGGAGGTGGGCCAGTGCCCCATGGATGACCTGTGTTTCCTAGTCCGCGACTAGCCATCTACACCTATCAAGCACCAAATCTTAGATTTCTTGTGTCATATGTCATTCATGATGCATGATGCCAACCACTAATAAATAAAGTTCAATTTTATCGATCATGCTCTCTAACTCTAGTGTTCTTTGTTTTCCCATATATATCGATCGTGCATTAATGCACACAACATGCAACACACATCATATTTATACCAAAGCACACATAAAAACGATGCATCCCGGTGTTACAATTCTATCCATGGCTTTAAGTAATCACATACTTAAACCACAACATCAATTTGTCATGCTCATATCGAACACACCATAGCGGCCATAGCCTAAACCCGGTATCCCTCGAAGCCCCTAGGTACTCGTGTTCCTATGCTCGATACCAAAGCGTGACACACCCTTATCGAGCTCCGTTAATGACAGTTAACCTGCAGCCGTGGGTGTCGGGTAACCCGACGCCACACCATCATGTCCCACTTATCGGGATCCATAATTTAACAAAAAATCGGATAGAGTCTCCTTTGTACGTGAAGCTTGATTAGTGCCCAAAAAGTGCTATTTTGAACCCTATTTTTAATAGGTTTTGAGCGCTTTTTGTGTACTAATTGTTATAATTAACCCATTTACACATTACGGTCCCTACTATTTTAATGATCGCATTTTGTGGCAAATTTAGCAGTTTTTGCGAGCTAATTATGCCAAAATTGTTGAGTCGATCCAAGCACGAAGAATTCAAGTCAAACTCAACATTGCGGATCAGATCGAAGGAAGAAAGGCAAAATGTGAAGAAAAGCACCCGCTGCTTGAGAGCTTCTCCTGCGAGCATTCCCGACTCAGCCTTTGTTCCTCCTAGCTGCTTGGATTCACCTTTCACGCTACACCTGATTTGCTTTTGCTTTTGGTTTTTTTCCATTTTACTTACAGTAATAACCTTAGGTTTTGGTTTTTTGTAACTTCCTTATCTTGAGCATCTATATAAGTCTCGGTTTGTACAAATCAAAGATATATGACTTGATATAGAGAAGCGGGAGGCGGTTTCCTGGCTTCCTTTTCCTTTTTTCTTTCCTTTTCTTTTCATTTCTGTTTGCAAACACTCCTCTACGAGGATAATGACTCGAGGAGGATGTTCGAACTAGACCTCTTTCCTCCTTGAAGAGGGCGGTACATTGGCTAAGTGTGGAGGTAACTCACCAGTTTGTTTTTAACGCACGTATTTTTGGTTGTTTAAGTTCACCTTCACTGAGGTTAAAATCTCTTAAGCATACCCTCTTTAATGTGTATTTGGCAAGCTTTTTTGGGTTCAATGGATTCTTTCACTAGATCCATTAAGGCTCGGTTAGTTGTCTCCTGCTAGTTGTCGTGAGTAGGGTTTGAGATGTGTTTTCCTTTGTAGGAACATTATGCCCATTTAAAATGCTATGTTTCCAAAAGGGAAAATCATAGGGTTTTAGTTAAGCTAAATGAAGATGGGTTCGGAAATGACTATATGTCATCCTCACCTTGAGGAAAAAAATACCTGGGGACATGTTGGTTACCTTAGAACCACTAAACCGGTGGCAGACTTGAGGATTCTATTTACATTTACTTTATTTAAATTTCAGTTTGCAAACCTGACCCCTGTTTTACTGAGCCGAAATCGTTTAGTGCAGTTTGATTTCCTCAAATCATTTGTCTGAAAAACTCTCATCCATGTGTTCGAGGCATTTATCTGCGGTAGAGCATTTCTACAATGTGGGAGAACAGGAATATAAATTTTGTTGATTTATTTCACCTGCGTGTGCGAATCAAGGAGTAAAGGCGCGGATTAGCAGGGATGGTGCCTAAGTGCGTTTATTGGTGTGGAACACTTGTGATCCTCATCCATAATCTTGGTGAATTGCTTTTATATTTTTCGCATCATTTTCTTTTCATTTCATATAAAAAAAAAAAAAAAAAGTGTTGCAGGATCGTTTTTACGTATTTGTTTTGTGTGGCCTTGTTTCAAGCTGCGGGATTGCATTTTCAGTGTAGTTGAATTGAAAGAAAATGGAACCCCCATATGAAGAAGCGTCTGATCGGGAGAGCCTAGAGCTTACATGACAATGAGGGACTATACAAGACCTTGCATGTGAATCGACCAACCCTTGAGGAGAAATCTAAGCTTGAATAGGTGCATGAGGGACTAGAGACCAATGGATGGTACTTTGTCTATAATGTTCCCTCTGACTTATATACCTCCTGCTTCTCCACATTTTACCTCAAACTTCCCAGTGACGGCAACCACCACCCTTATCCCTTGTTGAACAAGCATCTAAATTTGAGCAAACAAGTGGACAATTTACGCTAGGAAGCGAAAGGTAGTGACGGTCCAAGCCCAATCAGCCCGAAGAGACAGGTTAGAGCTCCTTGAGCAGGTGGATGGGTTCCAAAGTGAAATTGATCAAAATTGGACATCTGCGAGGAATCCATCTTAAGCTCTGTCGGCTTGTTGGCCAAGAGGAAGAGTCGGAAGAGTGCCTAAATGGCACCATGGTGGAGGAATGGAGTGTCGACCCTGAGAAGGCACAGTAGAAAATTACGAGATCCTCAAACATTGGTGTTGTTATGCCTTATGGGAGAAAGAAGGATGCAATCCCCACATTGTTGTTGGCGAGACGGTGGAAGAACAAAGGGAACAATTTACCCTTGCCCCTGTTGATCCTACATACGCCTTACGCTGCGCCTGATCGACGAAACACTACGCGATGCCCGGGCCACTATATTACTTGCCGGTGTACATATTTACTGCGGCAAACTCAAAGCTTACGCTTACACTCCCCCAAAGCTAGAAGTCCAACCTTTATCGACCATGCGAATTCAAAGCTAGTGGCCATTGCTCGATTTTTGCCCATTTCACGTAACAAAGATGGCATTTGCGCATGCTAGCGTGGCATAATGGATAGTTCGGGTGTCGGTTGGTTGGAGCATCCAGAACCTAGGCATTTCTAAGCTCCCACACTTTTTGTTTTAATTTTTCTTGTATGCTATGTTATTATCGTATTTTATCTTGATTTTGTTAATTTTTCTTTTATATTTTTCTTTAATTTTAGTTAATTTATGTTTTAGATTAATTTTAACTCTTACACAATTTTCTTACGTGAATTTTGTACCTTTTGTGCAAATTTTGAAGACTGGATTGAAAATCAGCAAATAGTAAGCAGAGAATTTTTCGCAATTATAGTGAAAATTTCGCAATTCTAGCGAAAATCACGAAAATTTCGTATATATGGGCTTTTCATTGTGCGAGGAATTTCGCTAACAGCGAAAATCTGTGAGTAGCGAAAATGAAAGATTTTCGCTAGAAAAGAAAGATGCATTTCGCTAAGCAGCGAAATGCACGAGTTGCAAAACAAATGTGATTACCTCTCTGAGATGTGAAATAGTCTTGAGTACTTCTTTTTGTTTTATTTTATATTTTATATTTTTTTATAAAAAAAAAAAAAAAATATATATATATATATATATATATATATATATATATATATATATATATATATATATATATATCCAAAATAAGTTTGTTTTTATATATATATTATTTTATTTCAAAAAATATATATATATATATATATATATATATATATATATATATATATTATTTTATTTCAAAAAAAAATATTTTTTATTTTATTTTATTTTATATATATTATTTTATTTCAAAAAAAATTAATTTATTATTGTTTTTATTTATATATATATATATTTTATTATTATTTTTATTTTATTAGTTTTATTTTATTTGATTTTCAAAAAATACAAAATAAAATAAAAAATTTTAACTATTAGACATAGCGAAATTTTATAAACTTAAAGCGAAATGCCAAATTTTTTAATAGCTAGCGAAGAATTTAAGCTGTTTGAAAATTTTCGCTATACAGTTTTGACCTCAATTTTGTTTAGCTCATAACTTTTTCATCGAACTCCGTTTTGGCGTTCTTGGTACGATTGAGCTTAGAGTGTAGAATCCAAATATGGCCTGAAAGAACTTTTTTGAGATTATTATGAAAGTGTAATTTTAAAAATGGTCCAACTAGGTCTTTTTCTCTCTTTTCTTCTCCCTAACTTGTTTGTTGAAGCGAGCAGTGAATAACGTGTCGATGGAAGCTTACGAAGTCACCTATCCAAGAAATGATCCACATCATCAAGGAGGCTAACACCTTCCTTCTCTAATTTTCCATTAGGAGCCCCATTTCGGACAGAGATGTTTGGGTTGGGGAGAGTTAGTAAAGTGGATTTTGTATTTATGTTTTGTTATCATTTTGTTCAAGCCCATTTTGTGATGTTTAGTGGCTTGTTGGGTTCCCTTTCTATAAATCTGTTATACTAAACAACTTACTTTTTCAAAATCTGGACCCATTTTGCAATCAAAATTTTTTGTAGTTTTGCCTAGCTCATAGTTTGAAAAATTGAAACTTTGTCCAATTCTATTGATGTTAGATTGGTTCCATGCTTGGTTGAGTGAATGATTAGTTGAATTCTTTTTTATTTTGACCTTTTTATTCCACCTTTAGCTAACCACACACAGAGCACATTAGATTTCAATGATAGGCTGAAAAACTGCACAACCTCCTTTACTTTGCATAACCTACCCTAGTTTCATTGACCACCTTTAATAGGTTAAGGATCCTTGTGGAAAAAGAAAAAGAAGAAAAACGAGAAAAAGAAAAGAAAAAAAAAAGAAAAAGAATAAAAATTGCAACGCTTTGCCTTGAAACCCGAGCACGGTCCGAGGGGTATATGGTGAAAGCCTTTAAAGCCCGGTGCCCTAAACCTTCACTGGTTGGGAGCCATCGACTTAGTGCTCGCTACATGGGTGGATGGGTGGAGTTTAGCAAGTTGTAGGTGCTGGAGTCTCGAAATCATTCGAAGTTCGGGGTGAAACCTGAAGAGTTTGTGGTTGAAGATCGCATATGACTTGGTGCCCTAAGCCTTAATTGGTTGGGAGTCATCGGTAGATCCACCTGTACATGGACTTTGGTGGTCGATTCACCGGCATTGCACCACCACAATGCAAAAGAATTGTGGAATAAGAGATGGGTCATGATCTATTTATTGGTTAGCATGCTAGGTAGAGTGGTAGTAGCTAGGTTGGGGAGAGTGCGGTTTGGCAGTTTATTATTATTGTTGAAGATGATCAAGCGAAACACTTAGATTTTGGTGGAAGTTTAGTTTGATTCGAGAAGGCTCTTTTAATACTCAATTTTGTATAGCATTCATTCTCATGATAGTTATTACAGGACCACGACATTGATGATTCTTACTTAGGGTTAGGCATTACTTCTTCACAACCTTTTTTGAACTACAACCTTTTTGTAACATAATTTTATTTATCGTTTTTGTATACTCTTTCTTTCTTTTCTTTCTTTCATTGCTAGGGACTAGCAATGTGTAGAGTTGAAGTGTGATTAGTGCCCAAAAGTGCTATTTTGAACCTTTATTTTTAATAGGTTTTGGCGCTTTTGTGTCTTAGTGTTATAATTAACGATTTTACATTACGGTCCTACTATTTTAATGATCGCATTTTGTGGCAAATTTAGCAGTTTTTGCGAGCTAATTATGCCAAAATTGTTAGTCGATCAAGCACGAAGAATTCAAGTCAACCAACATTGCGGATCAAAGATCATAAGGAAAGAAGAGCAAAATGTGAAGAAAAACACCCTTTGCGGAAAGCTTCTCTAGCGAGCAACATTCCCGGCTCGACTAACATTCCTCCTGCTTTGCCAGTTCCTCACCTTTTCACGCTACACCTGATGCTTTTGCTTTGGTTTTTTCATTTTACTGTAATAACCTTCCGATTTTGGTTTTTTTTTTTTTGTAACTTCCTTATCTTTTGAGCATCTATATAAGTCTCGGTTTGTACAAATCAAAAAGATAGACTTGACTTATATAGAGAAGTGGGAGGCGGTTTCCACATGACTTCCTTTTCCTTTTTCTTTCCTTTTTCTTTTCCATTTCGGCTGCAAACACTCCTCCCGGGGATGACAACTCAGAGGATGTTCGGCTAGACCTCTTCCTCCTTGAAGAGGACGGCTGTTGGCTAGGGTGTGGAGGTAACTCACGGTTCCCCTGTTTTTAACGCACGTATTTTTTTGGTTGTTTAAGTTCCTGCTTCTCACTTAGGTTAAAATCTTTTAAGCATGCTCTCTTTAATGTGTATTTGGCAAGCTTTTTGGGTTCAATGGATACTTTCACTAGATCATTGAGGCCAGGTTAGTTGTCTCTTGCTGGTTATCGTGGAGTAGGGTTTTTTGAGATGTGTTTTCAGCATTAGAACATTTATGCCCATTTAAAATGCTATGTTTCAAAGGAAAATCATAGGGTTTAGTTTTAAAGCTAAATGAAGATCCCAGTTTAGGAAATAACTATATGTCATCCTCCCAGCCCGAGGAAAAATGCAGAGGACATGTTGATTTCCTTAGAACCTAAACAGTGGCGAGACTTGAGGAGTTACATTTTACACTTTATTTAAATTTCAATTTGCTAACCACGACCCTGTTTTTACCCAAACCCAAAATCAGGAAATTTAATTCACCAGTTTGATTTCACTTTCAATCATTTGTCTGAAGAAAACCCATCCACTGTGTTACGACCCTAGACAGCTATCTGCGGTAAACGACTACGGTAGTAGGAGGAACTTAGAATATAAATTTTGTTGATTTCGCTCACCCTCTTTGTGTACGAGATCAAAGCTCTATCAAAATCTGACCTGTATAAAATACATCCATATGACATCCAGGGCTCGACATACCACAGGAGTCATTCATGAGTCAGACCACTCGACCCCATTCAGGTACCTGAATACTTTACATCTGACTATGTAGTGATGTTTACAAAGTTTAATTATACACTCTTATACAAAATGATATATTAAAAATGATTGTTCTAATATACATATACAAAATATGGTCCAACCACATCAGGCTTTCTTCGTATGTGCGGTCAGAATCTTGAGTCAATAGTACTAACATGTACCTAAAGGGGTCCACGGCGGGATGAAATGGCTTGTAGTGATAATCTTATAAGGGTGACTACGCTTTAGGATTACTCATACAATGATCAAACCAACAAATACACATCCAAGTAAAAATGTCTACATGAATGTCGTATGTCATGCATGGAATGTCTTCATGCCCATATCTCGAGTCACTCACCGACTCCCTGACACATGCTTATGCCAAGTGTGACAATCGTCACTGGTAGTACCAATGACACACATATACCGAGTCAATCCCAACTCGTATCACACAACTTGAAGTCTATGTGATAACCGTGTGTCTTATTTTGGGCAACTGATCTTTTCGGATTACACCGCGGGTCTCTTACAGCCAATGTTCAAGGCTTTTCACCTGAGGGGATTAACGACCCCCTTCTTGCTCCACTTGACACACATTAATTATATTTCACTTTATGCTTTGAACCGTGAATCATTTGTGGAGCGTCGTCAAAGTGCGAGCTCACTACCGTTCATCAACAACGATGATGAATGACCATACCCATGCACACGCACCCAATATGTTGATGTCCCTATGCATATCACGATGCTAATGTCCTTCTGATTTCTCTCTCTATGTGTTATTATGTATGTGATGCACACACTACGAACCGTTCTCATCGATTGTACTTCATGTCAATTACCATACAAACATATAGCAAGCATATAAGTGGGCCTCAATTTGCCTAAACACTTGCATTTATCACATGGGTGTCACCTTTCACCCGTCGTTCTCATCTCACGCCGTAGGGCTGGCACCAGGTTTAGTGCGTCCTGCGGGCCTCGGGTGAGCGTATGTAGTCCGTTGAGTGCGTATGTAGTTCCTTTAGAGTGTCATCATGGCTTATTTTTAGTTATTGGCATCGTCTTCCATAGGAAGCAAGTGGGGCCTAAAGGTTTTAATTTAAATCAAAGTTTATTAGAGTATGTCAAATTAGTGCCAGGCTTGTTTCGATCATATCTCTCTTATCGAACCTCAAATTGTTCACTGTTTGTTTTGTTGGATTCCTTATTTACTTAAAGGAGGTTTTTTTTAAAATTTCATAATTTTGTCAACCGTTTGGCTAATCGGTTGACTGGTTCATCGAGCGATACGTATCTGACTGCTTGTTTTTAAGGTGATTTTGGTGAGCCTCCTCCTTGTTTGATCATATCTCCACTCATCGGACTTGGAATGGTGCACCGTTTTTTTGTTGGTCTCACTATTCTTCAAGGAAACGTGTATATCAAAATTTCGCAATTTTCCTCCAGCCCGGATGGACTGGTTGGCAGCTGGTTCAACCGGTTAGTCAGACTGAAAGCTTGTGTGGAGCGCTTTTTGTGATTTTGGAGCCCAAATCGTATGGGTCAGGCCTATTAAGCTCAAGCTCGACCATGGGAAATGTGTGGGTCCATTTGGGCCTTGGATTAAGTTACATACAGCCCACCATGAATCATGGATACTTGGTGGTGAAGCAACTGAAATCTTAGAGATTCAGCTTGCATGGAAAATAAGGAGAGGAGTTAATGGGAAATTTGTTTAAGGCGATTGGGGCCCGCTTTGCAAAAGCTTGAAGGTGGAACACCAGGTATGAGTTCAGATGCTGGTGAGAATCAGTATAAAGGAGAAAAGATCAAAGTGGAAGGGACCTTTGGAGGGACATTTTTCCGGGCTCAAACGCACGTTTGCTGATTCGGCTTGGATGCTTAGCTTGGTTTTCTGCGCTTTGTGGAAGAGTAAAGAAATATACCCTGGCTCCACTCTATTCTTTAATAGACATTCTGATCAAATTTAGGTTTCTCCTCAGCCATTTGAGCCGGTTTTCACCGCTCATACGTGAAGGCGGTTCAGCAGTTTCTGCTGGGCAGTTTGGGTAGTTTGGTTTATTTTGGTTGGTTCTCCTCATCCAGGCTGAGAATCGATCACCGTTTGTTTGTTAGATTCCTGACTCTTTATGAAGTTTCCTGAAAAATTTTGGGAGCCTCTCTCAATGGTATGGACTGGTTGGGAAACCAGATTAGTCGGTTCATTAGGTTAGGTTTGCAGGAATGGCAGTTTGGGGAGTTTGGTTTGTTTTGGTTGGTTCTCACTCATCCGAGCTGAGAATCAATCACCGTTTATCTTTTTAGATTCCTGAATATTTTAGGAAGTTTGTGACAAATTTTTAGAGCCTCTCTCAATAGATATGGACTGGTTGGGGAAACCAGATTCATCGGTTCATTAGGTTAGGTTTGCATGAAGGCAGTTTGGTAGATTGGTTGGTTTGGTTGGTTCTCACTCATCGAGCTGAATCCAATCACCGTTATCTTGTTAGATTCTGACTATTATTTTAGGAAGTTTGTGACAAATTTTTAGAGCCTCTCTCAATGGTATGGACTGGTTGGGAAACCAGATTAGTCGGTTCATTAGGTTAGGTTTGCATGAAAGGCAGTTTTGGTTGGTTTTGGTTGGTTCTCACTCATCTGAGATGAGAATCAATCACCGTTTATATTTTTAGATTCCTGACTCTTTTAGGAAGTTTGTGACAAATTTTGAGAGCCTCTCTCAATGGTATGAACTGGTTGGGAAACCAGATTAGTCGGTTCATTAGGTTAGGTTTGCAGGAAACGCAGTTTGGGTAGTTTAGTTGGTTTTGGTTGGTTCTCACTCATCTGAGATGAGAATCGATTACCGTTTGTTTTTTTAGATTCCTGAATCTTTTAGGAAGGTTCTGTAAAATTTTGAGAACCTCTCTCAACGAGATGGACTGGTTGGGAAACCAGATCAGTCGGTTCATTAGGTTAGGTTTGCAGGAACGGCAGTTTGGGTAGTTCGGTTGGTTTTTGTTGGTTCTCACTCATCCGAGCTGAGAATTAATCACCGTTTTTTTTGCTAGATTCCTGACTTTGTAAAGATGGTTCTGAAATTTTTTGAAATCTTTTCTCAGTCGTCTGGACTGTTTGGGAAACCAAACCCACCATTTCATTAGATTCAGTTTGTTGGAATGGCAGTTTGAGTAGTTTGCTTTGTTTGTATTGGTTCTTGGTCATTCGGAGTCGGAATTGTACTCTGTTTGTCTTGTTGGATTCCTGAATTTCTAAGGAAGGTTCGGAAAGTTTTTGAAATCTTTTCTCAACCATCTGGACTGGTTGGGAAACCAAACCAACCCGGTTCATTGGGTTGGGTTTTCCGGAGCAGCGGGTTTAGGTACTTTGCTTTGTTTGTATTGGTTTTTGTCATTCGGGTGAATTGCACTCCGTCTATTTCGATAGATTCTAGTCTGCGGGGATGTTTTGAAAAAGTATCAGAATTTTTCTCAATCGTTTGGATTTGTTGAAAACCGATTCAACGGTTGTGCAAGGCGACTCATAGGCGACCCCTATTTTAGCATGTTTTCGATCCAGATATATTATGGTGCCTCTTAGTTGCCCCGAGACAGTAGGCAAACTTTAGGGTCCTGAGTTCAGTTTCGGTTTGAACAAAATGGGGTAGTGGGTAATGTGGAAGTTGTAAGTATGGTTTTGTTTTATTGGGATTTTAAAGAGATGTGTCTTTAAAGTAAGCAAAACCTTACCTCATTTTCGACCCTGCTTGGCTTCTTTTGGTATGGGGATCGATATTTGGTTTTAAATGCATGATGTATGATGTATTATTTGCCCTACCTATTCCTGCTATGCATGGCTAGGGATCTCAGGTACATGCTTAGGCATTGGTATTTGTATTCATATGCGTACATGGTGTTTGGTGCAACATTTGTGATGCATTTAGGCTTTTAGTGACCTCTTATCTGTAACTTGAATTTGAGGACCTGGTATGTGCTTTAATGTTGGGTAATGAATTTCACATGGATGCTTTGTGTTTGGGTGTTTTGCATGCTTGCTATGTTTGTTGGCTAACCTTTGATGTAGCGCGTGGCCAGGGACATGGTCTGTCGTACTTACCTGGTTGAGTGTTTTTAAGCATGCTAGATCTGATTAGGTTGGTCTGATCTAAGTTGTATGTTTAGCCTAAAAATTTATCGATCTGCCTTATTATATGTTTCATGCAATTCACTAGTAGGGCAGTTTAGAGCCTGGGGGGTCTTACTCATATGAGGTACCTTCTCGATAGATGTCGACCCCGGGACCCGAAATTTAGTTTTGCGGACCACTTTTTCCATCTTTGGAGTCATTGGGGTTTTTGTTGCTTTGTTCTTACTTGGTTTTCCCCTTTAAAATAACAACAAAAGTGCGGCGACTAAAGAAAAACTGCCCTCCTCGATGACCCGATTAAAAATTCGAAATCAATCCACATTTTCCTTCCATTTAAAGCTTAGTCGCTGGCCGGCCTCGTGGATCTGTGGGCCCATAAATTGGCGACTCCATCGGGATCGAACCCGTAATCTCTCGTTTCATAAGAGGATCAGTTTTGAACTTGAGTTGTATATTTGGAGCATTACGGCTCTCTCGATCGTGAGGCTCTCGGGTTACGTAGATCCCTATGATCACACACTTGATTGGTATTTGGATTGCATTTGTGATTTGTTGATGCTTGTGTGTTCACCTTTGATTATAGGCATGCTTTCATTATTGATCTATATCTAGATATAACATTGGGATTAGGGCTTAGAGATTCAATGTGTGTAGATTTTATGATGCTTGCTTCTTTTTGTGGCATGATTGTTTGTTGAATGACTCAAGCCTTTCCCTATATGACTGTTGTCGCTTGTGTCAGGGGGGTACCTACATCTCCCTTGTTTCTCAATCACTAGTCTTGATCGGGAATATTCCTCATTGATTGCTCGAGTTGCTCTTCGGGGAGTCATTCCCAACCGGCTTGCCTTCGACCGCTGTGGGTTTGGAATAGGTCTAGCATAAGGGCTCTATCGATGTATGGGAGCACTATGGAGATGACTATAGTCCCAGCAATGAAGACCCCAGATAGCCCCGAGCCAGATTTCATGGATACTTCGTGGCCAGTGTGTCCTTGTGATTGTTGGATTGATTATCGACAGATCTGGGTCAGGTACCCGGGTACTCTGGCCATATAGCCTTAGACTCGCTCTTCCCTTGTGCCATTGCCTGAGCTTTATCTTTACTCCCAAGGTATTACCCTGTCGACCTCGCTTCTTGCACGTGGAGCCATTTATCAGATTAGATGTTAACATCACATGTCCGTTCATTCCCTAGAGGATTTCTTATCAGGGGTTGCATACTGGATTGATTTCCATTGATAGTCACTGGGACCGATACGCCTCTCTTACTTCTTCCAGATTACTGATTAAGAGCGACTGGGTTCCTAGCACAGCTGATTCCTGGATCGAGGTAGACTTGTTAGAGATTCGTATCCATTACCAAACACTAGAACGACATTAAATCATGTGAGATATGGACTCTCGCACGCTACCGGCTTCTAATTTCGCCTAGCCGAGATTACCGATACCATGGCATCTTCCGGATGCTATCGACCGGGAGCCAGGATTGATGGGCATCGTGCCCAACCATTGCCAATTTCGGGAGTACCCCATGACTCTCCCACCTCCACCACTACCCACCATCATCTCACCCACGCATGTGCCAGCACTACACGCTTCCACCTCCACCACCCCCACCATTATCCGACCCAATCGCGACAAATAGACTATACGCTCCACCTCCACCACCACCACCGGTTCAATCACCCGCAGTTGAGCTTTTGTCTCACATGGTCACCAGACCCTACCACATTCTATCGCGGACCCTCGTGACCCGATTGGCTGATGACACTCTGTGCCCATATAGATAGGATCGAGCAGAGGATCAGTCCCGCATGCTTCGGGCGGAGTTATAGGTCAGATCTCGATATGATGATCTCCAATGGCACTCCTCTCGCTACTGAGTTTCTCGCGATGCCTGATTACTGAGAGGTACATCGGGATAGGTGCCCCGTATTCACTTGCAAAGTATACAACAATAAGTATGCTACGGCATAGATCGGATGAGTCACGTGATGATTATGCTTTTTCCTCTCAGCCGCTGAAAGTGGTGCCGCCGCCGTTGGTTTGCATCACACACACACACTTTCGAGGCTAGGACATGGGCTGATTTGGGACAAGAGCTTATCGTAGACAAGATTCTTTTAATATCAGAGGACGATCCCTGAGAGAGCCGAGGCCCTCACGTAAAGGCGATGAGTCACATTTCATTTATCTCCCGATGGAGGGAGAAGATAGCACAAATTATAGATAATCTCGTAGCGATCAGATCAAAGACATGATTACGTTGCAGTTTTCACCCTCGCTTGTTAGCATCCGCGGGCTTCCCACGCATGCACTGAGAAGATAGCACAAACAGATGTAATTTCAGTTGACCATCTTGACGATTATGTTGAAGCTCTTCACCTCATTGTTGGGCATCCATGGGCCTAATGCATGCACTTTGATCATTTGTCTGCTCTACACTGAGAGTGCACATCTGAGACGCGCGCGCACTTTCCTCCTTCAGACCATGAAGAAGCTAGAGGGTCGGACCCGCACTATCGATGCTGGTGCTATTGGCATGACAGACATTGAAGTCTCAATGCCGTCTTCACGAGACAATGTATTAATTTTACCAGATAGCATGGGTCAAGACATCAGCCACTTTCTCAGCCGTCGGGCCTACTTCACATCACACCACAGCCAAAAGATATACACGGTACCCCGAGTCACTGCGCGTTATCACCAAGAAGATATAACCACCTCCACCGAGGCCGCCAGGCAAGACACAACTGGATGCCAACTGAGTCGGCATCAAAGATTGATATGAATGGATTAGCCACCTAGACCACCACTCTGACCTACCCACGGATTAGGACATATCTTCCTTGTGCTTATCATCGAAAGAATTTGGTCATGATACGGGTGATTGTCTTGCGAAGCATTTGATGGACTTGATTGATCAAGGTTTGGTTGATTTAGGGCGTCCTAGTGACTTCTGAGACCCAGCTACCCACTCATGACACTAGGTTGTACCTCCACCGGGTGTACATTTGATTGGTATTCGGGAGATGGGAATGTTCATGTTGGGATGGGATGGAGGCTCCTCGGCCAATCCCGGTTTGTATGCGAACTTCAGTTTTAGTGTATACGCTCGGGGGTCGCGAGGTCTTAGGTCCATTTAGATTGATTCGAGATGATGTTCCGACAGGGCGTATCATCGCGGTATACTTGCAACATGTTCCTCGATGACACCTTTCATTTTGTTCGGGTATGGGCCGATGCAGTAGGATGTTTGGGTGTTCTGGTGGAAGGGTAGCTCGACCTCCACGTTGATAGACCTTTGCGGCATTGATCTTGCAGAGATGAGATTCGGAGGAAGATGATGAAATTTTACGCCAATTCGCACCACTCGAGGCGGAAGTATTTCCATTTGGAGCTTATTGGCCTCATCCGGCTACATAAGTCGTTGATCGGGGCTCTTAGTCGGATTAGGTTGACCTTTTCGCCCCGAGGACTTATCCACTTTCTAACGGATAGGGCTACATGCATAACATTTTTAATGATGATTTACCACACGAGGATTAAGCCATGTTCGTCCCTTATTAATTGATATTTGCTTGTTAGTCGAAGAGGGTGCCATCGATGCTGGCGGGCCAGCGGCTCATCTAAACATTTGTCGGCGCAGTTCACGCCCATTTGCTTTAGGATTTTCACCATCCGATTTTGAGCCATCGACACGGATCGTCAAAGCTTATGATGGGACTCAGAGGACAGTTTTGGGTACACTCAGCACACATGTCATGATTGGTCTGGTCATATACTCCATACTCTTTTAGGTTTTGAGGATCGAACATCCTTTAACTCTTTCTTAGTCGCCCTTAGTTCATGGCGGGTCTTGTATACCATCTTGCTTATTGGAAGGTGAGGTTCATACATGAGGGCGCATTATCCGCGATCTGGTCGATGGGAATGTTATTACTTCCTACGAACGGTCTCTTTCTGAATCAGCCTGATGAGGATGACACATTTGTAGGGTTTACATTATTGAAGTTCGGGTTGTTAGCTGAAGGATGACCGCGGGGATATAGTACCCGTGTCATTCGACCGGTCTGTGCCACTTTGGTGCTTAGCATGATGAGAGGCATGTCTTATATGCACGGTTTTGGGATAGTGCGTGCCCGGTGGGGCCTCGCGAGTTTACTATTACGGAGTTAGTCATGACATATCTTATGGGTTGGGTTACATCAGCGGCGGATGATCTTGCGACACATGGCACGGCTTGCGTAGAGAGAGAGTGAGCTCGCGTATGCGGCGTTCGTGATTATCCCTTCGCCCGTACACTTTTCAGTTGGTTGACTATTTTACTAGAGGATCGGAGTCGCACCGCCTGAGAGGAGTTGACCATGTTCAAAGATAGGCGAGATTCGGGGCATTCGCGTACCACAGGGCCAAATTTGTTTGAATGCGAGACCACCCGAGCCACTCGAGGTCATGACAGTTGCACCCCCATCACCGGATAGAGCCAGTGTTTTTTCCATGTGCTTTCCTGAGGAGATCCCTGACTATGATCTACCTATGGATTTGGGGGATGAAACTAATGGAGCGACTCTTCCTGATATCTACATGGACGAGATGGACATGATCGGCCTTTGGCCGTTTAAGTCCACGACCACGCCCGAGTCCAGGTGTAGCACGGCATGTTTGGAGTTACATGATTGGTCGATCTTTGTGACACTTTATAGCGCTTGCGATGCAATGGACCACGATACGACTGCGGTACGCGTCACGGATGTTCCCCACCGGGCCCCGATTCTCTTTTGATGTGTTTGGAATTTCTATGCTTGAGTTTGATGATGATGGGCTTGTTGCTACTAATATTACTCATGATACTATTTCTGTTGAGGGAGCGTCCGACTCTGTGGACCCACCTCTTTCTTTTGACACTATGTCCGGGTTTGTCACCCGCTTTGATGACATTTCCGATGGTAATAATGACATGAGTATTTTGGTATTCGGCAATGTCCATGACATTTTTCCTTTGATTGCACCACGGCTCCGCGGAACATGTATACGATGTTAATGATATGGGAGACACAGATGACCCACTAGGTGGTCAATCATAATCTAATTATGATACAGAGGACAGGAAAGTTACACTCGTTTCTAATAGCAAAGAGTGGATAGATTTTGGTGTACCAGATCATCCCAGAGAGATTAGGATTGGCTCTTCCCTATCTCCCGATGGGAAGAGTAAATTGATTGACATGCTCAGGTCATACTTGGATGTATTTGCATGGTAGTATGAGGTTTATGCGGGCCTTGGCCCCACTATGGTTCAGCATCACGCGATACGCACATGCTAGGCGGGTTAAGCGGCGAGAAATTGAGAGGCTACACCCTCGATGGGTACGTAGGTTAAGGAAGAGATTCGAAGCGACCCGTGTTGGCTTCTTATCGATTAGTTGAGTATCTGAGTGGGTGGCTAATGTTGTCCACATTCCCCAAGGATGGCTAAGGTTAGAGTTTGTGTTGACTTTCGAGATTTGAATAAATTTAGCCCTAAAGATAGTTTTCCCCTCACACATTGATATGTTAGTTGTGATGTGCGGGGCACCCTATGTTGTCCTTCATGGATGGGTTTTCTAGGTATAATCAGATTTTGATGGCTCCAGAGGATGTGGAGAAGACTTCCTTCATCACTGAATGGGGTACTTATTGCTACCGGGTTATGCCATTTGGGTTGAAAAATGCAGGGGCCACCTATCAGAGAGCCGCTACTACTCTATTCCATGATATGATGCATAAAGATGTTGAGGTATACGTGGATGACATGATAGTGAAATCGAGGCGGGCGAGATCCGCCGCGACCTTACGAGAGGTCTTTGAGAGGATCGAATGATTGATTTGAATTGAATCCTAAAGTGCACCTTTGGGGTAACCACAGGAAGTGTTCGTCATTGTTAGTGAGCGCGGTATAGAGTTGATCAGAGGCAAAGGCCATACTTGACATGCCAGCTCCGAAGACTGAGAAAGAGATCAGAGGCTTTTTAGGCAGACTACAATACATCAGTCGTTTCATTGCTAGACTAACAGACATATGCGAGCCTATCTTTCGTCTTCTGAGGAAGAACCAACCTACGGTTTGGAATGATGATTGCCAGCGTGCTTTTGAGAAGATTAAGGAGTGTTTACTTTCTCCCCCAGTTTTAGTGCCTCCCAGGCGGCCCCTGCTTCTATATTTGTCAGTTTCGGATATAGCTTTGGGATGCATGTTAGCTCATCTCGATGATTCAGGAAAGGAGCGAGCCATTTATTATCTAAGTAAGAGGATGATGGAATACGAGTGCAAATACCTTATGATTGAGCGCCTCTGTTTAGCGTTGGTTTGGAGCCACCGGGAGACTTAAGCCTTGTGTGACCAGTATTCCATACTTTTGGTCTCCGATTGGATCCGTTGAGATATTTGTTCCGCCCAGAGCACGTTACATTTGGTGGCTCATGAGATGGTTGGTTCTATTGACGAGTTTGACATTACATTATGTGACACAATCGGTAAAGGAAACGTGTTCGCGAGAATCATTTGAAACTAACTCCGGTATTCGATGATAGATAGATTGCGATGATTTTCTGATGAGCAATTTGTTTCAATGACCCGGTACGGATGGCATTGTGCCGATGGTGCAGCTAATCCCGGTCGGGGTTTGTTATTGGTATCTTATTGATATCACCAGTGATCATTCCCCGAATCGATTCGATTAGTATTTTCTGATGCATCAGGTTGATGAATAATATAGTTGAGTATGAGGCTTGCATTACGAGACTAGAGGCTACTTGTTGAATCTTGGCATTAGGCGATTGGAGATCATGGGGATTCCAATTTAGTTATCTGGGGCCCCAGTGCACAGGACTCGAGATGAAGCTGAAGCCTGCCATGCTTACTTAGACCCTCTTGGTTGCTAGATTTGATGAGTTAAGACATATACATCTGCGAGTGAAGAGAATCGGAGTTCTTGATGCATTAGCCACCTTAAGCTTACGTGGTTGAGATTCCTCACGGGGGAGTGACTATGCGACCATTGATGATTGAACGGGTTCGCACACCAGCTTCTTATTGTTTGATTGGAGATATTGAGAATCGGGGATGGGCTACCATAGTATCGCATGATATTTATCGATTTACGTCATGTGGCGTTTACCTGAAGCGATACGCCCCGGATAAGAGCATTGAGACATTTGGCGGCCAGTTTGTTATTTGTGGGGATGCCGCTATAGGAGATCACCCAGATGGCACATTATTATTATGTAAGATAAGCCTCACGCCGTCGAGTATTAAAGAGAGGTTCCGTCTGCCGGTACAATAGCCCCCTGCGTGGGAGGCCACATGCTAGCGATAGATCATGGGCCCCGGTTACTTTGGTTGGTATGGAGGCAGTTGTTGCGAGTTAGTACGAGAGATGTCGGTGTCAAATGCACGGAGACTTGATACGTGCCACCTTACAGTTTGTACTTACATCCCCTTGGCCATTTTTCGGTATGGGGTGTTGATATTGTGGGAAGAAGATCTCTGAATCTTCTAGTGGACATGAGTACATCTGGTGGCTATTAGTTATTTCACTAAGTGGGTGGAAGCTACTTAGTATGCTAGATTGACCGACGGAGTGACGAATTCATCGAGATCGCACGTATCTCAGATGGGGTCCTCATGTGAGTTGATCTCGGATGGGGAGGCGCATTCAAAGCGAAGTGGATCTCGTTGGTTCGAGTATGGTGTCGGCATCATCGATCATCTCGTATAGGCCGCGGAGGCCAATGGGCGGAGTTGAGACCGCAAATAAGAATATCAAGGGGATTTTTGAGAAAGATGGTTGAGACTTCAGGGATTGGTCGGGGAGCTCCCTTTTCGCATTGGGTTTATCATTATCTTTTTCGTACTTCTCTTTGAATTACACCTTATTCTTTGAGAGGTATGGCATGGAAGCGAGTCTTGCTGTTGAAGTGAAATAGGATCCTTGAAGTGGCATTAGAGCATCGGATATCGGGGCGAGTGGGTTCGATCCTGAATTGCAGTGACTCGACCTTTTGGATGAGAGGAGATTGAGAAGTGGCCGATCATGTTCGGGCTATCAAAGAAATGACTCGTGCGCGTTTAGAAGGGTCGAACTGGGAAGTTTAAAGGCGACCCTGTCTTGAAGGTCCTCGAGTTGATCAAGCGACCTGGGGTAAGTTTAGACCAAATTGGAGGCCGGGCCTTATGTCATCTAAAGATCGACTCGAGAGGGCGGCTGGTTGGCGACGGGACTTAGGCGAAAATCGGTTCACCAGGCGGTCGATGTGGATCGGTGAAGAGGTTTACGCTTGAGATCATGGTTTAGGATGGGTGGCCATCACTTTGGTAGTCATATTCGTACACACCGCATTGATATATCCTATTGCTGGAAGCGTTTGAGCCACCTCCGCGTGGTTTATTATGGCCTATTCTTTCATTCACCTTGCATACTTTTTCGACACAGGTTGGGAGGCTATAACACGTAAGCTTTTCATTTATTATTTGGATAATATGAGCATTATGAGCATTGTGACATTCTTTGTTTATTTCTTTCGCATCATTGCTTGTTTCTTTTCTTCTCCATTTGCATCTTCATACCATCTTATCTTTGAGTCTAGTTTCTATCATCTCTATTTGTTTCACTTTTATCTCCTTTTATATGATGATGACATGCTCATCCCGAGCTACAGTCGAGTTGTCACACTTATGAATTCACTTTATGGGTTTGATCAAGGATTCTTAGGTTGAGGGGACCATTGGAGAAACAGAGGTTTGAGGTTCTTTCGGTTGGATTGTGTTGATATGGCATTCGACCTACTTTGAAGGTTAAATGCAAAAAAAAAACAAAAGAAAACAAAACAAAAACAAAAGTAAAAAAAAAAACAAAAGCAAAAAAAGAAAAAAAAAGTGTGTTTGTTTAATATTCGTTACTCTCATTTAGGGTTTGAGAGATTTATTATTCCTACGAGGGTTGAGTGAAAGCATTGTGCGATCTTTCTCCATGGATTTAGGTAACACGTTGGGTATCGAGGTTTAGTTTGCTTATGGCAGGTCCACTGGATCCTTACGCATCACCACTCCCATCTTATAGTGACACTTTTGACTTAACGTTCACGAGATGATGAGTTGTTCGTCATTATCATACATTTACCACATTTGTATCGGCTTGTTTCTTCCGCTTTTTACCTTTATCGACCATCACATTTTCTTATCACTTTAGTCTTCTACTCTTATTGATCATCGTCTCACTTCTTAAGCGGCGTGTCCTTTGGTGCACTTCACTTGTCATTTCACATTGTTCATTCGGATGTTGGTTGAAAGTCGGCTTGCTCCATGATCCTTTGATATTTCAGACATTCGCGTGTATAAAGTTTGGCGGTATTTATTGGTGTTTGGGCCTTTGTTTCCACGTCATGTCATTCGCGCTCACCCAGCCTACATTGCGGTCGTCGTCAAGACCATGAACCATGAGATCTCGTGTTGAAGCATTTTATGGGCGGAGTTCTATCTGCGATTAGTCTGGGGATGTCGGCAGTCTGTTCTTGGGAAGTATTGAGTCACATATTGCTTCTCCATTTAGTTTGCTTGCCTCGAGTCGTGATCGGATATAGATGATCTGAGTCGGGACCATGGATAACCATTAAACTTGATGCTTTGACAAGTTCACACGAGGCGTACCCTATCCTTTCATGTTGGCATTGGCTCAAATGCGGCGTAGCCTGGCGGCGACCCACGTTTCTCCCCCAAAGATGTTTTGGCATCAAAGTTTGGTATGCTCGCATACGGTGGGTTTGCCGTACGGGGAGTGCTTGAGAAATTTAGACTACAGGGTGGATTCGCTCATGCCGTCGACTCAATGAGGGTGCCTGGCTGGCGCGCACCCATATCTTGTCTTGTTCGCTTGTTCAAATGATTGGTTCTTCATAAATTTATTTCGAGTTTTTCATCAAGGCACTTGCATATCAAATGTACGCAGGGCATACCACATATGATTTTATGGAATGAAATGGATGATTTTCATGAATGAGTGATTGTGATGTTTTTTGACTCGACTTTGACCGCATGTGCGAGTTATGAGACCTGACATGGCGTTGACCACGGTGGGAGCATAACCCTTTTCTTTCACCCTTGGTCACATTTGTGGATTAATCCTACGAGGGCATACCCACTTTATTTTCGTCTTGTTATTAAGTTCTTGGTTTCACCAAGCTTATCATTGGCATTTTAGAAAACCCTGCTTGGGGCATACCGCTTTTGTCATCGGTCGATTATCTCAGCGGTTACATCTGATTTCCCCATTATGCTCTGGGTTTCGTTTTAGGTCATCCCCGTTCAGTTTAGTTAAATGCAGAGCCTTAGTTTTAGCATCCACACATTTTCGGTACTCGCGGATCATACACCAGGTACTCACCCCGGATTTTACCTTCTCAGATACTTGCTCGGATCTGCCTTTGGTGCCTCACGGATGTTACCTTCGGTACTGCGGATCCACATTTACGTACTAGCCGGATCGCGTTCTGGTACTCGCCGGATCCACACATTTTGTTACTCGCACGGATCACCTTCCGTACTCACGGATGTTACCTTCCGTGCTACTTGAGGATCCCACGTTACGGTACTACTTCGGATCCAGTATTTAAGTACTGCGCGGATCCATTTCGGTACTGCTGGATCTGCCTTTTAAAGACACTCACGGATGTTTTCTTCCGTACTGCTTGGATCCGCATTACGTATAGCCGAGATCCCACATTTGGTACTACGCGGATCCGCATTCGGTACTACTTTGGATCTACCTTTTCGGTACTCACGGATGTTACCTTCGTGCCGTCCGGATCCACATTTACGGCATTTTCGCCCGGATCCCACATTTCGGTACTACTTGGAATACATTTTACGTACTTTCATTTCGGATCCTACCTTTAAGTACTCTTGGATTACCTTACAGTACTATCCGGATCTACCTTTTCCGGCATCGCCCCCGGATTTCATTATCTTTTCTGGTATTGTGCTCGGATCACTCATCTTCACAGGCATTGTGCCTAGTTTTCTTTAAGTCCTTCGATCGGAGTGACTCACATTACGGTACTAAGTAAAGGGGGACCAAAAATTGGTCATCTTGGTTCTTCAGAATTCATTTCACTCTTGCATTGCTTGCACTTCGCACCACGATTCACTTGTTCCACTCGCGAGAGGGCATATTTGGGCGATTTGCCCCTCGACACTTTTGCATTTATTATATGGGTGTCACACTCACCATCGTTCTCATATAACACCATTAGGGCCCTTTTTAAGGTTGAAATCTTGTCTCTGTGAGCCTCGGGTGGGCTTATGTAGTCCGTTAGTCTTGTATATAGTTGACTTTAGAGTCATCATGACTTAGTTTTTAGTTATTGGCATCGTGCTGCTTAAAAGCCATTGGGCCCCTCGGGTTTAAACTCAGTCGAAGTTTATTAAATTATGTCAAATTGAGCATAGGCTTGTTTTGATCATATCTCCTTATCATTCGAGATTGTTCCTTTGTTTGTTTTGTTGGATTCATATTTGCGAGGAGGTTTTAAATTCATAATTTTTGTCAAGCGTTTTGACTATGGTTTATTGTATTGCATCGAGCGTCACATTATCTGACCTTTGTTTTTAAGGTGATTTTGGTGAGCACTCCTCCTTGTTCGATCATATCTCCCTCGCATGGGACTTGGAATGAATTGCCCAGTTTTTGTTGGTCTCTGATAACCCGGAAACATTATATCAAAATTTCATAATTTCCTCCAGCCGGATGGGCCCGGTTGTGGTAGTTCAGCAGGATTAGTCGGGCTGGCTTGTGTGGAGCCCCATTTTTGTGATTTTGGAGCCCAAATCGTATATGGGTCGGGCCCATAAGCTCAAGCTCGACCATGGGCAGTATTGTGGGTCCATTTTGGGCCTTGGATTAAGTTACATGCAGCCCACCATGAATCCATGTGGGTCTTGGTGGTGAAATAGCGAAATCTTAGAGATTAGGCTTGCATGGAAAATAAGGAGAGGAGTTAAGCGGGGAAATTTGTTCCAGAGGCCCGAGTTGAGACCCTTTCAAAGCGAAGGTGGAAAACACCAGGTAGGTTCGAGATCTTTGAGGTGAAGTCAGTATAAAGGGAGAAAGATCAAAGTGGAAGGTTCTTTGGAAGGACATTTTTGGTCAAACGCATGTTTCTTGATTCGGCTTGGATGCTTAAGCTTGGTTTCTTTTGCGCTTTGTGGAAGAGGTAAGAAATATACCACAGCTCCACTCTATTCTTTAATAGACAGTCTGATCAAATTTGAGAGTTTCTCCTCAACCATTTGGCCGGTTTTCACGCTCATACGTGAAAGGCGGTTCAGCGATTTCTGCTGGGCAGTTTGGGTAGTTTGGTTATTTTGGTTGGTTTCTCACTCATCCGAGCTGAGAATTGATCACGTTGTTTTGTTAGATTCTGACTCTTTGTAAGTTCTGACAAATTTGAGAGCCTCTCTCAATGGTATGGACTGGTTGGGAAACCAGATTAGTCGGTTCATTAGGTTAGGTTTGCAGGAATGGCAGTTTGGGGAGTTTGGATTGTTTTGGTTGGTTCTCACTCATCCGAGCTGAGAATCAATCACCGTTTATCTTGTTAGATTCCTGAATATTTTAGGAAGTTTTTGACAAATTTTTAGAGCCTCTCTCAATGGTATGGACTGGTTGGGAAACCAGATTAGTCGGTTCATTAGGTTAGGTTTTCATGGAAGGCAGTTTTGGTAGTTTGGTTGGTTTTGGTTGGTTCTCACTCATCCGAGCTGAGAATCAATCACCGTTTATCTTGTTAGATTCCTGACTATTTTAGGAAGTTTGTGACAAATTTTTAGAGCCTCTCTCAATGGTATGGACTGGTTGGGAAACCAGATTAGTCGATTCATTAGGTTAGGTTTGCATGAAAGGCAGTTTGGGTAGTTTGGTTTATTTTGGTTGGTTCTCACTCATCCGAGCTGAGAATTGATCACCGTTTGTTTTGTTAGATTCCTGACTCTTTTATGAAGTTTCTGAAAAATTTTGAGAGCCTCTATCAATGGTATGGACTGGTTTGGAAACCAGATTAGTCGGTTCATTAGGTTAGGTTTGTAGGAGCGAGCGGTTTGGGTGGATTTGGTTGGTTTGGTTGGTTCTCACTCATGCGAGATGAATCGATCACTGTTTGTTTTGGATTCCTGAATCTTATGGGAAGGTTCTGGAAAATTTGAGAACCTCTCTCAGCGAGATGGACTGGTTGGGAAACCCGGTCAGTCGGTTCATTAGGTTGCAGGTTTGCGAGACGGCCGGTTTGGGTAGTTCGTTGGTTTGTTGGTTCCTGCACTCATCGAGCTGAGGAATTAATCATAGATTTTTATTAGCTAGATTCCTGACTTTGTAAAGATGGTTCACCAAATTTTGAAATCTTTTTCTCAGCCGTCTGGACTGTTTGGGAAACTGAACCCACCGGTTCATTAGATTCGATTTCTTTGGAATGGCGGTTTGAGTAGTTTGCTTTGTTTGTATGTGGTTCTTGGTCATTTGGTCGAATTATTACTCTGTTTGTCTTGTTGGATTCGATTTCTAAGGAAGGTTCAAGAGGTTTTGGAAAATCTTTCTCAACCATCTGGACTGGTTGGGAAACCAGACCAACGGTTAGTTGGGTTGGGATTTTAGACGACGGTTCGTGCTAGCTGTTTGTATTGGTTTTGGTCATTCGGGTCGGATTGCACTCCGATATTTTATTAGATTCTGATCTGTGAAGGATGTTTTGAAAAAGTTTCAGAATTTTTCTCAATAGTTTGGATTTGTTGAAAACCGATTCAACCGGTTGTGCAAGACAGCTCATGGGCAACCCCCTATTTTAGCATGTTTCAGTCCCGAATATATTATGGTGTGCTCTTAGTTGCCCCAAGGGAACACATGAGCAAACTTTGGGAGGTCTGATTCAGTTTCGGTTTGAACAAAGTAGGGTAGTGACAATGTGGGATTTGTAAGTATGGTTTGCATTTTGTGGGATTTTAAAGGGAATGTGTCTTCAAAAATGTAATACTTACCTCGCTTCGACTGCTTCCTTTCTTTTGGTATGGGATCCGATATTTGGTTTTAAATGCATGATCATGATGTATTATTTGCCACTACCTATTCACCGCTATGCATGGCTAAAGATTCTGAGCATGTGGAAAGTGTTTGTATTCATATGCGTGATACATGGTGTTTGAATTTTAACATTTGTACGATCACGTTGAGCTTTTGAAGTACGACCTTTTATGCGCGCTTGGCTAGGGACCACGGGTATGTGCTTTAATGTTGGGTAATGAATTTCACATGGATGCTTTGTGTTTGGGTGTCATGCATGCTTCTTTATGTTTGTTAGGTTCTAACTTATTTGATGTAGCGTGGCCAAGGACCACGCAGTGCGCCATTTGCCACTTTGGTTAGTGTTTTTAAGCATGCTAGATACTGATTGAGTTGAGTGCGATCTAAGTTGTATGTTTAGCCTAAAGAGGCGCATGCGATCACGTGACCCGTATGTTCCTACATACCGATTCACTAGTAGGGAGGCTAGGAGTTAGGGCCTAGAGAGTGCTACCTCATATGGTACCTTCAGATGGTAATCGACCCCGGACATTTAGTTTTTGCGAGACCGCTTTTTCCATCTTGGAGTCATTGGGGTTTTGTTCTTACTTGGTTTTTCCCCTTTATAAAATAGCAATATGTAGTAAGTGGCGGCTCCGGCTTGTCCTCCTCGGGACGGATTTTCTAAAATTCGAAAATCAATCCACATTTTCCTTCCATTTAAAAGCTAGTCACGTCGGCCCGTGGATCGGGTGGGGTCTACAATAAGTTCCATATATTTCATGCCAAAATATATATAGATATCGTATCAAGCATATTAGCATGCATCAATCCATGACTAAACAAATAATGTCATACAGTCTTCCTTAGGCTAACTCATAGAAATTCCTACCCGATACAATAACTTTATGCAATTATGTCACAACAGTCGTACCCAACCAAATATCCACCAACTGATTCAATCATCCAGACTTACACACTTAGAAACCGAGGCATTTCAAAGGCTGATCCCACTCATCCGCCAACATCACGATCGAAATCTCGACCTCACAATGGTTCCATAGAGTCCAAGAACACCAAAAATGGAGTTCGGACGAAGAAGTTATGGTTAGTTGGAGGCTAACAATCAAATAATTGACACCGCAACCCCACCCGAATTTCCTTTACACCATATAGCATGTCGGGGTCCACTTTGAATGAATTTCGAAGTCCAAAGGGGTCGAAATCGATATACCTCACTCCCAAGGGAGATATGTTCTCCTATACTATAGCTTACTCCAAAAATTAATCACTCAATTCTGGATTTAACGATTTACTCAAGCTTGATGGCTAAAACATAAATAAGGGTCGAAGGAAAACTCGACGCTGACTTCTCGACACACACACACATCCCCTGTATTAAATTAAACTTGCATGAGAAAAACCCTACTCAAATACGCGTGAGATTTCCTGCGACATTCGCTTTTCTGGCGCGAAACCTAAAAACCTTAGACCTCGAGAAATCTTGCGATTCCTGTGATCCACGCAGAGCTCTCATCGTGATAAAGCATCTTTAACTCTTGGCCTGTTGAGTTCCGACCGGTAAAACCTCGTAAAATTGCTAGAGAAACTTGCTTTTTTTTCTCCCTCCTTTCCCTCTCTCTATAACGTTTTGTTCTAAACCAAATTGTGAGATCTTTTTTTATTTTAGATATTTTCTTGATATTTGCCAATATGTAATACGCACACAAAGACGCCACTCACATGCTTCCTGGGCCTCGTTTTCACCTAAAACAATTTATTTCATTCAGCTTAAATTCCATCTATCTTAAATGGACATTCTTTAAATATTTGACATTTTTTGAGATTTTTCTAAAAATCCTGTTTTTTTTTTTGTCCACTCGACGCCCGTCGTCTTGAAATTTAAAAATCCGAACACCTGCCTCTAATTCAACGAAATTCTTCCTCGCGACTGGGGATTCAAGTGACGATTTCAAATCTTACTTAAACCGCTTCATCATCCAAGATCTGAAAAGCTTATGTACTTTAATCATGCTAATCCCAACAAAATTACCATTTTCGCTCTTCCGGTTCAAATTTAAAATTCAGTTTCTTTTGTCTTACATTAAAAGTGAGATGAATTCTTATAGAAATTTAATATATTTATTATTTACTTTATATATTTATTTTTATTAATATTACCTTTGTTTGTTTGTTTTTTAACTATTTATTTTTCCTTTCAAAAAAACTATTTTTTTTAATTCAAAGCAATTATCTTTTTTTGAAAGGAAAACCATTACCTTTAAGATAATAGAAAATAATATTCTTTGAAACTATTGATAATATCCCTATGTTTATGAAATATAATTCTTAAATATAGAATTTAATATATGAAATCAATAAAAATTAGTTATACTCTAATGTAAAAAAAGGAATGTTTTCATTTTTTTTATAAAATTTTTAAAAGAATGATTTTCGATGCGATTTTATGATTCTCCTAGAATATATCTTTGTAATGTTATACTTATTAAATAATTATATTATTGGTTAAGAACATATTTATTATTTTAAATAGAAGATAAGCAAAAATTGTCATGTAAATCTCAAGAATATTTAAATTATAATTAAATAAGGTAAAAATCTACATCAAAATTAAAATTAAGTCTTATGATAATTCAATGTAAATAATTTATTTCAAATACTAAATATAATTTATTTCCTCATCATTATCTCAAATTAGGTCATACGATCGACAAGCAAAATAACAAGGTGTACTTATTTCTTATAAAATAAAAAGATGTAGTTGTATTAGCTATGATGGATCAATTTTAAAAAATAAAATTTTAAAAAGTACTTCCACTATTAATATCTTTATCAAACATGTATAAAAGTAAAAATTTTCATATAATGAATGACATTTTATAAAAAACTAATGGTGTTTTATATATGATTTTTTTAATAATTTATTACGAAATGGAGCCTTTAAAAACTAAATTTAAAGTATTTTCGTGCATATTTTCTTATAAAAAATAATTTATATGAAATAGATAATAAATATAATAATAAATCTTAAACTAAGAAAGTTTTTGCCAATTTATAGCAAACTAGTTTTTATTTAGAATTCTTAAAAGTTTAAAATAAATCCTCATCAAATCACAATTTTGTTTATAATTTTATTTAACATTCTTAAAATTGTTTGTAATAAAAATTTTAATATAAAAGATGTTTTCATTAAACGATGCTTCTAAATTAGAAGAGGCGTTTTAGTTTTCTTTTCTTTTTTTTTTTTAAAGATAATTATCATTTAGCTTTTTTATTTTGGACAATCTTTTTATTTAAAAAATTAATATTTATTTCTTAAAAATACAATTTATTAAAATTTTATTTTGATATTGTATATAATAAATACATTAAAATAAGGTAAGTAATCATAATCAAGGACGAAAATTTTGGGAAATATAGCAGAAATATCCTAATGGAACATAAATATTGAGGATATATTTTGAACGACAGAAATTTTCATTTTTTCCGAATATTTCGGTGAAAGTTCATGGAAATTTCGAAATTCTTGGAAATTTCGCTGAAATTTCCTCTTTTCATGGAACCGAAATATTGAGGGGATATCTGAATGACAGAAATTTCTATTTTTTTCGGAATATTTCGGTGCAAGTTCATGGAAATTTCAAAATTCTTGGAAATTTCGGCGAAACAGTACGAAATTGTATCAGATGGGATTTTTTCGACGAGTTTCCAAACATTTCGATGGAAATTTCATCTGGAACCCAAACGGCCAAACACCATTTTCGTTTCTGCAAATCAACTCAGAAATCAGAGATCCTGCAAATCAACTCAGAGAAAGGTTTCATGGTTTCGTTCTTGCAAATTAACTCATAGAAAGGTTCCTTGGCTTCCTAGAATTTCCGACAAATTCTCAGCAAGCAAACAGAGAATGAAGATGAAAAAAATATGCGAAAGTGGAATGTGCCGCTCATTGTGCCTAAATTATCGAATAAAATATGAGAAATACGAAGGAGTTTGTGCCTGCTGTGGTGGAGCGGGTGGAGGAGAACGGAGAAGAAGGGAAAGAGGAAAAAACTAGATAAAATAACAAATAAAAGGATAGGAGGATAAGGTTTCAAACGTGGATGGGAACCACCAAATATATAAGTATGTAAATTGAGGTTTTTTTTAAATAAATGGCCTCGAAATCAAGCCTGGGAGATAATAAATGACTTAAAAATATTTTTCAAGTACAAGGCATTTAACTCGCTTAAAACATACATCATGATCGGGAATCTAAAAAAAACCCTTGGATGGGAATTGGGAAGGATGACATGTTAACTTGCCTACCACCTAAGCTATTGAGTTTAAATTGATGAAAAAAGTAATTCAATATATTATGATGCACCTTTCCAATCAAATGTGTGCGATTCCAACGGCTACGATCGCACCGGAGCTTTTAAGGTCCATTGTAATAATATTAATGATTGGGGTTTAATAAAATCACATATTTGTTTATAAGAGTTTTTCTAATATTTTTTAGAATTTGTTATAATTTTTTGTCAATATTTTCTGTAAAAATTTCTATTGATATTTCTATAATAATTTTTTTTAATCTAATGGTCTAAAACAACAATAAGAGGTTTATTACACTTTTAATTCCATTTAAAGGGTTTTTTTTTTCTTACTTTTTAACGATTTTTTCAATTTTTAGTTCATCCATATTTTGTGTCAAAATTTTCGTGAAAATTTTTCCAATATTTCTGAAATTTTCATAAAATCAAATTACCCATATTTCTATAATTACTGATACAATAATTAATATTTTAATAAATACATAATAATATTTTAAGCAATATATATAGTGAACATTACTTAAAATATTATTATTTATTTATTTATTAAACTATTAATTATTATTATGATAACATATACAAGTTATATTGTGTACTCTAACTTATTTAACTGTATTAATTACATATGATATAAAAATAAAATGAATAACTTGTCCAACAAATAAATTAAATTTTTAAATAAAATATTTTCTAAAAATAATACCATTATAAATAGAATATCTTCAAAATTAAAAATATGTCTTCTAATTAAAAAAATCTTTAGTGTAAAACATCTTTTATATTAAAATTTTTATTACAAATAATTTTAAGAATGCTAAACTTGATAATCTTAAGGATTTATTCTTACAAAAAATTAAAGAATCATAATCAATTTTTTTTTATTTATAAATATCTCAAATAGCAAAACAATCCACTTTCGTAATGTATATTAAAAATTAATTTTCATTTAAAAGTCATATAAATATCATATTTATATTTATAGATATTTCAAGTAAGTACATGGAAACATGTATAAATACCATATTTAAAAATATCTATAAATAGTGCATATGCAGGTGGTTGGATAGAGCGTTCAACCATTAAAGACAGGACATGGGAAAGGGGTTCACTACATTGTAAAAGTGAAAAGTGATAGGTTTTCAAAAAAAAAAAAAAAAAAATTAAAAAAGTGTTTATGTTGTCAAAAAAAGTGGTTATAAATAAATGCATAACTAAAAATAATTAACATTTTATATATTTCATCAAAATAATTTTATAATATATTTGATAGTTTTAATTATTGCATTTGGTCCATGAGTTCATAAAAATTAAATTATTTTTAAAATATTTTTTTGTAATTATTTTATATAAATACATGGACGCATGTACAATTAATTGAAAATTTATAATAATAATTTTTATAAATATTATTTAACAAATTAGTTTATATTGAGAGTAGTATTTTAATGTGTTTAAAAAAATTGTGTGAAATGTGTATTTTAAGAAGGCAACTTTGGAAAATAATATAAAATTAGGTTTTTTGAAAAGAATAATATGAAATTGTTTAAACTATGGTAGAAACTATATTGAAAAAGTTATAAAAATATTGGTCCCAAATTATTAGATATTTGCAACTATAATTATCAATCCTCAAAAATATAAAATTTTCAAAGGTGAACCGATTATAAATTTTCTCACACATATTAAAGTATTTCTACTACCAACAGAAAAGTTGTCGTAAATAATAAAAAATTTCTAAGACCAACATTGAATAGCAGCCAATAATATGACATTTTTGTCACTATATTTCCGCTCATTAGAATATATACCAACAGAGGGTGCAATGCAAATAATATACCTTTCTACGACTAAACACAAAGTTTCGAGCATAGATTATAGGGTATCTTGGTGGACCACTTTTAGAAAAACCCAGAATTCAAATTTTCGTAAATGATCACTGTCACATAAAGATGTGTTTCAAACCTGAAAATTCTCTGGGGATCTCTAGACGACGAACTGACCTCGCCGCTGGATTCAAGCTCTTCACAATAGAAGCCTCCGTTAAATATGCATATTTCGGGCTAGATTCCAAGGTATAGCCACCATATTTTTCGGCACAACAAATAAGTATGCGGACACATGGCATGAAGGCATATGCCATGTGACACATGGCAAGGTGCTTGAAGGACACTTGGAAAGCACATGGCATAGAGCTTAGCCATGTGTCAAGTGCATGGAGTAAGTGGAAATCAATACGGATTGAGTGGAAATCAGTTCAGTGGGAAGGAAAGATCAAATGGAAAAAATGTGATCGGGCCTCAGATAGAGGGCAAACGGAAAGGAAAGGAAGGAGAGAAAAGAAAATGAAAGAAAATAAGGGAAATAAAGAAAAGAAAAGAAAGAGAGAAAGGAGAAGAAAGAAAGGAAAGAAAAAAAAGGGAAGAGTAGCCGCCGAATTTGGGATTGCACTACAAGAGGTAAGGAACCTCTCCTCCTTTGGCTTACTTCCTTTCTAAGGGTTGTGTTAAGGCCTGATTTGAGACCTTATGTGGATTGTGTTGGGGCATCTTGTATGCCATAAATTGCTTTAGAAGTCTAGATGGCCACAACCAAAATCTGGTGATATGTTGATATGTGTTTATGATCCTAATAGGAGGGGAAATTTCTAAGTTACCCATGTAAAGCTCAGTTTCATACCGGGCATGGATGAACTGACAAACGCTGCGGCCATGGATGGGTAGTCCCAAGGTTGAACCCAGATTGTTTATGGCCTACGCATGGCGTGATTGTGTGTTGATTTTTATTTTTATTTTTATTTTTTATTTTTTGTATGATTGCGTGGCCTAGTTTGGCACCATGTGAAGACTGGGTTAAGGCCATGTGTGAGTCGTTTTGCGGTGCATCAATTATGTGTCACAACCGCTGAGAACTACGGCCATAGCTTGAAATCTAGTGGTGTATTCAATGGTGTCTACTATGTGAAAATGATGCAAGTGCACTAGTTGCATGAACATGATTTATGCATATTATAAACTTCCATGATGCATGTTAAATATATTTGGCATGATGTGGAGGTGGATTACATGTAGTAGATATAATTATCCGCGATACTCAGACGTAAGATGTTATAAGCTGTTCCAAGTAGCACCTCAAATTATACAATGACTGCTTCCGTACCCCACACACCAAATGCGAAATCAGCAGCTTCAACTTTGGACAACCATAACTTTCTCCAAACTCCGATTCGCGCATTCTTGGACTCTATGGAAAGATCTTTGAGTCTATAATTTAACCATATGCCAATGAATGGAATTTGGTGCTCAAGCATTCCTTAGCGCTTCATACTCTTTCAAAGAGTTCTATCGACGCTCGACCGCTTATACGCCTGGTCACGCCCTCTTTTGCGGATAGCGTTTCTCGCGCCTAGCCGAGTTTGTGGCCTCATAGGCCTGTTTTTACAGCCTGTGTATGGATTGTTTGTTGTGTTGACATGCTGGACTGTGTGCTAATTTATGTTGATATATGCTTGTTTAGATATATTAACATGGATGGATGTAAATTATATGTGGTTGATATAATTATCCGTGATACTGGGTATAAAATATGGTATGTAAATGTCTCATATAGGATTTATTATGCATGTGACATGATATAACTTGCAATGGCAAAATTGCATTGCATATGCACGGGGACATCACATTAAATGGGTGTGAGTGCATGGTCGGGTAAACCCTAATAATCGTGTTTAGTGTTTGACTGCGGGCTCGCTTAAAACGCGACAACGCCCAATGTAGTCGCAGCGGACTGAAATGGTAAAGAAAATATGTGTCGGGTATCAACAAGTTGGGATAGATCCCCACCTCAAGTGAAAGACCCTACCAATTATGGTTAGACATAGTCCCTAGTGGTGAAATGCCGTAAAAGTGTCTAGGTTTACGGAGCTTGCGATGTGACACCAAAAATCTGCTACCCACACAAAGGTGCATGATTTTGAATATAAAATTATCATTGTGATGTATCATCCAAAAATCTTTTGGTTTATAAACAAATGAAATTTATTTTAAAAATGATTATTGGATGTCATCCAGAATGGCATTTTTTCACACAATGGCTTAAAGGCCATGCCGAGGGAGTCGTTGAGGACTCGAGGCATGGTACATGATGAGTCGCATCTCATTTCATAAAGACGCATACGTAGATTCCATATAGAATTGACATGTTCTTGTTGGAATGTGATTGTGAAATGGTGAGTGGACATTGCTTGTGCACTTAGGTGGGAGTAGCCCTTATAGGAGGTATTCTCTACTGGACGTGGCTCACCCTTCATGGGATAACCCTTTCAGGTACAAGGTCGACACCGGTGGATGGCGCTCAGACGAGGTCATGATTGCGAAGAGGGATGGCATGTGGCCTTGATAAATCTTTTTGTAAGAGTGATAAGGACAAACTAGTTCTAACACGTATTCAGAAGATAAAAGAATTGTAATTGTAGCCCTTTCGACTATCGTCAATATGGGCCGTATGTAATAACGTAAAAGTGGTCGTGATTGGACTCTTGCAGACTGTGTTTAAGTGTCTTATTCTTATATTTTAAATTTAAATATGATTTTCTCCTTGAAGGGACGTATTGAGGTAGTTCTAAGCAACTCGATGTACGTCCACGAGTAATTGGTACTGGCGTGATACCGAGACTTAGGTGCCTAATGATCTAAGGTAGAAATTCTGCAAGTTAACGCTAGTCAATGAGACCCCCGGATTTTGGGACGTCACGACTTGATATCAAAGCTAAGGTATACGATTACCTAGGCTCGATGGGATAGATTTAGACCATGCATTCATTGTGAAATTTTATGAATTATTGTGTAATAATGTGTTACAAGTTGTGTGATAATATGCATGATAGAATGTGTATAAAAAGCGAAGAACACTAGAGTTAGAGAACATAGCCTTAAGGGTTCGGAAAATAAACGAGCATGATAGTTCGGGAATTGATATTTACTAGTGTTTAGCATTATGCACCACTATGGCCATATGCCTAAGCCGAATAAAGTAGTAAAATATCCACCTCAAAACAAAAGCTTTTTGTTCTCGAAAACTCACTACCGAATTCGGTAAATACTTTGGACTACCCTCCGAGGCGAATTGCTGGATATTTCTCCAAAACAATCATGGGTTCGCCTCCGAGATGAACCGTTGGACAACTCTCCAAGGCAATTCTTCGGAAAATCTTCCGTCGAAATTCCTTTCACAATCATTTTCGTTTTTCTTTCAATTTCATGTCATGCACTCACTCCTAATATGCCCCAGGTGCCCCAGTGCATATGGAATGCATGATGCCAATCCCAAAACATTTATGCTAATATATTCACATGCATATATATTAACATAATTAAATCACATAAATCATGTTATGCAAATTCACCATCAATAACACCAAAATTAGCTCACATGGGCTAATTAACAAACACAAGCAATTCATTTTGAATCACTTAACATCATAAAAATCACACCAAAAATCACGTCACCACATGAACAAAGGAAACCCTGGCGCACTGCTCACTCGCCACTAATTTGGGATTTTCTCCATTCGGTTCAAAGGTTTTGAGACCGAATTTAATGTTAAATCAAGCCTCAAACTATCCCTAACCATTCACATGGCTCTTAGACAAAGAATAACACGAGTAGGAAAAGATCCCTTACCTCTCGGAAAGTTGCTTGAACTCCACCAAATCTGTCCACGCCAGAAATTTCTCGCCACGTAGCAACTTTACTGGTCTCGTCGATAATCGACTGGTCCGAATGGGTTTAAATCTGTGAGAAGGAGCTCTCTCTCTCTAAAAATAAAAACCCAGCCATCGTGATCACCGTCCAAATTTACCGCATCGATTTTGGTTTTTCAAGCATTTAATACCGCTCATCTTTCTCGCCTTGGTATTATCATTAACAATTCCAATAATTCCCATCATGTGCCTAAGCTTTGGATTTTTGACACTTGGCACAATCTAGGCCGTCCATTTCCATCATCTTTCTAATCTTGCAACATGTGTCGCAATAGTAAATGCATTTGGTGATTTTTGTCTCATCACAGTCTCTCAAACCCGTTTTTACGCACCGACACTCGCGCTTCGAAAAATGCGAAATTTCGATCGTTCGACCCGACCGAAATTCGACATGGTAGCTAGATTTCGCGAGACGATTCCAACTGAAGTCCGTTTCACATCCGGGACATTAGAAAAATTCTGATTTCACCGAAATTACCGCTTACCCTTTTTCGTAAAAATCGAATTTTCTTAGGGTCTTACATCTTCCCTCCTTAAAAGGAATTTCAGCCCCGAAATTCGACAATCACAACAACTCACATGCATACGTTAACGCCGCACTCACCCTACACGTGAACTAGTCATTTAAGTATTAAACGATTAAAACCACGTGACCTTCATCCCTAAACAAAAAGGGGATGCGTGGCCCGCATCGCGCCCCTCGCTCTAACGCCGACTCCTCCACCACCTGCCGCCATAGCACTCCCCACCAACCTCTACCTGGCCTGCGGTCGTAAAACCCGATCCCAATGCATCTCATAATGCACACTCCGTCCCTCCTCGGGGCGTCTCCATCCGTGTCAACCTCGCACCCTCCCCAATCCACTACATGAGTCGGATCCGAGTGTACCTCCGGAGTATGGAGACATGAAAAACCTCGCGGGATGCCCCGACATGCTTCGCAGAAAAGCTAATCGATACGCTATAAAGGCTTCATCACTCCCTCTCGAGTATCTCGGCGGCCCAATAAACCAACTAACGATTTCCAAGGATTCGTGATAACCTCCCATATAATGCCTCTCATATGGTGCCACATCCCGTATACTCTCGCCCCGATAACTCGTTGTCAGAGGCGACCCACTAAGGGAAAATGTTTTTCCCAAATACCCTTATGATCCAGACGCACGCTCACAAAGATGTCCCTCTAACACCGTATACCTCTCCGACCGACCATCTATCTACGTGGAAAGCCGTACTCATGTCGGGCCGTGAACCTATGGCCTTTAAAAAACTCTTCCAAAAGTGTCAGATACCAGTTCATCCGACACTATGGATACTAAGACGGCATAGCCGGACTATCTCGAATGTACAACCGCAGACCCTTCAATGTGAAGGTCATCCGCACTCGCCAAATGTGCCGACTCGTGAGCTCGCCTCCACTATCACTCATACCGCATCATACCTTAAGGTGGTCCTCGATTCGCGGTCACAAATCCATCGTGGACTGCCTGACGTTTCCACTACCACCTCCACCATCAAGCAAATTCTTACCCGCTTCCGGGTAAGCTTAGCAACACCTTCATTCCAAGAGGGTGTACTCGTGATGTAACCTGTATAAAAGACCAAGGGGCTTCACTATTACTGTAATGTAATTTTTGAAATGCTGCTTTTTACATTAAATTTTAAAGCCAGCACTGTATAATTTTCAAATTATGAGCGGAGTGAAAGTATAATTAATGGAAGTTTAAATAAAAATAATAATAACAAATTGTCAAAATGTCATGAAATCTCGAAAATTTCTAGATTTCTTGATGATGAAACCTGATTGCGCCTGCTAAGTTCAGTTATCTCAAGAAATCTAGTAACTGAAAGTTTTCAAGTTAAATTCCACAGATAGGCCTGAATATTTTACTAATTTCTTAAGCGATTGTGTTTGGGGGAAATAAATTCGAAAGTGATTTTAAAAAATCAAAGGAAAATTCAAGAAATATTTAAAGAATATTCAATTAGATAAATAAAAAATTTTTGGGACAAAAATGACTGAATGAGGTAATAGAAATTATTTATCTAAATAATAAGAATAATAATTAAAGAAAAAAACTAAAAGCAAACAATAAAAGCAAATGGTGGGCTGGGATCGTATGTTCTGAGAGAGATGTGAGAGGCGCATTTTTAGTTTTTATTCTCTTTGCTTCTCCTTCGCATTCAAGAAAATCTGACTAGCGCTGAGTCGAGCAAGGCAAAAATTGGTATACGTCGAAGAGCCACGACAGTACTCCAATATCTTAGCCTTTGCTAAACTCTTAAAAAGGTGCAGAAAATTTGCCTATTTGTATTATTTCAAGCCTAAATGCTATATATTGGCTTGAAATTTTCTTAGAGATCAGAAAAGGTCGAAACTCGGGTCCCAAAATTTCAACCTAGTTTAGAATTCCTTTAGGAATTTTGGGACTATGTTCGACAAATAGTGGCCGACCGTGGACCTGTTATACGCTGATTGAATTGTAGTATCGTAGCCATGCCTCTGACAGAATTTTCTAAAATGTTTTCGGTATTTGCACTCTCTACGGAAAGTCCCTCGAAATAAAAAGCCTACTAAAAAATGTATAGTTTTTATGGGGCATTTAATTGTAAGTGGACATTTTCAGTCAAGCTTCACATCATATTATCGGGATGTCCATATCGGTCAGGATCAGTGCACGTAAAGTTTCATAGAATCTAAGTTCGCTCGAGAGAAGTCACTTGCTCGCGGTATGTTTTTAGTGGCCAAACGCCGGACTCCAGGCATTTTAATTAATGAATCGCTGCGAGAGATTCAGCATCCGACGAGAATCTGTAGTGCTTCTTTGACAAGATTTGAAAGAAATTAGTTGGAGAAAAAGGTGAGTACTCAAAAATCATTTTCTAAAACGAAAGTGTTTAAATTACTTTGTAAAGTGCTTTGAAAATATAGATTTATAAAGCATTTTTTTGCTCCTCCCCCAATTGTTATATACTATTAAAAGTTCGATTTCATTATTTAAGAAACTGCTTGGTCTGCTTAGCAAACCCCCAGATGCATGTGTGCCATTCCTGGGCCGATGTATTTCTGAATGTGCATGGCTAGGTTATGGAGGATATGATTAACTATATTGCCCGTCCGGCAATCAGTTGTATCATCTCAGTGATATATTTAGTATAACAGTTTCGCCCCTCACATATTCGAGGTATATAGTTGGGCCAATGACTTAGCGCAGTACATAGCGATGAGGTGTTGGTTCCGAGGTTCTCAATGAAGCATTTTGGTTCGAGGTTCCATTATGTTATATAGATCCCGCCGTGTCACCTAACATCTAATGGAAGTGTCTTGAGGTTCACTCACGATGCCGTGCGTTCGAGGTTCTGCGGGTATCACGTCGGTATTTCAAAAAATGGCCACGTTAAGCTGGTACTTGATTTACAAGATAGCACTCTATATTAACCACCACCGAAATTGTTTTCAAGAAGAGTGGCCGCTCAAAACAGCTGCCAAACAGAATCAAGCCATCGCGCCAGTGAGAAACAGCCACGTTTAAATGGTTTCATACAAAACTCAATTTTTCACATAAACGCTTACAAACCATTCAGATGTATTTTCATATTTGAGTACAAACACTGCACAAATGCGATTTAGAACTTAGTACCAATTGGAGTCCGCTTTTGGCCTGGCCGCTTCTGCTTAAATAATTTTTCGTGCGTGCCGGTTTAAAAGATCTTCCGCATTCTACCCTGTATCGCTGCGGTCAGTGATTACATATAAGATAAGGTGTAAATTAAAACTAGTAAAGTTAAACGTGGTATTTTGTATATGTAAATATTTTGTGAAATATGTATGCATGGTTTCGAGAAAACAGTCATGAAGGTAAAACTTATATTCGACGATCCTTATCTTATATTTTGATGAGGACCGTAGGTCCGTAACTATGATCACGTAGTCGATTTTGAAAAATATCGGGACCGTATTTTTTATACAGTGATTTTGTATTTTCAGTTTCACCACCGTGCAATGTTATGTGTCGTCGTGATTTCGCAAACTGGAAGGTGTGATTTCGATGTAGGAAAAGTGAAAATTCATAACCCACGCTTTCCAAATACAACAAATAGCTTTTAACTTTCGCTTAGTCACGGTAACTCAATACCGAGCGAGCTCTGGTCGGGAGGTTACTCGTGAAGTTGCTCGCGTGATTTCCTGTCACTAGGAAAGGGGTCTGTCAAGTTGGTATCAGAGCATAAGTATACAATAACTTAAGATTTGAGGAGATCTCGATACTACACCTGGTATCAGAGCGCCAGCATAGTTCGCCCTCGTTCAGCACGTTTTCCATGTATTTCCCACGACTGAGCTTTATAATAATGACTATCGTAATCCCACATTAGCCAAGCATCCTTGCATGCATCAAATATTGAAAAGTGTCACCGATCTTTAATCTGAAAATCACAAAGGATATGGGAAAACCGGACGAGGCCTGTGAGGGCTCATCTGGGACTTCCGCACCGAGGCACCCTCTCACCAGAGAGATATGTAAAGCACACCCCTGTGATCGGGAGATGCTCCATGAATCAGCCTCACAGTAAATCCATCGAGCCTGCACTGTGCGCGCATTCGACGAAGTGGATTAGGGTTATACAGACTTACAAAGAAATACCCGTCGTATTAATGAGCTCTAAGAAAGGTAGGGCATGATAATGCTCTTAAATTAGCTAAACTTATGATGGTACCGCAATCTGCAGGCGTGGTACTTATGGTTAGATGTGTATATTAGTGTTCTGGTACTATTATACGGTGATGTAGATGATGAAGTCTTTCCACCATAATCAATGGAAAAGGTGAAGTGGACACGAGGTTCTTCCCATCATCTGGTGAGACACAGTTTCCCGTATTAATGGGGAATATAGCAAAAGCAAATAGTTTATGAAAAGTCTTTAGAAACTTTTTAAGTAAAGCAAAGCAAAGAATTTTATGAAAAGTTCGAGGTCGCACTAGCGTGGCAAAGGACCGTTCAGCCTAACTCGGGGGGGCGGTCAGACAAGAATAGAGGGTGTTCCCAAAGACTAGTCGGCCCAGCACTGGGCCGGCCTAAAGAGAAAAAGAAAGGAAAGAAATGGACCGCCTGGGCAGGCTCGGATGAGGTTTCAAGATTAACAAAGATTCGTTTCACATGGTCACCAAGAGCCCCAAAGAGGTGGGTGATCTCTCTCCTCTCATGATCATCTCTTCCATCAAATCTACATGTCAGAGAGGCATCTCGAGAGCAGACGAGAACATGACAAAGATGCTCAGCCACGTAGCTGTCACTATTCAGGACTCATCCACAGCAGACTGCAGAGATCTCCAGGTAGGCATAGAAGATTATCATCTAGGATCACGGTCTCACACCCGGCTCCTGTAAAATGGTGTGGTCCCGTGCAGAAAGTGCAGCACAAAGATCCCAGAAAACAAAGAGGGCGGAGTGCGCAGGGCAAAGACCCCATTAGTCAGACAAGAGTTAACATCCCAGTTCTGAGCACATGTCAATAATAGAGGTGCACACCGACGTGATTACTCGTACAGATTCACTACGATCACTGATGATGATGCATCACAGGAACTCGGTGAATCCACTCTATCTTATCTATTCAAATATCTAGCATTCAGATCGAGGGAGGCAATTTGATAGAGTCCCCAAATTTTGCATATTCGATGGTGGTTCTCAATTCCTGGGTCTAACATACACATATCCCCAAAGTGGAGTTCAAAAAGTTAATGTATTTCCAGATCCGTAATGCGATTTTCAAACAGTATCGACAACGTTGGTAAACCATGATTCTCATATAACTCAAATGGACTCGTATCCGTCATACAGAGTCATCTTAGATTGCTGGCAAGAAAGAACAAGATTGGTTCTAACAGAGAACTAAAGATATCATGGGAATTCAAGAGAGATGTTCGCCTCTGAAGTCTATTTAATGTCAGCCATCACTGAAAATGTACTAAATGTCGCCAAAAGTAGCCCGGGCACTGTAATGATGCAGAGACAAGATGACACTACCGGAAGACATCCACAGTCAAGAGCCCTCAGATGATATCGCTGCATTCCCATAGAGAACGAGTCTGAAATAATCAACTAATCAAAGATCCGAAACATATCCATTCCATGTGAATATGCCAGCAGAAGTCGAAAAAGAATCAAGGCACAACGAAGAATCGTTATAAGTCATCCCAATTCAATATCTCCAATTAATAAGAGCTCATTCTCAGAAGAAGAAAGCATTAAAGCCATCCGCCGTATAAGATCACAGACAACCCAATCGAAATACATCGATGCGAATCAAGACGTCCGTCCACAGACGAGCTATCAACAACAGGCGATCCCGCATAGCACTCATGATCACCATGTCGTTACCATCACGATGTCCCGGCGAACGACGTTTCAAGACCGTCAAAGATCAGATACATCATCACAGTTCTCAACGATGTCATTCGGATCACTTCAATGTCCCAATGCGTCACTGGATCAATGAACGCGGTATTCTAACCATTATACAACAACAGACAGCCAGTCACCTTTCTTTATAGTGAACCTTCACATCAGATTCATCGATGACATTCTAGTTGTACTCAAAGTGGGGCTCGTGAGAACATGCAGAGCATCTCTGGATAGTATTGCAGATTCTTAGAGAGCGTCGGTTATACGCTAAGTTTAGTAAGTGCCGCTTGGTCGATTGTGCAAATTTTCTGGTCATGTCATTTCCTATAGTTGTATTAGTGTGGATCCTCAGAAGATCGAAGCTATAGTGAACTAGAAGCCGCCCATAAATGTTTCTGAAGTCCCTTGTTTCCTTGGATTGGCAGGTTATTACAGGAAATTTGTTGAGGGATTTTCAAAGATAGCAACCCCGTTAACCAATCTATTGAAAAGCATTCAAATTCGAAAGTGGTTGGGATACCCGCGCATAGTTTTGAGAGTCGACAGAGATTGACGACATCTCCTGGGGTGATAAGAAGCAACTCACCGTCAGAAAGGATCTGCTATGGTGGGCAAGTAGTGATGCCTCCGCACAAGGGTTAGGGGTGTGTTTTGATGCAGGATGGTGTAGTGATGCTCTTATGCTTCCGTCGGCTAAAGAAGCACGAGCGTAACTACCCGACCCATGATTTAGAACTAGCAAAGAAGGGTTTTCGCTCTAAAGATCCGAGACATTATCTATGCTATACTCTGTCGTATATTCACTCCGATCATAAGAGCCTGAAGTATATATTCACTCAGAAAGAGCTTAACTTAAGGTAGCGCCGGTGGTTGGAGTTGATTAAGGATTATGATTTCACGATAGAGTACCATTCGGGTAAGGCCAATGTAGTGGTCGATGCTTTAAGCAGGAAACCGGAGGGTTCCTATGGTTATCTGCAGACAGTATATCTCCCATTGTTGATAGAGTTGAGATCTCGAGTTCGCCGTAGCCGATACAGGACACCGCCGGTGATTATTTTATGTTCGCCCTTCGTGGATCGATCAAGGAAGGTCGGCGGTGTTTCGTAGATGATTAAGTCGAGGGCGTAGATCGAGGGTGGTAGTGGCTTCAATGTTCCGCATCGGAGATCGATGGCGTAATAACTTAGAGGGGAGTCGAATGTGTGTACTTGACATGGGTGGAACTAAAAGGGAAATCATGGAAGAGGCTCACTCTTCAAGATATGCCATGCACCCCGGGTAAAGACCAAGCATGATGTATCCTAATCGAGAGAGCATTATCGTGGAAGTGGCATGAAAAGCAAAAATCATAGATTTCGTATCCGTATGCCTAACCCATCGCCAGGTAAAGGTAAAGCACCGGCTTCCTCAAGCAGGAAAGATAAGCCCCCTTCCGGGCCCCGTATAAGTGGGATAAGATTACTATGGATTTTGTTACCAGGCTTCCGAGAACTCGGAGACAACACGATGCCATATGGGTGATAGTGGATGTAATTAACGAAATCGTGGCATTTTCTCCCGCTAGTAATGATGACCCGCTGGACAAGCGCCCAATTATATGTGGAGGAGATGGTTAGATTACATGGTGTTCCTATATCGAGATGCCCAAAATCGAGACCCTGTGATTCACATCCGATTCATCCGGGCTTTACAGGATCCCTTTCTACTGGGACTCCGATTGAGACTCCTTAGTTATCGCTCTTTCCATCCTCGGGACCGATGGTCGGCCGGGGAGAGAATTATCTCGGTACACCAGAGGATATACTTGTTACGCGTGGATAGAGTTTAAGGGAAGTTTCGACACGATTTATCTCTCGATGGAGTTCACTTTACAACAACGCTATCAATCCAGCATAGACATGGCTCCATTTGAAGCATTGTATGGCTGGAAGTGTCGTACTCCCGTATGCTGGGATGAAGTAGGAGAGGGAGGAGGACCGGAGGCCTGCAGTTGCGCTGATTACCTTAGATAAGATCCAGATTGTTCCAGATAAAATTCTCAAGATAGCCGTGACGCATTAAAAGTTATGTGACGACAGAAAAGCTATGTGGACAAACGTCAGAGGGATTCACGCCATCGTGGGGCGATGTGGTCTTCAAAGTTTCCCTTGAAAGTGTCCCCAGATTTGAAGACGCGTAAAGCTAAGGCCCGCATACATGTGGCCATATGGAGATTATTACCGTAGTGGGACCAGTAAAGATATGGGATTAGACCTTCCTCCGTAGTTTGTCTAAGGTTCCCATAATGCGCTTTTACGTATCCACGCCTCCGCAAGTACATTCCGCATCCTCCCATGTACTCCTCGCCAGAGATAAGCCAAGAGAACTAAAGGATAATTGACCTATAAGGAGCAAAATTAATGCATAGTAGATCAAAGTAGAGAGCGTATTTCGCGACAAGGTCATTCCTGCTACCAAAGTTTTGCTGGAATCATGGGATTAAGGAGCTACGAGCCAGAGCCCGTACGCCAAGAATCAATATCCCCGCGCTATTTTCATATTAAGGTATCCTCTTATATTAGCGGCTCTCGGCTCATTTCTGGAGGACTAAACAAGTCTTAAGCGAGTGAGGATTTTTTGTAACACCCTCGTCCCAAGAGCAGCTGCATTTGTGATGTGGTAACCGTATGTGCACCAAGTGGCTTCCTTTAATTATTTTAGTGCCATAATATAAATTTTGAAATGTTGTTTTAAGGGTGAAATTTTAAAGTTTTCAAAGCATCACGCGACTTTTGCAATTAAGGAAAGTGAGCTGGGGGTGAAGGTATAATACTGAAAGTTTAAATAGTAAAATAATAATAATAAATTGCCAAAATAGTTCAAGGAAATCTCAAAATTCTCTAGATTTCTGATGATGAAACTGATTATGCCGTTCGTCTCGCGTGAAATCTAGTAACTGAAAGTTTCAAGTAAATTCCGAGATAACGGAATATTTTACGAATTTCTAAAGCGACGTATTTGGGAAAGTGAAACCTCGAAAAACTGGATTTTAGAAAAATCTCGAAAAATGGCAAATATTTAAAGAATATTGAATTAGGATAAATAAAATTTTTCGGGACAAAAATGGACCTGAATAAGGTAATAGAAATTATTTATCTAAATAATAAGAATAATAATTAAAGAAAAGAAAAAAAAAGAAAAACTAAAAGCAAAAAACAATAAAAGCAAATGGTGTGCTGACCGCAGGATGTTCCTGGGAGAGAGAGACAGAAAGCGATTTTTAGTTTTTTTATTCTCTTTGCTTCTTCGTGATTCACGAAAATCTGACCGTAGGGCGTGCCATGTTTGAGCGGTATGGCAAATTATATACGTACAAGAAATGACGATATTCAATATCTAAATTTCTTTTGTTAAACTTTAAAAGGTAGAAAATTTGCCTACTTGTGTTATTTCGAGCCTAAATGCTATATATTGGCTTGAAATTTTCTTAGAGACCGTAAAAGGTCGTAAACTTCAGTCCCAAAATTTTTAGATTGAGTTTATGAATTTTTAGGAATTTTTGGGACTATGTTCGATAGTCGTGGCTGAGCTTCGACCTGCTTTATGGACGCTTTGATTGGAAATCTGTGATTGTAGTCGACAAGCTCCGACATAATTTTCAAAATGTTTCGTGTATTTTTACCTATGGAAAGTCCCTCGAGTCAAAAGTCGACAAACATATAGTTTTTAAGTGGGCATTTAATTAAAAGGGCGGACATTTTGGTCGGGTTTCACATCATATTATCGATGTCCATATCGGTCAGGACTAGCACGTAGTTGTTAGGAATCGTAAGCCGCTCGATATAAATACTTTGAAAGCCCTCGCGGTATGTTTTATGGTTAAAACGCCGGATCCGAGGGCATTTTCGTAATTTGAATGGAATTGTGTAGGAGATTTGAGCATCCGACAGAATCTAGAGTGCTCGACAAGATTTCAAAGAAATTAGTCGAGAAAAAGGTGAAAGTACTCAAAATCATTTTCTAAAACGAAGCGTTTAAATTACAATTTCAGAAGCGCTTTGAAAATATAGATTTATAAAGCATTTTTTTACCTCCCAATTGTTATACTCACAGGTGTTCGATTCGTATTTAAGAAATCCGCTTGGCCCCAGTTTAGCAAAACCCCTAGATGGCATATAGCTCGCCCTGGCCGATGTATTCTGACGTGCATGGCTAGGGTTACGGGATATTCTTGACTAACTATATCAAGCTCGGTCAAGAATTGGGAAGATCTAGTATATATTTATATAAAGGAGTCACCTTCTCGCGACATTGGTATATAGTTAGCGCTACCGACTTAGTACATAGCGGCGAGGTGTTGGTTCCGAGGTTCCTCACCGAGCATTTTGGTTCCGAGGTTCCATTATGCTATATAGATCCCGCCGTGGTTCACCGACCATCTTAGCCTGCAGTGTTCCGAGGTTCACTACCGATGCCGTTCCGTTCCGTGGTATCACGCCTAGCGGGTATTTCTCGTAAATGTGGGCCACGTTGGTTGGTACTTGATTTACAATATAGCACTTTTCAGATATTAACCACCACACGAAACAAGCCAGCAGCCAGAAATATTTTCGTAATCGCTGCCACAGTATAGTTTTCATCGCAAAGAAGAGAAACAATTTTCATCGCTTTAAATGGTTTTCATAGCAAAACTAATTTTTCATAAATGCACAAACTATTTATGTAGCCAAATTTTCATATTTGAGGTACAAAAGAAGCACAAAGGAAGACGGAACTTATAAGACTCCACGAGCCCGCTTGCCTACAATTTTCTCATATGCAAACTGGCTTTTCGTGTGTGTGTCGTAAGCCGAAAAAGATCTTTCCTGTGATTCCACCCTGGGACTGTTGTGATTGAAGCATATAAGATAAGGTGTAAATTAAACCTCAGTAAAAGTTAAATGTGGTATTTTGTATATGTAAATATCTTTGTAAAATATGCATGCATGGTTTCTTGGTGAAAACAAAGTTGCATAAACTTCTATATTTGATTGATCCCATTCATATTTTGATGAGACCGCAGGTCCCAAATCCTTTATGATCGAGTCGATTTTGAAAATATCGGGACTCGTATTTCTTTATACAGTGATTTTTGTATTTTGGTCGACCACCGTGTACCGTTATGTCGCCGGATTTTCGTTTTAAATCTAAAGGCGTTGATTTTGATAGAAAAGAGTACCTATAACCCATCGCTTTTCCAAATACTACGCTCGCCAGCTTAACTACTAGCTTCGTGGTAACTCACAATGAGCGAGCTCGGGCTTGAGGTTACTCATGCAAGAAATGCCTGGCAGATTTCCCTGTCACTAGAAGGGGGTTCCGCTCACTTAGCCTTAACCTCGCCGACACGTGAGACATCGTCGCAAACAAAGTCCCCACCGCTCTCCTTCTTCATTCGTCTCGTGAGCGCCAGCGACCGAAGATCCCGTACACTGCCACCTCGGATGCACCCGAAATCGAGAGCAAGAAACTCCTTGAGAATCTCCCTCTCAAATCTGGCTAACCTGGGGAACCACTACTGGCCCCATACCAAGACTACCATCCGTGAGGGACTGGCCCAACCCCTCGTCACCGTGACCCGATTGCATCAGCCCCGACATGGACACCATTCCAAGGTCCCGGGCCCCTTTAGAACTCCAACCACTCGCCCAACAAAGACTTCCGGGCAATCCACTAAACTCCCCAACGACCACCCTGCTCAAGCAGACGTAGCCTGAACCGTCCCATAGTCTCGGCATCCACTCCCCGCAGCTATACAAATGCTAATGCTCCCCGCGACTTCCGGGATCGAGCGTGAGCCGGCTCAGCCACTGCCTTCTTGCATCAGATTGGTGGGCCGCAAAGTGAAGTCATAATCCCTAGGAACTCCATCCATTCGCTGCTGTTCTTGGAGCATTGAGGTCCCGGCCAAGGTGAAATTGTACTTCAAACTTTGCGGGTCCGAAAGTACACCCGAACTCCTCGCCATTATGCAATGGCGGGTGCCAAATCTTCAAGGCGAAGACTGGCACGCCAACTCCATGTCGCAGGTGGGTAATTCATCTCATGATTCTTCAATTAACAGGAACCATAAGCTACTACCCTCCTGATCGTATCAAACACATCCCAAATCTCGGCCTCGAGGCATCAGCTAACACACTTGCGGTGTACCCTCGTCCCATGTCCCGGATTCAGAGAGTCAATACGATAGGAGTTGGCAAGCCTCCTTCTAACCCCCTGCAATCTTTCCTCCCTCTCATCGGGTCATCTCTAATCAAATCCCCCGACCTCCGGTCAATCTCATCATAAAGTTGTTAATCTAAGAAATCCTCAATGAACTCTCGTGCAGCATCTCACCAATCCCAAGAAACTACGATCTCAAAGACTGATCACCCTCTTCTAACTCATCACGGCCCTCGACCTTCTCCTGGTCCTCACCGACACTTTTGATGCTGACACCATGTGTCCCAAAAATCTCACCTCGCAACCAAAAACTCGCATTTACTAAACTCATGTATACCTATGGCCCTCAACAATTGTAAATAATCCTCAAATGATATCACGTTCCACTCGAATGAGTAGATCAAAATGTCATCCATGAAGACTATGACAAACTGATCTAGATAGGGTCGGAATACCTATGCATGAGGTCCATGAATGTTGCTAGCGCATTCGCCGCAACCAAAGTGGCACCAAACCTCAAAGTGCCAATAACGCTGGCCCTAAACGCTTGCCTTTAGGGGATATCCCAGCTCCCAACCCTTTAGCCGATGATAAACCGCTGCGAAGGTCTACTCGAGTGTGACCCGCGCTCCCTCGAACCTGATCATCAAACAAATCGTCATCCCTGGGCAATGGATGACTCATTCTCGACCGTAACCTCGTGCTCAACCCGGCCTGTAATCTAATTTTACAGCGTGCTGGTCTCTTTGGCCCTTCTTCGCAAATAACCGAGCGCCCCATGGTGAAGTGCTCTGGGCCTCTTAAATTGAACCCTCATTCAAAGATTCTTGTAGTCGACTCGAGTTCCCGCTAGAATCAACCGGGTGCCACCCTACGGAGTCAAGGGGACGGCGCAAGAACCGTGGTGTAACCTCGACATCGGGAAGTCTACAACCCCACGGAGGCAATCCCGATAGCTCCGAAAAACATCCTCATACTCCGCAACCACTGAGGATCTAAGTCCCGGTCTCACTGCCCTTCTGTGTGTTTACTAAATCTAACCCACTAACTCCGTCCCCCGGCCACCTAGACTCGTACACTATTTGGGGCAAAATATCATGCTTATCCCCTTGAAATACAACACGAGTACCGTCCTGCATGTAGGCGGTAACCCTCCTACGCTCACAATCGATAACGACCTTGTAAGCTGTTAGCCAATCCATCCCAAGGATGACGTCGAACTCCGACATGTCCATGACCCTCAGGTCCACTGTTAGTAGAATCCCCGAAATCTCTAACTCGCAACCACGACATATCATCCCTATTCTCGCCCTAATCCCTAGGGAAGAACTCACATACATGGGCTCCTCCAAGGTCTCAACCTCTAACCCCAACTCTATCACAACTGATGTAGCATCTCTAAGGTGTAAACACAGCCTCGAACACTATTCACATACCGAAAATTTTTATACTAGTCCATGCATTCAAAGGTAATGCAAGACCATAATTTCACATATTAAATCAGATGCAACGAAAGTTTTTTTTTAGAAAATTTCATTTTAAAAGATTTGATTTGATTTTATTTTATTTCAAAAAAAAAAAAAAAATTTTGAAAACCTCGTGAATGCTGCTCATGGAACGCTGTCCTAAATGTAGAGTGAAAAACAAGCAGACCGAAGTCAAAATCATTGGGCGCACTGTGTGCACATCTCGATTCCTAACTCACAAGATAAAGCACATAAGACTACGCCTGGGCGCCGAAGTACGCTAAGGCTGGGCCGTGGTCGCGGGCGTCCATTGGCCGTGGCTGCCGCTCTCCCCTCGGGTCAGATCGCGGGTCGTGCCCGGCCATAAACAGAAGCCTAGCCGATCAGGTCGCAGCTCAGATCGCGACACACTCGCACTGTTAGCCATGCGCGCTACGCCGTCGCTGCGACGTCGCGTTCTGCCGCCGTGATGCCAGGCGCACTGCGGGTCGGGAACAAGAACCCGTATCGCAACCATATTGCGATACAAGTCGCTTCAAAGACGACATACAAAGTTTGTATCGCGGACACGCCCGCCAGTTAAGGCGCACGCTGCCGAGCTACCACAAAGCCCCACGCTGGGCAGTCGGCAGTGATCGCGGGCTCTGTTATCGCTGTCCCCGCGACCGCGGTCGCGGAGCTGGCCCGGCAAAGAGATCGCGTTTGTCACGCGACGCCCAAGATCGGCAGGCGTGCGTCACGATACAATTCCATTGTATCATGACTCGATGGTAGCCCATCCGCTTCCTTTTGCTTCTTTTCTCATTCTCGCCATCGGAAAAACTACCAAAAAAATATATTATTATTTATTTTTTCATTTTCATGTCCAAATAAATTTTACAAAATCTTATGCCTTTATTTAATTTTCTAGTTTTACACACTGTAAAACCTTAGAAAAAATTTCTTCACATCATTTTATTTTCAGTTAATTCTGGACCATTTTGTCCAAAATTTCTCAACCTCCTTGTTCTCACACTAAACCCTAGTGTTCAACATTTTTTTTTTCCTATGTGCTATTTACCTAAGCACACACCACAATAACATTTACAAATCAATTCACACAATCACATAAAACACGCTGCATGTAGTGTTCTAATCCCTCGTCTCGATCGTTTGTGCAATCACATACCTAACTCTACACCCACCGAGCTCCCAAGGTAATCGTTTACCTTAGCTATGATACTAAGCTGTGATGCCCCATTCCCCGGGGTCCCCGTCGATTAAACCCACAACCTCGCTGAATACCAGGATGCTCAACCCGACACCCTACCATGAAAATCGGTGGCAGAGCCTCCTCATGCAGTGCATCTCTACCCAAATACAATTTGTCCCAAAGATCAATATCATGAGACATGTACATGAGTAAAAACGGCCACTGGGCCCATACACGCTATTCATAAAAATACACCAACTATATACCATACCGCCAGCTAATAAATCACTCTTTTAATTCAACATATATTAAAATTACAACATTCTAATACATGTTATACAACAACATCAAAGCCACAAGTCGACTTTCTTCTCAAACGGCATCTAATGAGTGCCACCTTCCCGATCGCTCCCTGTACCTGAAATGGTGATCCCTCGATAGGGTGAGAAAAGCCCAGTAGAGAGCACCCCCACATGGGTTACACCTCACCTAAGTGCATGCTATGGAAAACAATCACATTCAAGAAATTACATGAACCTACCTCGAATGTCTACATGACCAATCCCATGTCCCGAGTCCTCACCGACTCCCCCACATATGCCTAAGCCGAAGTAGTAAATATCCAATTTTCAAAACAAAGCTTTTGCCTCGAAAACTCACTCACCGACTTCTAGAATACTTGACTACCCTCCGAGGCGAATTGCTGGATATTTCTCTAAAACAGTCATGGGTCCGCCTCCGAGATGAACTCCGTTGACAACTCTCCATACCTTCGAAAATCTTCCGCTGAAATTCTTTCACAAACATTTTCGTTTTTCTTTCAATTACATGTCATGCACTCACTCTTAATATTCTCGGTGCCCTCGGCAGATACTAATGCATGATGCCAATCCCAAAACATTCATGCTAATATATTCACATGCATATATATTAACATAATTAAATCACATAAATCATGTTATGCAAATTCACCATCAATAACACCAAAATTAGCTCACATGGGCTAATTAACAAACACAAGCAATTCATTTTGAATCACTTAACATCATAAAAATCACACCAAAAATCATTGTCACTATTCACATGAATGCTGAAACCTTCGCTGGAAAATCGCTCACTCGCCAATTAATTTTGGGGATTTTCTCCATTCGCTCAAAGGTTTTGGAGAGACCGACGCATCGTTAAATCAAGTCCTCAAACTATCCCAACCATTCATTACGGCTCTACCAAAGAATAACACGAGTGTGAAAGATCCCCTACCTCTTGGAGTTGTCGAAACTCCACCAAATCAGTGCCCACGAGTGGCCCTCACCGTGTGAGCAACTTTACTTCTTGCTTAGTCGAGAACCGACGGTCCGAACGGCCGTAAATCTGTAGAGAACAGCTCTCTCTCTCTAAAAATCAAACCCAAACACCGTGATCACCGTCCAAATTCCCATCGCACGATTGGGTCTTTTTAAGAAGATGAACACCGCTCATTTTTCGCCTTATTATCATTACCAATTCCAATACCCCATCATGTCCCTAAGCTTTCTTTGATTCGACACTTGGCACACCCAGCCGCCCATTTCCATCATCTTTCTAATATCGCAACTCTCACAGGTCACAAGAGTACATGTAAATGGTGACTTTGTCACATCACATGTCTCTCAAACCCGTTTTTACTACATCTCCCACATCCATACCTTCAAAATGGTACTCGATCCGTCTCAAATTCGACTTTAAATTTCGATTTCGTGGTAACTAGATTTCGTGAAGACGATTCCAACTGAAGTCCGCTCATCATCCGGGAGATCTAAAAATTCTGATTTTTACCAAAAATTAGCCACCTTTTTCTTTAAAAATTGAAATTTTCTTCTCAAGTCTTACAATTAACCCGCTGGCACATTAAGGTCCTAACTATACTATCGATCACTATGGAAAATTTTGTAGCCATTCTAAATATGACTTTGAGCTCAATATTTCCACTCTAAGTAAAAAAAGCATATGCATCCAAAGGGAAGAGGGTCCGTGGCAGGTCCTGGATGGGATAATTTATTCTCGAAGAGTAGCCGAACAAAGAGCGCCTACAGATATGTCGATCGAGGAGTTGTCAGATTTTTCTGAGGATTTGCAGGAAACCCAAGAGCTTTGTACTATACATGGGCCATGGAGAAGGAAGGGAAGAAAGCCCTTCAAGAATCGAAGAGGACAAGGCAAAGTGAAGGAAACATTGAGCCTCAAAAGTCGGAATCCTCAAGCCTCTACTGCGGAATCAAATATGCATACTAGAAGAGTAGATAACCAATGCCCGCTTGTAATCTCTTCACTACCAATGCCTCACTGTGAGGACGCCTCGTTTCTGATGTCCTCAGTGAAGAACAAAAGGCCATCGGGTGGAAAAAATCTCTGGATTTAGCGTAGATTAGCCCCTTGGCTCGCACTCCATCAAGCATCTACTGAAGAGGAAGCGAAACCAGTAAGACAACCGGTAGGAGACTGAATCCTTATATGCAAGAAGTAATACGCACAGAAGTTCTCAAACTGCTACAAGTTGGCATCATTTACCCCATTTCTGATAGTACTTGGGTAAGTCCAACCCAGGTTATACCAAAGAAATCAAGGGTGACCACTGTGCATAATGAAAAAGGAGAGGATGTGCCCACCCCCCTTACCACAAGTTGGAGGGTATGCATTGACTATAGGAGGTTCAATGAGGTGACAAGAAAAGACCATTTCCCTTTACCCTTCATTAATCAACTTCTTGAGAGAGTTTCTAGGCACCCTTTCTACTACTTCTTGGATGGTTATTCTCGATACTTTCAAATTGAGATTGCTGCAGAAGACCAAGAGAAAACCACCTTCACTTGTCCATTTGGCACGTATGCCTACAGAAGGATGCCCTTTGGCCTTTACAATGCCCCCCGCACATTCCAGATGGCTGCTCCGCATTTTCGGGAGCATGGTGGAGCGCATTATGGAGATCTACATGGATGACATCACTGTATATGGGAGTAGTTTTGAAGAATGCTTAGTCAAACTTGAAACTGTCCTGCATAGGTGTATTGAAAAAAATCTGGTGCTAAATTGGGAGAAATGCCATTTTATGGTAAACCAAGGGATTGTGCTAGGGCATGTCATATCCAACAAAGGAATTGAGGTTGACAAGGCTAAAATTGAGCTTATTTCCAAACTTTCTTCTCCCACAAGTGTAAAAGCTGTGAGACAATCCTTAGACATGCAGGCTTCTACAGGAGGTTTATCAAGGACTTTTCAAATCTTGCAAAACCTCTTTACAAGATGCTAGAAAAGGATGCTAAATTTGCTTAGATGAGGGACTCGCCTAAACGAGCCAGGAACTCAAACCCACTTGACTACCGCACCTTATTAGTAGTGGCACCTAATTGAAATCAAGCCGAGGTCATGCGATGCAAGTGATTCACTATCTGAGCGCTTCGACAAAGAGAAGATGGAAAACCCTATGTGGTCTACTATGCAAGAAAAACTCTAAACGGCTAATGCAGAAACCACACTACCACAGAAGCGAGCCGCCGGCAAAGGGTCTATGCCTCGATAAATTTCCTCAGCATACTGTGGATCGTGACATCGTTATTTTTACGTGTGATCATTTAGCTTTGAAATACCTCCTTACCAAGCAAGATGCCAAGCCACTTGCCGTGTGGGTCCTTCCCGCTCCAAGAATTCAAGTCATAGACAAAGACAAAAGGGACAGAGAAATGCTCTGTGGCATCATCTCCTCAAGGTCACCATAGCTACCGGTCAACACCATGGTCCTCCGATCAATGATGCATTTCCGGAGGAATCCCTGTTGCTAGTGGAAATGCTCCATGGTATGCTCACATTGCTAATTTCTTAGCAACAGGAGAAATCTCATCCGACCCAGCGCATGTGGATGCAACATTTCTTCGCGAAAAATTCATTCCTATTATCGAGGAGCCTTCTGCTCAAATACTGGGCAAATCAAATTATTACAGTGTGCCCGGGTTGTTAACAACACAGATTCTCGGGCCATCGCTACCGAGAAAGTGCCTATGGAGGTCACTTTGCTTCCAAGACAACTATGAAGGTGCCCAATCCGCCCACTGCCTCCCTCTTCAAAGATGCTTACAACATATACTTGGGAAGCTTTCTCGCGATCACGATAACATGAACGCAGATCTGGTAGTGGACTTATTTGATGTTTGGGGTATTGATTTCATGGGATATTCCGGTGTCTTGAGCCTTGTTGATATCTTGGCAGGGTTGACTATGTACCCAAAATTAGATTGACGATTCCTTGGAAGTAGGCCGACCCGCAGGGTGTACTAAAGTTTACGAAGAAAACATCTTCTCGAGTTTGGAAATTTTTAAGGCCATAATTAGCGATGGAGGTTAACATTTTTGCAACAAACCCTTTGAAACCTTCATTGCTAAGTATGGAGTGAAACATAAAGTGGCCACCCCTTACCATCTGAGCGATAGACAGTGGAGCTTACTTATTTAAATCAAAACCATTAATGAAAGTGTTAAACGCAGCCAGGCTAGTCCCTGGCTGAGGACTCCTTGTGTTTCTGGGGCGGTAACAAAGAATTCTCGAATGTCCTCTATGGACGGTTTATGTGAAGCATGCCACCTTTATGTGGAAATAGAATACAAGGCGTGGTGGGCGATTGGAAGATGAACCTAGACTTTGGGAAGTAGGCCTCGAAAAGTTTCGGCGTGATGAATTGGAGGGCGTGAAATGATGCCTCATTGAACTGAAATTATAAAAGGCAGGTTGCGAGAGTGGCATGACGGATGGTGGTTTGGAATAATTCGAAAAAGGGGACGAGAGTGTTCTTATAGTTATTTTGTCTTTCGGAAAACTTAAATCAGGTGGGTGGTCCTTTCCTTTATCCATGGTTTTACACGATAAACGGTGGACTTGCTAAATTCGAGGACAATAGAGTGTTGAAATTGGATATTTGAGCTTCAAGCATATGCATTCCCTTTCACGATCAAGCGAACTCCCCCTCAGCAGACCTCGAGTTTAGGCGCTGTGGTGAGCAGTCTACGTAGAGACGAAAAGCCACTCACTTTGTTGGAGTTTGTTTATTTCACTTAAAATTTTATATTTGTTCCTTCAAGCTTTCTTTTCATTTTTCTGTGCTCTTATTCATTTTTGTGATGTTTTGTTTGCGAGTTGCGGCCTTGAGGAAGCGATTTTCAGCGGGTTGAAGGCAAAATTCCTGAGTTGTAATTTCCTTCTGAAATTTCCGGCCCTGCCCACGATTCACATAACTGCATTCCACTAGACCTTTCGATTCACACTTGCTCCATTTATTCCTCCCAGTTATATGCCTCAAATTTGTGCCCGTTTATAGACCTTCCCAAGTAACCTAGGCTCTTCACCTTCCCTAACCCTTTATATATATCCCCATCCTGTTTGTTTCATTTCATTTCTTCCAAAATCCTCTTCCCAAAAGAACACCTCCCTCTCCAGTCCAAACTAGCGAACCCGCGGTGGACCTGATTTAAGCCTTCTTGTCTCTCTATTGTGGCCTTGCGTGCGACCCTCTTCCACAGGCTCAGTGTGCATCTTCGACATCACCCGACCTGGCTGTTGCCACTATCCTTCTTGCGCTGTTGTTGTTCTTTATTTGGCATCCATGTTGCCCACAACTCTACCTTGCCTGTCTAGCGTAGATACGAGACGAGGGTAGGACCTATCCCTCCCTCCCCTCCTCACCCGCGACCATCCAGGAGGCCCCCGCCTCTAAAGAGGACTCGGACTTCAGGTCCGGGCGAATCCTCTAGCTCACGGCCCCAAGAGCATCCTTTATCACCTACACAGGGTCCAGTTTATGACATTCCTCAGGATCAGTCTCCTGGCTCCATTATCAAAAGGCTTATCCTCTATTATGGTTCCATTCGAGCGATTCCATTGTAGTGGCAGGATACGCCTGACGAGCATTTTATGACTTTCCGGCTTTGTCTTCCACGAGCCCGGGGGCTCTATGCGGCTTGTGCAGTGATACTCCCTGGAGCCTTTCATGACCTCGCTCCAGTTCTTCTACCCCGAGTAGTCATTGAGTTCTATCAAACCATGACCTCCGGAAGACCCAAATCCTCTGACTACATTTCTACATAGATGGTAGGCGTCTCCGGGCCAACGATATAGCTACCTTGTTCAATTTGCCGGTTGTCCTCACCAATTCAGTAGAGTATAGACAGTGGCCCCACCCCTCACCTCGGGAGATGGTCCGCATCCTTGCCCGAGATACATCAGTCAAGCCCATTCTGTTCAGTAGGCAACTCCCTCCAAGTATGCTTTTGATCGACCATGTACTGTGATCCAAATTGTTTCCATTGCAGCATTTGGTGCAGAGGCGAGGAGACATACTCAAGGCTCTCTATCGCATCTACGGAGGCTTTTAGTTTATTACAAGGCTCATTTATATTTGCTCTTTTTCATTTAGACAGATTAATTTGTAGAACTAGTTGGTTCAGCCTGTGAGCTCATTATGATTGCTCTTTCATTTAGGACAGATTCATCGCAGGCCTCAGCCAGGGATGAGGCCATTCCCTTCTTGTTTCCCAGTACCTTTCTCAGTATTAGAGCACCTTGGTTTCCTCACAGCGCCCGGCTTGGCCTTGTCGCATTCTGGTCGTGTTTACTATAGAAGTGGCGATTTATACGGGTGCTTTTCACCTCCGTTTGCAAACCTAAGCGGATGATGAGCTGACATGACCATCGATGGGATCGGTCTCCTGTAATGCGATGAGGCCCCGGACTCGGTTTCACGAGCCACATCATTCAATGTCCCACTTTACGCCATCACTGTTTCTCTGCCTCCAGTGCCCCGAGTCCCTTGGTCGGTTGGGCCAGTATGGCGCCACCCGTGCGGTCGATCTACATATCACGTGATTTTACAGCCATCGAGATGCGATCATACTTTTAACCGCCGTCATCTTTTCTTCGCTACGCTCTGCCTTGGTTGAGAGGATGACCTGTGGCCAAGGCGCCCGTGCCGGACGACCATTCTCGCATTAAAACAATCACATCTCTTCTGGATTGAGCCGTCAGGCACGCCTCGAGACTTCTTCTTGACACACAGCCATCCGGCCCGGCCCGGCGGCTTCTTGAATCTTGTATTTGCGATAGCGATAGACACTTCCCCAATGCTCCTTCGTCTGGCTTTATCCTGGTTGCTCGGCTGCCCATGATGATGACATTCCACCGATTGCCCTACGGCAGAGAGGTAGCACTTTCTTCTATGCTGTCTGGGCCCCATTGAGGACAATGTGACATTTGGTTCAATGACTTGCTAATAGTTTCTTTTTGTGATGATGAAACTATAGTCATGCCTTTATTTCCAATACACACTGCAAAGTTTACAGTTATAGTTTCAAATTGCAACCATTTTTTTGTGTAATGCGTAGCCTATAGTAAGAGAAATTGAAACATTGTCCCAATTCTGTTGTTGTTAGATTGGTTCTATGCCTATCTAAGTGGATGACTAGTTGAATTTATTTTGTTTTCAACCTCTTTCTTCCACTTTGAACTAACCACACACTATGCACATTAAGTTTCATTGATATTTGAAAAGCTGTGCAGCCTCACAAACCATCTGCTTCTGACCTAGTACTCTTGACCTCCTTTAATAGATATGGACCCCCCTAAAAGAGACTAATGAGTCTTTTCAAAAAAAAAGAAAAGAGAAAAATAAGAAAATAAAAAGAAAAGAAAAATTATGACGCTTTGCCTTGAAACTTAGAGCATGGTCAGGGTATGTGAAAGTCTTGTAGCTAGTGCCCTAAGCTGACTAGTTGGGGGCCTGGAGCTTTGTGCTCGATTACATGGGTGAATAGGCATAGCTTAACAGGATTGGGTGCTAGAGTCTTGGGAACTCATTAAGTCGGGGTGAGCACGAAGAGTTAAGCGGTTGAAAAATCCTTATGACTTGATGCCACAGCGTAAGTGGTTGGGAGTACGATGGGCCACACTGCATGGACATCGTGAAGTCGATTCCTCGGCATTGCACCTATAATGCAAAAAGGATTGTGGAATAACTATGGGTCCGAGATCTGTGAGAATTTGGCCAGTCACGCTGGGTTTTGGCATATGCTAGGTTGAAGTATAGTTTGTGACTATCGTTGAAAACTAATCAAGCTAACACTTAGGTTTTGGTGGAAGTTCCAGGTTGGTGCTCTAGGAAAGGAGACTCTTTTGATACTTATCATTCTATAGCGTTCAGTCTCTCAAGATAGTCATTGTGCATTGTTTTTGGTGACTCTTGCTATTGGTTGCACATTGCTTCCCCATTTTTTTTTGGAAACAGCAATTTTTGTGTACATATATTTTCTATCTTTTTATTTGCTTTCTCTCTTCCATTGCTAAAGGACTAGCAATGTGTCGGTTGGGGGGAGTGATTATTACCCAAATAGTGCTATTTTGTACCCTGGTGATTACATGTTTTGAGCACTCTTTGCGTACTAATTATCCTAATTAACCCGATTGGCAAATTAAGGTCCTAACTATACTACTGATTGCTTTTTATGGCAAATTTTGTAGTTTTATGAACCAATCATGCCATAGTTTTTGAATCAGCTCAATCACGGAGGATCTAAGTTGAACTCAGGGCTATAGGTTAGAAAGCGGAAGAAGAAAGTAGAGGAAAGGAGTAAAAGAGAAACACCCTTGCAATTTTGTAAGGGTTGCGAAATTTCGCAGGGCTGCGAATTTTCGCAGCTTGCAAAATAGTTCCCCACACTTTGACTTCTTCTTGTATTTTTCTTGTTTTTCCTTAATTGCCCTTCATGTAATAGTGGCCAATTCATATATTTTTGTAATTTTCATAGATTTGGGACCTTTATATAAATCCCCATGCTCTGTTTATGAGATATCTTGATCATTAATAAAGCTTTTTGGTGTCAAGCTTTGTGACTCAGCTTCTTTATTTTCCTCCTTTCTCTCATTTTCTTGCACATAAATAGCCTCTAAGGATGAAAACTTAGGATGAATAAATGTACCCATTATCCTTGAAGGGGGAAGGCTGCGGACAAAGGATCTAAGGTAAGGCGAGTTTCTCACGTCTTGTGGTATTCTTGTCATTTATGTGTCTGTACAACCTAGAGTTTCAAATCCATTAGATGCACTTTGAATGACTTATGCTTAACATAATATTACAGGGTTGATGGATACTTATTAAATCCCGGGGGTCGGTAGTTGCCATTTATTAGTCAGTGGAATGTGGGTCAAGGAGATAAGTTTTCATTGTTTGAGACCATTAATGCCTAGTAAATGTGATCTTTCAAAAGGCGGTAGAGTCGAGGTTTTGTGAACCAATGAATATCCAGGTTCGAGAGATGACTATAGGTCATCCTCCCCCAGCCCAGAGAAGGGCGAGAGCCCTCGTTGCACCAACACAGACAGTGGCTGACACTTCAAGGCCTTAACATATTTTTACTTCATTTATTTCAGGTTTCAACCATTACACCCCCTATTTTTATCAAAACCCAAAATCCAAATAAATTCACTAGTTTGAACTTCATTGTAAGCCATTTGTGTGGCCTATCCTTATCATTCGACCACAGAACCCTTTATCTTTATGTGATCTTCTGTTTGTAGGAGGTATTAGGTATAAATTTTGTTGATTCTAGATACCCTACTAGCCACGAATCAATTATGTGGCCACATATATGGCCAAGGTGAGAAAGTTTGAGGATGGTCTTAAATTGTCCATCCGAGGCAAGATTATAGGACTTCTCCTACAAGATATGGACTCTATGGTCAGGACAACTATGGCTATTGAGATGGAGGGAAATGACGTAAAAAGCATCTGAGATGCAAGTGCTAGTGATAAGAGGTAGGAGAACCAGCCGTCTTCTTCTAGCTTAGGAAAGAAGCAAAGGACTTCTACTTAGAGGAGTTTGAAGGCGGAGTGTGGTGATGAGTCCAAAACTCATTTGATTTTAATGATTTTCTAAGCATATTCTGAAGATAAATGTTGATTCATATACGAAGTAGATATTTTACTCAATTACAATTTTGCGGAAAAGTACGGCATAGCGAAAATCCAGCAAAACCGAAGAGATCGACACCTGGCGAAATGAAGTAGCAAATGAAAATCGAGTGCGGAAGCTCATTGTTAAGTGTTTCAAGTCACGACATCCTCGAATCAGTCTTTAGGAAGAAATAGAAGACCTTAGCGAGCGAAGTCGTGACTTGAAGTTGAGCTTGCGAGCGAAATGTGACAAGTGAAGAGGTTGCAGCAAAGTGTGGTTGAGGACTTGATGAGTGCAAGAAACTCATTTGATTTTTTAATCCATTCTTCGAGGCATATTCTGAGATAAATGTTGAATCATATGCAGAAATGTAGATATTTTACTCAAATTTAATTTTGCAGAAAAATACGTGAAGATAAAATCGACAAAATTGAAAAAGGTGACTGAAGCGCAAATGAGATTTACTGTTGCAAATCAGTCGTGACGGAAGCTTATTTCGTTGATCGATTCAAGTCGCGACATCACCGAATCGATTTGAGTAACGACCTTAGCGGCAAAGTCATGACTTGAATGTTGAGCTTGCGACGAATGACCAAAGCGACAAGTGAAAGAGGTGCGACAAAGGAAGTGTGGGGTGAGACTAAGATAATCAGGTAGATCTTCCCGGTGACACCACTCTGATGTCGCGACGCCAATTGAGTATAACTGAGGTTGCGACACCACTCTGATGTCGTGACGTGGATTCGTCAATAACGCCACAAGGGAAGTCTCTGCAAAGAAAATGAAGTTGCAACCATTTATTAGTAAGGATCTGAAAGCGATGTGTGACCACTTTCGTTCGGTCAGCGACACGAGCGGCGGGTAGAAATCAGGAGTCTGACTACTTTTTAAGCGGTGGGACTACGGCGAAAAAGAATAACATGAGGTCTGACATGTCGGCGTAGTCGCGACGCGATAAAAGGTTGGAAGAGGAAGTGGTTGCGTGAAAATTGAAGTTGCGACCGGAGGAAGAAATGGACATCGGCGGTCGCGACATCACGCGGTCGCTGACCCCAAATTCTAAACTGTGAAGAGAGATACCACCAATAAGATCGTGACGGATAAAAAGTCATAGCTTTGAAGTCGGCTTGCAAGCGGAAATAAGGTCGCGACTAAACTCGAAGTCGCGGCGTGCGTACTATGAGGAAGAAGTCGATTGACGAGGTCTTGGCTGAAGCGAGGAAGAAGAAAAAGAAAACGAGCGATCATCGCGGCGTTGGCTTAGTGGTCTGACATCAACCAACAGAACCTTAGCTAATTCGCGACCTGTAAGCGATGTCGCGACCATTAATTCAAGTAGCTCTGAAAAGCGGTTGCAGCGAAGCAACAGGTTGTGTGAACCGCGAAGCGATCAAGGAAATCTAATGTCGCGACATCGACCCAGGAATTACGACATGCAATGATAAGCGGGCTTTCTTTTAGAATTCACGCTGGAGCTTTTGGGGATTTGGCCCGGTTTCTTTTGTTAGTATAAATAGACGGTGTTAGAATAGTAAAGTAACTAGTCTTCACTACCGAGAAAAGGAACGAAGAGGAATTTCGAGTATATAGTTTAGAGGTAAATTTTATTTTTATTTTTTATTTTTATTTTTTTTATTTTCTTTCTTTTACGGATCTACATCACACTAACATCACGAGAAACAATTAGAAGTGGTTTTATTCACATTATTTTCTTACGTGTTTGCACAATTTGTAATCTAAACAATTTAAGGTTCGTTTTTTCACTTTCATTGCGATTCTAGTGATTAGTGATCGATTATATTTGCTAATCGCGATACGATAATTGGAATGCGGGTTCTGCTTTTGGATTTAAGTTATAGTTAGTTCTGAGTCTTTTATGTCGAAGAATGTTATTATTTGGGTAGCGATTTACTTGCTTGGTGTTGTTTTAACTTTTTTTATCTAGATAAGTTCCGATGGTAGTCTTAGAATACCGGTTTTAGGGAATGCATCTTGCTCGATTTCGGGGATGCCCTCTGTAATACCGATGGAATTCACGGTGAGAGCATTCTTTACAGGTATGTTAGACTACCATTGATGATAGCGAGCTCGAGTTAATTTTGATATATCCCCATTCGCTCTATAATTGAGTTGGAGGGTATTTAGCAAGATAAATGTCGGAGAGTTCACCTTGATCTAAAGGGAGTTCCCGGCCAGTGTTAGCTTAGTCTAGTCGAGAGGACGAACTTGATAGATCGGATGATACCATTTAAGTTGTAGAACTTTTGCTAAAAATCACGAGAAGGAAAGCGAAGATCCTGCGATCAACAAGAAATGGATGTGAAGTATTGAAAGAAAATATCAGATCTTGCGAAAAGCATAAATACAAATGGCGAGGTGAACTTGATTTGAGGAAAGCGAGTTTCTAACCCGGTGAATGTGGAGAAATCCCGACTACAACATTTGACCGTCTTGGACAAATCGGTTCCATAAATTCGTAGAGCAATATATTTTCATGTAGAATTGATTGTTTCATTACTATAATTCGCGATAGTTTTGTAGACCCCGAATCCGTTAGGTCGATTGGCGGATAAGGCAGTTTAAGACAGCGAGACCATATCTTGGGACTCTTTACGATATGTATATATATATATATATATATATATATATATATATTTTTTTATGACGAGGCGGTACCTGTGGTTATGGGCCCTATCTTATAACATAATCAAAATATCATATACAAAATAACACTACCACGTAGTGGTGTTTATAATATCATGAGTCCGTTTACTTATGCATATACAAAAAAACAACTTCACATATCGGAGCGCATGGCCTGCGCCAGTGAACCCCTGTTGATGTATTTAGCCCGGTGTAATGGATGTCTTTGAATGTCTTCCTCTGTACACATGGATTAAAAGCGTCTTTAAGCTTTAAGCTTAGTGGGAAACATATCTTAATTTATACTGATACACATGCATATACACAATTATAATAAGTGTAAAACCATAACAGATATCATAAATTTACACATTCCTTATCTGGACTTATATAAGTACTTAGTATAACAGACTTATGTTCATTCGGGACTTAGTAGGAAGATTCTGAAGCTGATTCTTATGTGAACATACTTTATCTGAGGACTTATGCTTATTCAGACTTATACTTATAGCATTCAGATCTTATATCTATAGCGGACTTATTCTTATTCGGAACTTATGCTTATAACATTCAGATCTTATACTTACTGGAATCTATCTTGTTGTGGACTTATTTTTACTCCAATCTCCCGTAGGACACATACTTATGCTTGTATCAGACGTATACTTATTTCTTTAGGATTGGTTCTCCTTGAAGTCTATTTTAATTGGCCACTTGAATCAGTCAAATCGGATAAGAAATGAGAAAGTTATGTGAATCTGGCTGGTGGCTTAGAGCAGAGCATGGTGTCGTGCACCCACTAAAATTATCTTAGGTACACTTTGGGCCTCTGGAAGGGTGTGCAGGTACACTTTCAAAGTGTACCGGTACATGTTTTTCAGCCCGAATGTGTTTCTCACATTTTCCATGCATAACCTCAAATCAATTCTATGCTTCTCGCCTTCAAGACCACTTGAAAATCATCTTATGATCTGCTTTTCTCCTCACTTCATCTCAATTACATATCTTTCTTCAAACTTTTCATGAATTTCTTCAAAACCATTTTAATATGGTCTTAACCGTACACAAGCTAAACCTAAGGATTTGTTGGGTTTATTCTAAAAACCTAACTCGAGTTCAAATTAATCATTTAATCATGAATCCAGCCTAAAGGGAGGATTCCTACTTTTCTTATTAGTTTAGAGTTTTTACCGACCTTAATTTCAATATATCTTTGGTTAGGATGCAATCCTAACAAACCCTAGGTTTGGAACTCATAATCTTTTCTAGAATTCCATACAAAATTCATATGATCCATACCAAATCTCATAGAAGGCATACTCAAGGTTAGTTTTCCATACCTTTTTGGCTTGATCTCCTCTTCCTCTTCTTCTCTTCTTCTTCTTCCTCTTCCTCTTCTCTTCTCCTTCTCCTTCACGTTTTGTTCTTCTCCCCAAATGAGACCAATTTGGTCTTTTAAATCCAGATTTTGTTAAGGCCTTGTTTGGCCCTCCAAAAACCCATTTTTTTGGGTTAAGTTTAACTATTTAGCACAAAGCCCTCCAACTCTTGACATTTTGTATTCCAAGTTTCCTTTATTTCATTTGGCCTCAAACTCGTAATTCATGTCTTTTAGGCCTGGTCTTTTCACATTAGGACACTAAGCCCCTTTTTTGAGACCAATTACAAAATTGTCCTTAAGTTTTGTAACTTCAAGGTCTCTGGGTTTCTTATTTCATATTTAACTCTGAAACATTTAAATTGGAAAACACAAATACCTGAAAAAACATCAACGACTAGAATTTATATTCGAGTGTTACGAGTTTCGTTTCTAACATTGAATTAGATCAATATTTAGTTCTTAAATTTTGTAGTTTATTTCATATTCTGTCCAATTTCTAATTTTAGTTAATAATCTAGGATTTATTATCTGGTAGTAAATTCATTATCAAATTCTTTTGAGTCCGAAGAATAGCATGGGAACTTTATTGGTTAGGTGCTGATCTCTAATTCATGTCAATCTCTTATTAGGGAATGATACTGGACTTACATTGAATTTTACTACTTGTATAACCTGTGCACTTTAGGTGTCTTAGACTAAACCCCGAATTTACAAAATCACGAACATCAATGCGAGATTATTTAATTAAGCAAATTTATCGAAGTGACATGGGTGCGAGAGTGTAAGGCTCTTGTAACTATGCACATTTGAGGGTTTTTAGTACAGCCTCAGAAAAAGCCCGAACAATGTTTTATGGCGTTCTTAAGTGATTGAAAGGATTAAATAGATCAATATTCTAACAAATTCTTAGATCATCCTGTGAGGAATTGAAAGAAGTTGTCACAAAATAGATCATCCTATGAGGAATTGACAGTTTGTTCCTCCTTACCCTAGCATGGGCCAAGGGAATCGGTATCAGTCATAGGGTGTTGCATAAGCACCTACTACTTCTTAGACAAGCCAAAGGGGCTAAGGTATAGGTCGAGGATAAGGCTCACATACAGGGACTTTGGGGACCTAAGGGCGTGTCTACGCCATTACACCATAGAATGAGGAGGAAGATTAATCAGTTATTTAGGGTATGTTTATGCTATCTTGCCCCTATGGGGCAGGATCTTACATTTGATACGGTGCATCTGCATCATTCTTGTGCATCATGTGTGAAAGAATTGGGCTTAGAGGTTGAGACCTTGGAAAAGTCGATTGCATGTAAGCTCTCACTGGAATTAGGGTGGTGTTGATACGATATGTCGGGATTGTGAGTTAGAGATCTTGAATTCTCAGCATGTGGACCCCCAAGGTTATGGACATGTCGGGTTTGATGTCATCCTCGGATGGTGGTTAATAACATGGCGATCTTGATTCGATTGTAGGAGGGAGTTCGCACTTTTTACACCGCGGGGATGAGGTGTTTGTGTTATGTTTTATGGGGATAAGCACGATGCTTTATCCCAGGTCGTGTACGACTCTAGGTTCCGCGGGAAGTTGATGGGTTGGCTTGCAAGCCTTAAACTAGAGGACGAGGAGAGATAGGAGTTGGATCTACCTCAGGTAGTTTGTGAGTATGAGGATGTTTTTAATTGAACTCAGGGATTACCTCCGTATTAGAGGATGTGACTTCGATTGAGTTACACCACAGTACATATCGCTCTTTGTATTTCATGGGGATAATTCAGTTGAGTTGCATGAACTCAAGGTCTAGATTCATGAATTATTGGACAAGGGTTTCATTAGACCAAGCACTTCATCTTGGGGCGCTCCCGGTTGCATTTCTTAAGAAAAAGAACCAGATATTCATTCATTATTTCTCGAAAGTTAGTGAGTTATGATCGAAATCGAGTATCCTTCTTACCACATTTTACACACATTGATTTGATCGGTTGAAAGAACATGGTCTACTCGAAAAGATCTCCATACCGGTTATAATTAGTTGAGAGTTAAGGAGGCTAATATCCCTAAGACAGCGTTCAGGATGCAGCACAAGCATTTCAAGTTCATAGTGATGCCCTTCGGATTAATAGATGCGCCAACGACATTTACAAATCTCATGCATAGGGTGTTCTAGCCTTATCTAGATTAGTTTGTGGTAGTCTTCGCTGACGACATCTTGATCAACTCTAAGTTGGAGGAGGAGCATGAGGATCGCGGATTGTTCTGAGCTGATTAGTGCTAAGTCTTTATTTGAACCTATTTATTATAGCAGGTTTTGAGTGCTTTGTGTACTAAACGTGTAATTAACTTGGAATTTGCACATTAAGGTCCCTGTATTCTATTGATCGCATTTTGTGGCAAATTTCTGATTTTGAGAGCTAATTATGCCAAAATTGGTGAGTCGATCCAAGCACGAAAATTCAGATCAGCTCATCATTCTTAGTCAAAGACTGAAGGAAGAAGAGCAAAAGTGAAGAAAAATGGAGCATTGCAAATTTGGTTCTATAACCATTTCCCGACTCGGCTCTTTGTTCCTCCTATTTGCCGTTCACGCTTACGCTATGCCTATTTGCTTTTGCTTTTGGTTTTTCATTTACCCTGTAATAGCCTTTCGATTTTGGTTTTTGTAACTTCACCACCGCGAGCATCTATATAAGCCTCGGCACAGCAAAAACTTTATTGTCAATCCAACTCAAATCAAGTCGTGATAGAGAGAAGCGGGGCAGCGATTTCCGCGGCTTCCTCGGCACTTTCCCCATTTTCTTTCATTTTCTTTCCTCTTTCGGCTGCGAAACACCATCCCAGGATGACAACTCGGAGGATGGATTAACAGACCTCTTCCTCCTTGAAGATGAAATTTTGTTGGCTAGGAGTGTGGTGGTAACTCACGGTTCCTAATTTTTAACGCTGCGCATTTATGGTTGTTTACGTTCACCTTCTCACCATAGAGTTAAAATATCTTAAACATGCTCTCTTTTAATGTGTCCTTTGATGCCAGGTTAGTTGTCTCATTAGTTATTGTGGGGTAGGGTTTTGAGAGATGTTTTCAACACATTAGGGACATTTATGCCCCATTTAAATGCTATGTTTCAAAGGAAAATCATAGGGTTTAGTTTTCAAAGCTAAATGAAGATCCAGGTTCGGGGAAATGACTATATGTCGTCCTCCCAGTGAGGAAAAAATACCGGGGACATGTTGGTTGCCCCTTAAAACCACTAAACGTGCTTTGACATGAGATTTATTTTGTTTAACTTGTTTTATTTTCAATTTGCAAACTTGACCCCCTGTTTTGAACCTTAAAATCCGATTAAATTACCGTTTTTAACCTCACTTATAAATCATTTGTCTGAAGAAGCGATCCTTGTGTTAGACCACAGAGCCACTATCTTGCGATGGCTTTGCTAAACGTGGGAGGAGAGCCACAGGTTATAAATATTGTTGATTAGGATCACCTACGTAGCACAGAATCAAATGGCCTTGGGATGGTGCCTAAGTGCGAATGATGACACATTGAACACTTGTGATCCTCGTCCTGAAAGTTAAGTGAACCCTGCTTGTATATATCTTTTTAGTGTTTTGGTGTGTTTAATTTTGTTTCATTTTGTTTTGTTTTTGCTTCTTTACCCCTTTTTAGTGAGTTGTTTTTTTTTCTTGTTTGGTGTTTGGTTCTTGCTTGAGGATCGAGTTCGGTGGGTTAGGGTGCAAATGCAAAGTTGAATTTGAACCCGATGGAAGAAGTCATAGACCTCACGGCTGGTGGTGCCCCAGCTGTGGGCGAGAAGACGATCAATGCTCGACTAAATTCGAAGAATTGACACTTATGAAAAAAAATGTAAATGATAGAATTGATGGATTTCAAAGTGAAATGGGCATAAATTTGACAACTTTGCGGTACTCCTTTCAGACTGCCATTCGGCAACATGTTCACGAGAGGAAGTGAATCCGGAAAAGAGTGTTTAGATTGACACCATAGTGGAGGAGAGCGATAATAAGCAGCAAGAAACCTCCCGTCTTGAAGGGTAATGGAAAGGAAAGAAATGGAAGAGCCTCGAAGTCTATTGCCCCGAAGCCACTGAAGCAGCCCAGCTGCACGGCTTACCCACCATAAAGGCCACCCCATCACTTTTTGTCTTCGCAAAAACGCCGAAAATTAGTGGCCACCTTAGAGCCTGCCTTGCTTACATCGAACCTGGCGATTGCCTACATTGCATGGCATAGCGGTTGGTTCGAGTCTTTGGTTCGGTACGGAGCACGAACCTAAACAGTGCAAGCTCACCAATTCAGGTAGCCTTCTAAAAGCAGGAATTGGTTTGTGAGCTTATAGTCTCCCCGCTTTTTGGTTTTTTCATTTTTATTTTATCTTGTTTTATTTTATTTTATTTTGATTTCTTTAACTTTTCTTCTTAGATTTTCTAATTTTAGTTAATATTTGTTTTTTAGCTTAATTTTCAATTTATGCATTTTCACTGTGCCATTTTTATGTGTTTGTTTTTGCGGGTTTTACGGTTACAATTTTGGAGCATAAGGCAAAATTGTAGAAATTTCATAGGTTGAGAATTTTAGCAGTGCGAAAAGTCGCCTTTACTGATAGTGCCTTGTTGTTCCTTTGTGCACTATTTCGTCCTTTGTGAATATATATATATATATATATATATATATATATATATATATATATACCTATATATATATATATATATATATATATATATACATATATATATATATATATATATATATATATTTATATATTTATTTTAAAAATTATTATATATATTTTTATTTTTATATATATCAAAAATATATATTTTTTTTTGGTCTTCAAAATTTTTTTATATTAAAAAAAAATTGTCTTCTAAAAATTTATTTTTATTTTTAAAAAATTAAAAAATAAAATAAAAATTTCGCGAGGTTCTGAAATTTGTTTTTAGCCTCTTTTTCATCAGGACTCAGTTTTAGGCGTTTTGTCTTAGTTGGAAACTTAGAGTATAGAATCCCAAATATATCCGAAAGAACATTTTGAAATAATTATGAAGGTGTAATTTCAAAATACTCAAACTAGTCAACTTTTTTCCTCTATTTTTCTTCTCCTAACTTGTTTATGAAGCCCAAGCGGAGTGAATAAGGTGTCGATGGAAAGCTTATAAGTCTCCTATCCAAAAACGACACATATCTTTAGAGTACCACTTACATTCTCCTAACTTACTAATCCAAGATTATTCTTGAATGATGTGACGTTTGGTTGGGGGAAAGTTAGCAGAAGGAGTGGCGACTATTTTTGTTTTTATATTGGGCAGACCATTTTTGTGATGTTGGTGGCTTGCTGGTTGTCCTTTTATTATTTGTTATACTATACGACTTAATTTTCAAAATTGCACACTTTTTGGTGGTTTTGCCTAATGCGCAAGTTGGAAGAGTGAAACTTTATCCCAAATCCTATTGGTGTTAGATTGATGTCATACCTAGTTAGTGGATGATTAGTTGAATCCTTGCTCTTTGACCACCATCCTTCCGTTCTCTAGCCACACACATAATGCATCAGTTTTCATCATTATATGAGGCATATTCCTCTTCAACTTGGCTTGACCTTAGCTTCTTTGGCGGCCCATAATGAGTTCGAGTTCCCGAAAGAAGGCGATGTGTCTTCCAAAGAAAAATAAATGACAAAGAAAAGAAAAGAGAGATAAGTAAAGCGCGGCTTTGCCTTGAAACCAGAGCACGGTCAGGATATATGGCGAAGCCTTTAAAGCACAGTGCCACTAAGCGGTGGTTGGGAGTCACCGACTTAGTGCTCGCTACGGGTGGATAGGTGGAGTTTAGCGAGTTATAGGTGCTGGATTCTCGAAATCATTCGAAGTCCGGGGTGAAACCTGTAGAGTTTGTGGTTGAAAGATCCTTTTGACTTGATGCCCTAAACCTTAGTTGGTTGGGAGTCATCGGTGGATCCCCGTTACACGGACTTTGGTGAAGTCGAGTTTTCAGCATTGCACCCTACAATACAATAGAAGTGAGAAATAAGTGTGGATTAGGTTGGTCAACAGTCTAAGGCATTGGTAGTAGTTTGGTTGGGGGAAAGTAAACTGCGACTTTATTGGTCTGGCCCGATCCTAAAGCAGATTTTGGTAGAAGTCCTGGTTGAGTCACCAGAAGGAGGCTCTTTTGATACTCGATTTTGTATGACATTCATCTCTCGAGACTAGTTATTAGGCAAAGTTTAGGTAATTTTCATTGAGGGTTAGGCATTACTTCTTCCTGACCTTTTGGTACCCAACCTTGCATAACATAATTTTGTTATCGTTTTGTATGCTCTCTCTTTCTTTCTTTCTTTCATTGCTAAAAGGACTAGCAATGTGTAGGTTGAAGTGTTATTAGTGCCCCAGTGCTATTTTGAACCACATTTATTATAGGTTTTGAGGTACTTTTTGTGAACTAATCATCGTAGTCTTGATTGCACATTAAGGTCCCTTGATCTGCGTCGCATTTTGTAGCGAAATTTTGCAGTTTTGCGAGCTAATTATGCCATGTTGGTCGATCAAGCACGAAGAATTCGGTGAAACTACGGCATTACATATCAAAGACGAGAAGGAAAGAAGAAGCGAAAAGTGAAGAAAAATGGAGCATTCATGAAATTTGGTTCCTCGACCTTTGTTCCACCTCGGCATAGTTCCTCATGCTTTGCCAGTTCTGCTTTTACGCTATGCCCTTGTTTGCTTTTGCTTTTGGTTTTTCCATTTTACCTGTAATAGCCTTAGATTTTGGCTTTTTGTAACTTCCCTTACAACGAGCATCTATAAGCCTCGGTCTGTAGAAACTGTCAATCCAACTCAAAATCAAGTCGCGATAGAGACGAGGCGCCGGTTTCCTCATGGCTTCCTCCTTTTCCCATTTTCTTTCATTTTCTTTCTCTTTCTCATTTGCCGAACACTCATACGGGGATGTGGCTCGAGAGGATGGTTAGACCCAAACCTCTTCTCCTTGAAGAAGGAGGGTGTAGCTAGAGTGTGGTGAGCGCTCACGGTTCCCCTGTTTTTTTTAACGCACGCATTTATATTTGTTTACGTTCCTGCTTCTCACCATAGGTTAAAATCTCTTAAGCATGCTCTCTTTAATGTGTATTTGGTAAGATTTTTGGGTTCAATGGATACTTTCATTAGATCCACTGATGCCCAGTTAGTTGTCTCCTATTAGTTATTGTGGGGTAGGGTTTTGAGATGTGTTTTCCTTTGACAGGAACATTTATGCCCCATTTGTGCTATGTTTCAAAAGGGAAAATCATAGGGTTTAGTTTTAAAGACTAAATGATCAGGTTCGGAAATGACTATATGTCATCCTCTGACGAGGAGAAAAATACCGGGGACATGTTAGTTTGCCTTAAAACCACTAAGCCAGAGTGGCTGGAGCACTTGAGGAGTTCTATTTACATTTAACTTGTTTTTATTTTCAGTTTGCAAACCAACCCCCTGTTTTTACCCAAACCTTAAAATCCAAATTGAAATTCACCATTTTTTAACCTCATTGTAAATCATTTGTACAAAGAAAACTCATCCCTGTGTTCGGCCACTAGACCTTCCTCCACGGCGGTAGCTATCTTCTGGCCCATTAGGAAGGTACAGGTTATAAATATTGTTGATTAGGATCACCCTGCGTAGCACGAATCGGGCCCTTAAGAACATCGGTTGTGCGCGAGTTCGGTGGAGTGTGAGTTTGGCTTCTTGAAAGTGAGATTATTGGGGCGTGTAGTGTCGGCCGGATTGTACTAGTGGACTAGAGAAGAAGAGTTGAAATAGTTATGAGTTGGGAGAGACCGAAGTCGGTCTTTGAGATACACAGTTTCTTGGGATTGGCAGGGTATTATAGGAGGTTCATTGAGGAATTCTCTTGATTAGCTACGCCTATAACGAAGTTGACCCGAAAGGAGTCAAGTTTGAGTGGAATGACTTGTGCGAGCGGGCATTCCAGGAATTAAAAAGGAGGCTTACTTCGGCTCCCATTTTGATAGTCCCGGAAAGGGGACATATGTACACAGTGTATTGCGATGCTTCTAAGGATGGACTGGGGTGTGTTTTGATGTAGTCTGCTGGGAGGGTTGTAGCTTATGGTTCTCGGCAGTTGAAGAACCACGAGCGGAATTACCCTACACATGACATGGATTTGGTAGCCATAGTCTTTGCCTTGAAGATTTGGCGCTACTATCTATATGGTGAATAGTTTGAGGTATTTTCGGACCACAAAAGTCTGAAGTATATCTTTACATAGCGAGACCTTAACATGAGGCAACACAAATGGATGAAATATCTGGGGGATTATGACTTCACTTTGTATTACCATCCCGGTAAGGCAAATGTGGTGGTTGACGCACTCAATCGGAAGTCACGGGGAGTATTGGCTAGTGTAGCTTCTCGGGAGTGGCAGATGCTCGAGGTTATGGGACAGTTAGGACTATAGTAAAATGATCAAGCTCAAGGTGTTTTGGGGAGTTTAGTGGATACACCTTCCCTACTAAGCAGAGTGATTGAATCCCAAGGATAGGATATAGAGATATTGTCCATCTAGGACCGGGTATAGTTAGGTACGGGCTACGAAGGTTGGGCCATGCATGTTGATGGTAGTCTTCGGTACAGGGGACGTGTTGTAGTTCCTTAGTTGGAAGATTTTAGAGAGGAGATCCTCTGGGAGTTCCATTGCTCTCGATTTGCTATGCATCCAGGTGGCACAAAGATGTACAGAGATCTTCGTTACTAGTATTACTGGAGTGGGATGAAGAAACGCGATGGGGATTTCATTCAACGATGCCTTAATTGTCAGGAGATAAAGGCTGAGCACCATAGACCAACAGGGCTACTCCAGCCACTGGAGGTAGTAGAGTGGAAGTTGGAACATATCACGATGGATTTTGTGACTCACTTGCCACGAACATCGCAGAAGCATGATACAATTTGGGTGATAGTGGACCGGCTCACCAAGTCGGCACACTTAGTTGTCTTGATATTCACATTGGAGGAATTCTACAAGTTGTACATATGAGAGATCGTTCGATTGCATGGGTGCAGTCTCACATCATATCAGTTTGGGATCTGGGTTCTGACTTCGTTTTGGGAGAGTTTCCGAGAGGAAGCGATGGGGATCACCGATTGATGAGCATTGCTTTCATCCCTGAAGCGGACGATCAATCGAGAGAGAGGACCATCCATGTTGTTTAGAGGACATGCTCTGGCATGCGTCACGGATTAGGATAGTGGGAAGAGCATTTGCTCTTGGTGGGATTCACTGCAAACCCAGCGGTTGCAGCGAGCTACAAGTGGCACCATATGAGGCTTTATATGGGAGACCATGTCGATCTTCGAACTATTGGACGAAGGTGGGAGAGAAATCTACCACTAGTTCAAAATTGATTAGAGACACCTCTGGGATGGTGGACTTGATACGAAAGCGACTTCTCACGGCCGGGCCGTGAAAACTACACAATGAGGCGACGGCGATCTACAGAATTTAGTGGCGATCATTTTTTCTTGAAGGTGATGCCTAGAGAGAGTGGTTAGCCGGTGAGAGGGAAGCTATCTCGTCCAGGTTATCGGGCCCTTCGAGATACGAGAGGGTAGACGCGATTCGCGTGTCGGTTGGCATTACTCCCAGTTTATCAGTGTCGATGAGGTATTCCATGTCTCCGTGCTCCAGTAAACTGCATATTAGACTCGTGTTGCGATTGGGCGACCTTTATTAAATGGGGACCTTTGAGGAGGGCACATTGCATATGCGGATAGTCGAGATCAAGTTTTGCGACATAAGATTGTGAGGATAGTGAAGGTGTTGTTGCAGCACCGAGGAGTGGAGAAAGTGACATGAGAACGTGAGGACACAATGCGTGTCAATTATCCTTTCCTATTTAAGGAAGACAGTACGTTGTTTAATCATTTGGTAGTAATGACTGATGCGTGTGCATGTGATTGTGTGTATATGTGTGTGAATTTCGAGGAGGAAATTCTTTTAAAGGGGAATGAATGTAAAAACCCGGGTAAATTTGAAATTTTTCACAAAATGATCAATTATCGTTATAGTACAGGTTTCAAACCTGGAAATTCTCTAGATCTTGGATGATGAAATGGACCTCACCATTAGATTCGCCATGGGAAGTCATGTTGCATAGGAGGATTTTGTTAGATTCCGAGGTGGATGGAATTTTGCTTTTTCAAGACAACGGTGTTATGTGACATATGGCATGAAGGCACATGTATGTGACTGTAGCGGCTTGATGCTGGAGAGACACTTAAAAACCTGAGGCATAGAGAAACTCCATGTGGGTGACACATGGCATGGAGCTGAGCCATGTGTCAAGTGCATGGAGTAAGTGGAAATCAATAGGAATTAAGTGGAAATCAGTTTGGTGGGAAAGAAAGATTGAATGGAAAATAAAATGTGATCAGTTCGGTAGGGGAGGAGCAGAACGGAAAGGAAAGGAAGGAGAGAAAAGAAAAGAAAAGAAAAGAAAGAGAGAAAGGAGAAGAAGGAAAGGAAAGAAAAAAGGGAAGAGTAGCCGCAAAGGATTTGGGACTGCATTACAAGAGGTAAGGAACCCCTCCTCATTTGGCTTACTTCCTTTCTAAGGGTTTTGTTAAGGCCATATTTGAGACCTTGTGTGGATTGTGTTATAGGCATCTTGTATGCCATAACTTGCTTTAGAAGTCTAGGTGGCAACGACCAGAATCTGGTGATATGTTGATATGTGTTTATGATCCTAATAGGAGGAGAAATTTCTGGGTTACCAATGTGTAGCCGCGGTTTATCTTTGGGCTGTAGGTTGAGCGGACAGCACAAGTGGCCACGTGGATAGACGATCCGAGGGCTGAACACAGGCTGTACATGGCTGCGCATGGCATGATTGTGTGCTGATTTTTTTTTTTTTTTTGCATGATTGCGTGGTCTAGTTTGGCACCATGTGAAGGCCGGGTTAAGGCCTTGTGTGAGCTATTTTGTGAGCATCAATTATGTCACAACTTGCTTGGAGAATCCGGATGTTATAGCTAAAAATGCAGTGGTGTGACGATGAATTGTCTATTATGTGAGAAAATGATCTTGAGTGGTGGTTGCATGAGCAGTTTATGATCATTATAAACTACCGTGATGCATGTTAAATATATTTGGCATGATGTGGGGTGGATTGCATGCAGTAGATATAATTATCTATGATGCTTGACATGAGTATATTATACGTTATTCCAAGTAGCACTTTCAATTATCTGAGGCGTTACAGGAAATTTAGCACACAGTGGAAATCAAATGACATCGACTTTGGACGGCCATGAACTCTTGTCAAACTAGATTTGCGTGTTCTTAAACTCTATGGAAAGCTCTTTGAGTCTAGAATCTAATCATAGCCAGTGAATGGCATTTGGTGCTCAAATATTCAGGTGTTTCATACTATTTTCAAAGATTTGTACTAGACAATTTCTGACTGTTTTGTGGCCGATTCATGGCCTCTGTGTGTGGCCTATTTGTGGAAAGTTTTTGGGTAGTTTTGAGGCTGGGTTGTGGTCGAGTTTGTGGCCTTGTTGTGGCTTGTTTTTACAACCTATGTATGGATTGTTTGTTGTGCTCACATGTTGGACTGTGTGCTGATTTATGTTGATATATGCGTGTTTAAATATATTGACATGGATGGATGTAAATTATATGCGGTTGATATAATTATCCATGATATCGAGTATAAAATATGGTATGTAAATGTCTCATATAGTATTCATTATGCATGTGACATGATATAACTTGCAATGGCATAATTGCACTGCAAATGCATGGGGAAATCGCATTAAATGGGTGTGAGTGCATAATTGGTAAATTGACACTGCGTTTTATGTTTGATAGGGTGGGCTCTATTAAATGGGACAACGTCCTACAGAGTTGTACGATGGACTGAAATGGTAAAGAAAATATGTGTTGGGTATCAGCAAATTGGGATAGATCCCCCCTCGGGTGAAAGACCCCCCAATTATGGTGAACATCCCCTGACGGTGCGGAGGCCGCCAAAGTGTCTAGGTTTGCGGGCCTACGATTGTGACACCCGGAAATCCCTTATCCACCTGTGGCCAGCGTGATTTTGAATATAAAATGAACATTATGATGTATCATCCAAAAAGCTTTTAGTTTATAAACAAATGAAATTTATTTTGAAAATGATCATTAGACGTCATCTAGAATGACAGTTTTTCGCACATGGGCTTAGGCATTGTGTGAGTGAGGTGAGGACTCAGGCGCATAGTACATGATGAGTCGCATCTCATTTCATGGCATGACATGTAGGATTCCATATAGAATTGTCATGTTCTTGTTGGAATGTGGTTTTGAAATGGTGAGTGGACATTGCATGTGCACTTAGGTGGGGAGTAAGCCTTGTAGAAGGTATTTTCTACTAGGCGTGGCTCACCCTTCATGGGACAACCCTTTTAGGTACAGGGTAAACACCGGTGGACGGCGCACAAACGAGGTCGTGATTGCGAAGAGGGCCGACATGTGACCTTTATAAATCTTTTTGTAAGAGTGTTAGGGACAAACTAGTTCTAACATGTATTTTTATATAAAAGAATTGTAATTAAATTCTTTTGGACTATCGTCAATATAGTCGAGTATGTAATAATGGTAAGAGGATCATATCGGACTTTTGCGGACTGTGTTTAAGTGTCTTATTCTCATATTTTTAATTTAAATATGATTGGATGGGTCCCGGTGAAGGGATGTATTGAGGTAGTTCTGAGCAACTCGATGCGTCCACGGTAATTTGAATGCTGGCAATCTTTGAGACTTAGAGTGCCTAATAGTCTAGCGAGAAGTGAGATTACTTATTGAGTCAGTGAGACCCCGGATTTTGGGCGTCATGATAAATCTTTCTAAAATATCATACTTTTAGATATGAATTACAATATTTCTCATATATTATAACCTTTTTGAGACTAATATATGGTTCTTCACAATTAATATACTCATCTATGACCAATCAATAAGTGGTAGGATATTATAAGATATTTTGCGACTAAAATTACTAGTCCTCACAAAATATAAAAGTTCCACAACAATTAATAAACTCATCTATGACTAATCAATAAGTGGTCGAATATTATAAGATGTTTTATGATTAAAATTACTAGTCCCCACAAAATATAAAACTTCCAAGGACAAGTTACAATAATATTTATATATTATACTATTTTTATGACCAATATAAGATTTATCATAAATAATAATACATTTTACAACTAATCAATAACTAGTCATAAGGTATAACATATATGACCAAACAATGGTAGCAGTAAATAAAATTATTGGTCATAAATAAATAAAATATTTAAATTGGCTATTTATTAAAATTAGCGACCAATTATTAAAGTTCATCGTAAAAAATTATAATCAATGACTAGTTTGAATTGGTCGTAAAAACTAATGGTTATCACATTCAATTTTAGTAACATTAATGTCGAGATAATATTATTATGAAAACCTAATAAATTAATGTAAAATATTGAATGGGTAAAGGTTAAATTTAATTTAATTAATTTGAAACTACGGGCTCCATTAAGGGTATAATAATAAAATTGTTATGTGATGCCCTAATCGATAAACATGGTCAGATTTTATTGGATTGGATCTAAAATAATTTCAAATTTTTAATGAGGTTGTACGGCCCAACATCGACAACACTTGGATATGAAAGATAATTTTGGAATTAAATTAATGATTATTATACTCAATTTTAGAAACATTAATAATCCTCCAAACGAGGCTCTGTTAGTGTTATCAAAATCCCAAAGTTTATTGAAATAAAGTTTTGATTAATACATGTCTATGTTATTTGAGAAAGTTCCGAATCCAATTTCCCATGGTTAGTGACTTGTTGGTATATGTCTAAGAAAGTCCTATCACAAGGGTGATAAAAGCATAAGGTAAGGAGTTTTTCAAAGGGGCCACTGCGACCCCACGACTTACCTGGGAACTTTCCTGATTTATTAACATAGAAAGTCACTACTAACATGGGTTGCTATTCGAGTTTCCGATGAGCTGAATTGGTAGGACACTTTCTGTATCATGGTCAAAATATTAGTTTGTTAAAAATATCATGCCCAACGTAAGTGTTTATAATGGAAACTAGGATATTTTTGCAATAAATAAACCTATTTATTGGTATATTTGTTGATTGTGTGTTTTTGTTTGTTTATTTCAAATAATGACATCCTTTAATCCTCTAGCTACAATTTTGTGTCAAAAACCATTAGCTAAAAGTAATTACGCCTATGGAAAACCAATCTTTACATTTTCCTTGATTTTGAGAGAATCAAATTTCAACAACTACGAAACCTAAGGAGCCCAATGTTGATTCTATAGAGGAAACTTGTAAAACCCGATAAATTTGAATTTTTCTGAAAATAGGGCAAAACGGTAAATTACCACAATAGTATAGGTTGCAAACCTGGAAATTTTCTAGATCTCGAATGATGAAACAGACCTCACCGTTAGATTAGCCTCACGAAATCTAATTACCCGGACGAATTTCATTGAATTTCGAGATAGTCGGAATTTTCACGTTTTTCGGGGTGATAGGTGTCTATTGAAACCCAAAAACAAGATTTTTGAGAAAAATTTGAAAGTTGAGTAATAATATAAAGAAAGTTCATATAAAATATTTGAACCCAGGCAGGAATGAAATAAATTGTTTGAGTAAACGAACTGAAGCGAGGGGACACATGGCATGAGTGAGTACGTATCATTATAAAAAGGGAAAATATCTCATTTCGGGGAGGGAGCTCCCATTTTCCTGATTTTTTTTTTATGGTGGAAAGAGAAAGGGTGAGAGAGAGGAAGGTTTCCTTCGACGATTCACGAGATTTCGTTGGTCGGAATTTGTCGGGCCAAGAACTAAAGTTTATCGCCTCGATAAGGGCTATGCATGGGTACCGAAAAGGAGGGATTTCACCGAAGATCCATATGAGGGGATTTCGAAAAATCAAGGGCTTCGAGTTTAGAAAGTGTTTTGAGGCTTTCTCTTGTTTCTCTACGACCGGCTCGAGAGGTGAGGATTCTTCCTGTTGCAGTTTTATTCTTACCTTTGGGATTTGAATTAGGATTGTTTGTAGTTGATTTGGGCTGAGTTTGGGGTGAATTTCGGTTGGAAAAAATGGAAATTGAATAGTGGCCTCCGTAAAAATTATAAGCTGCGTCTTTAAACTTGATGTAGGCTTTTTGAATCACCCCAATTAGACACCAGTGCATTTCGAGTTATGGACCGTTTCAAGGAATTGCTACAACTTAGGCTGTTTAATGGTTTGTGTCCAGATTTTAGGACTGTTAGGGGACTAGTTTCTGAATTGAGTTTGGAACTATTCTATGGTCTATTATGGCTTATTGTGTGGAATGTTTTGTGGCCATCTCTATACCACAACTGGTCTTGAGGATCAAGTTGTCATTGCTTGGCTAAGAGTGACATGTTTGGATGTTAATGTGTGTGCTCTAACATGTTGACATGTGATGAATTGGTGTGTGCAATGGCCATGACATGGCCTGATTGTTAGCGTGCCACTACTTGATAATGTATAAGTGACTGTTTAGATAATCGACATAGGTGCTCGATGCCATTGACATGTGATAAATGGTTATGTGAAGTTACCATTACATGGCTTGCTTGTGTGTGTCATTGCTTGATCATAGAATGACATGTTGAATGTGAATGTTGATATATGCTTGCATGATATATTGACATGAATGAAATGATGTATGGAATTATAGCATAGATATAATTGTCCGTGATACGTGATGATATCGTAGTAGAATTGTCCATGTAGCATTCATTATGCATGTAACATGATATAACATGCACTGGCATCTTACATTGCATATGCATGGGGACATCGCATAAAATGGGTGTGAGTGCATGGTTAGTAAATCGACACTGCGTTTGGTGTTTAATTGGGTGGGCTCGGTTAAATGCGACAACGTTCAATAGAGTCACACAGTTGATTAAAATGGTAAAGAAAATATGTCAAATTATCGTGAAGGATGATCCCTCCTCTCGGGGTGAAAGACCATGGTATGGTAAGACATAGTCCTAGTGGTCAAAGGCCGTAAGTGTCGGCTTTGAGAGCCAGTGATGAACTGCAGTCGCTAACCACAAAAAGGCGCATGGATTTTGAATATAAAATGATCATTGTGATGTATCATCCAAAAAGCTTTTGGTTTCTAAACAAATGAAATTAGTTTTGAAAATGATCATTGGATGTCATCCAAAATGAAAGTTTTTCACACATGAGCTTAGGTGTTGTGTGAGAGAGTCGGTGAGGACTCAGGACATGGGGCATGGTGAGTCACATCTCATTTCATGGCATGACATGTAGAATTCCAACCTAGGATTGCATAATCTAGTTGGAATTGTGGTGTGAAATATGTTATGAACATTGCATGTGAACTTAGGTAGGGAGTAGTCTCTATAGGAATTATTCTCTACTGGGCATAGCTCACCCTTTATGGGACCCCCATTTCAGGTACAGGAGTACATCGGCGGACCGTGATCACTTGAGGTCGTAATTGTGAAGAAAGCCGCTTTGTAACCATTTATGTAAAGATGCTAGGAACGAACTAGTTCTAGCATGTATTTATAAAGAATTGTAATTAAATTTTTATGGGAATGCTTTTAAATATAATTTTGTATGTTAGAAATGAACATTGATAAATAGACCCCGTGAGGTCATTTTTACTCATAAGTGGACACGGTGAGGTCATTGTATTATATTGGGCCTCAGATAGGCCATGCTACTATGTTTTGTACAGGTTGTATTTTAGGTAGAGCTCCCCGTACAAAGGAGACTCTATCTGATTTTTGTTAAATTATGGGTCTGGTAAAAGGGGGCGACGGTGTGGTATCGGGTTCTGACGTAAGTTTTCAGCGGGTTGATGGTTGGTGATTATTTGGAATTTGGGGCGTCACAGCTTGGTATCAGAGCTTAGGTATACGAATACCTAAGGCTTGAGGGGCATGGGCCTAGGCCATTTTATGGTGCGTCTGATATTAGCATCATAGCTTGGTATTAGAGCTTAGGTATACGAGTACCTAGGGCTTGATGGATACGGGTCTAGGTCATTAGATTCATTGAGTTCTAGTGTCACGGTTTGTACATCAGAACATAGGTATGTGATTACCTAGGGATTGATGGGATGGGTTTAGACCATTGCATACATTTTGTGTTCATGTTCATGTTACATGACTTATTTCTTTGTGTTGCGTGAATTATATACATAGTAATTTGTATATAGGAAAAGAGGAACACTACGGTTAGAAAACATAACTTTAGGGTTCGAAAAAAAAACGAACGGGATAGTTCAAACCTTGGAAGAGCCGTTGCATGTGAGTTCTCCCCTAGGAACTAAGGTGAACGTTGATCAAATATGTCAGGATTGTGAGTTAGAGATCTCAGGGATTCTACTCACTATAAACCTTAGGGTCATGGACATGTCGGAGTTTGATGTCATCCTTGGGATAGACTGGTTATTGACTCATGAATCGTCATTGGCGCATGATCGTGGAGGGTTCTTTGCTTACACATGGGGATGGTACTTGTTTATGTTTCAGAGGGATAACCATGATGGTTTATCCCAGGTCGTGTTCAACCCTAGGTGGCATGGGTAGTTCATGGGTTGGCTAACAAGCCTTACCGTGGAGTACGAGGGGAGACAGGACATGAGTTTACCTCGGGTGGGTTATGAGTACAAGGATGTTTTTTTTCGGATGAACTATCGGGATTACCTTGGCATAGGGTTGTAGACTTCACTATTGAGTTTCACCTTGGTACATCGCTTATTTCTATGACTCCACATAGAATGGCGCCTATTGAGTTGAAGAGCTTGAGGTCCCAATTACGTGAATATTGGACATGGGTTCATTAGGTAGGAGCACTTCACCTAGGGCGCTCGGTATTGTTTGCGAAAGAATGAGACCCTTCGGCTATGTATAAACTATCAACAGTTGAATAGGGTTATTATCAAGAATAGGTACCCTTTTCCAAGGATTAGTGATTAATTTGATCAGCAAAGAGGGGGACACACAGTGTATTGTAATGCCTCTAAGAACGGACTTGGATGTGTTTTGATGCAATCAGGGAGGGTAGTGGCTTACAGTTCTCGACAGTTAAAGAACCACGAGCAGAGTTACCCCACACATGACATAAGTAGAAGGCCATTGTCGCGCTGCCTTGAAGGCTTGGCACCTCTATCTATACGGTGAGCAGTTCGAGGTATTTTCAGACCACAAGAGTCTAAAGTATATTTTTACATAGTGGGACCTCATCATGTGACAATACAGGTGGATGGAATATCTAGAAGACTATGACTTCACTTTGCATTACCATCCTAGTAAGGTAAATGTGGTGGCTGATGCACTAAGTCGGAAGTCACGGGGAGTGTTGGCTAGTGTGGGTTCCCAAGAGTGGCAAATGCTTGAGGCTATGGGACAGTTCGGACTGCACTATAAGGGTCAAGATCGAGGTACTTTGGGAGTTTAATTAGTTCACCGCTGCCACTGATGACCAAGTGATCGAGTTCGAGACATGACATAAAGATATTTTCCATCGGGGGGCCGAGATGCAGTCGGGTGCGGGTGTGAAGGCTGAGCCGTTCACACGGATGGTAGTCTTGATATAGGGAAGGGTTGTGGTTCCCGGTCCCGGCGGTCGAGGAGAGGAGATCATAGGCGATTATTGTTCTTGTTTCTTTTTTGTGCACTGGGTGGCATGAAGATGTACCATGAACTTTATCACCGGTATTACTTGAGTGGGATGAAGAAACACGTTGGGGATTTTGTTCATCGATGTTTCACATGTCAGCAAGTAAAGGTTGAGCACTAGAGGCCAATAAGATTACTCCAACCATTGGAGGTAGCCGAGTGGAAGTGGGAACATGTCATGATGGACTTTGTGACTCACTTGCCAAGGACATCGCGAGGTCATGACAGGGTGTGGGTGATCGTGGACCAAACACTAGAGTCGGCATTTCTTGGTGCAATGAGATGACCTTTACTCTGGGAATTCTAAAGTTGTATATCTGAGAATATGGTTACATGGAGTGCCAGTAACCATAGTATCGGATCGTGATCCCAGGTTTATGGCTCATTTTTGGAATAGTTGATGATGAGCATAACCTTTCATCCTTAGATGGACGGTCAGTCAGAGATGACCTGTCAGTTTTAGAAGGACATATTGTCTGAGCATGCGTCCACGGGTCTTAAGGGTAGTTGGGAAGAGCATTTACCCTTATTGGGTCGCTGCAACAACGATTATGTCGAGGCTAGTATCTGAGATGGCACCCTATGGACCTGGGAGCCATGTTAATCTCCGGTTTGTTGGACGGAGATAGGAGAGAGACCATCTACGGGTTCGGATTTGATTAGAGACACTTATGAGAAGGTGGACTTTATACAGAAGCATTTTCTCATGGCTTAGATTTTGGAGAGAGAGCTACGCAGATAGACGAATTTGCGACCTGCGGAGTTTGGTGGAGTGATCATGTCTTCTTGAAGGTGATGCCTAAGAGAGGAGTGGTTAGGTTCGATAAGTTGGGAAAGTTATCGCCGAGGTATATTGGGCCCTTTGAGGTAATAGAGAAGGTTGGTATGAACAACTGTGGGTAGCCTTACTGAATTTAGAGTGTTCATGCGGTATTCCATGTCTACATGGGAGTAAACTCGAATCAGGCTAGTGTAGTGGATTAGGCGAGAAAGCATTGTTGATCTGGATGGGACCTTCGAGGAGGGATTAGTCCATACCATGGATAGACAAGATCAGGTTTTGCGAAGCAAGACCATAAGGCTAGTGAAGGTGATGTGGCAGCACCAAGGAGTGGAGAAGGCAACATAGGAACGCGAAGACCTTTATTTGTGCCCAATTATCCTTACATTAGGAAAAGGTATGTTTTGTCATTGTCTGAAAATGATACATTTGCATGTGCATGTGATTGTATGTGTATGTATGTGTGAATTTTAGGGACGAAATTCTTTTAAAGGGAAGAAATGTAAAACCCGAGTAAATTTGAATTTTTCTGAAAATGGCAAAATGGTAAATTACCGCAATACTACAGGTTGCAAACCTGGAATTTTTCTAGATCTCAGATGACAAAATGGATCTCACCGTTAGATTCGTCTTGCAAAATCTAGTTACACGGGAGAATTTCGTCGAATTTCGAGACAATAGGAATTTTCACGTTTTTCGAGGCGATAGGTGCCTGTTGAAACCCCAAAACAAGATTTTTGAGAAAATTTCGAAAGTTGGGTAATAATTTAAAAATAAGTTTATATAAGATAATTTGAACTTGAACCGGGATGAAATCAATTGTTTCGGAGCAAAAAGGACAGAACGGGGAGGACACGAGGCGTGACGTGGTACGTAATCAAAATATAAAGGAAAATATCTCATTTGGGGGAGGGAGCTCCCATTTTCCTGATTTTTTTTTTAGCGTAAAGAGAAAGAGAGGAAGGTTTCCTTCGGCGATTCATGGGATTTCGTCGATCGGAATTCGTCGTGCCAAGACTAAAGTTCATCGCCTCAACAAGGGCTACGTGTGGGTACCGAAAATGAGGGATTTCATTGAAGATCCATAGGAGGGGATTTGGGGAAATAAAGGGCTTCGAGTTTAGGAAGTGTTTTGAGGCTTCCTATAGTTTCTACGACGCTCTAAGAGGTAGGGATTCTTCCTATTTTGATTTTATTCCTACCTTTGGGCTGAATTAGGATTGTTTTAAAGTTGATTTTGGGCTGAGTTTGGGACTAATTTTCGGTAGGAAAAAATGGGGAAATTGGACTAGTAGCCTCCATGGAAATTATAGCTGCATCTTTAAACTTGATGTAGGCTTTGAATCGCTGGTGGACTATCATTTCGAGTTATGGTCCATTTCACGAGGTACTATAACAGGTTGTTTAATGGTTTGTGGCCAAATTTTAGGACTGTTAAGGGACTAGTTTCTGAATTGAGTTTGGAACTATTCCGTGGTCTATTGTGGCTTGTTGTGTGGAATGTTTTATGGGCATCTCTATGCCTGACGAATCTTGAGGATCGATTGTCATTGCTTGGCTAAAGAGTGACATTTGGATGTTAATGTGCTCTAACATGTTGACATGTGATGAATTGGTTATTGATGCAATGGCCATGACATGGCCTGATTGTTAGTGTGTAAGCTACTTGATAAATGTAGTGACTTGTTTAGATCCGATATGAGTCTTTCCAGCGTAGTGAATGTGATGAATGGTTATGTGAAGTTACCATTACATGACTTGCTTTTGTGTGTGTCATTGCTTGATCATAGAATGACATGTTGAATGTGAATGTTGATACATGCTTGCATGATATATTGGCATTAATGAAATGATGTATAGAAATAATATGCACATAGATATAATTTTCCATGATGCATTGGTGATATGCATGAGTAGAGTTGTCCATGTAGCATTCATTGTGCATGTGACATCATATAACATGCAATGGCATCTTGCATCGCATATGCACGGGGACATCGCATAAAATGGGTGTGAGTGCATGGTTGGTAAATCGACACTGTGTTTGGTGTTTGATTTGGTGGGTTCGGTTAAATGGGACAATGTCTAATAGAGTCGCACGGTTGACTAAAATGGTAAAGAAAATATGTTTTGAGTATCAGCAAGAAGGGATAGATCCCCCCTCAAGTGAAAGACCCACCAATTATGGTCAGACGTAGTCCCCAACAGTGAAAGGCCATAAAAGTGTCTGGGTTTGTGGAGCCCGCGATGCAACACCAAAAATCCGTTACCCACAAAAGGTGCATGAATTTTTAATATAAAATGATCATTATGATGTATCATCCAAAAAGCTTTTGGTTTCTAAACAAATGAAATTGGTTTTGAAATTGATAAGTGGATGTCATCCAGAATAACGGTTTTTTACACATGGGCCTAGGCATTATGTGAGGGAGTCGGTGAGGACTCGGGACATAGGGCATGGTGAGTCACATCTAATTTCATGGCATGACATGTACAATTCCAACCTAGGATTACATAATCTTTTTGGAATTGTAGTGTGAAATGTGTTATGAACATTGCATGTGCATTTAGGTGGGGTGTTGTCTTTGTAGGAATATTCTCTACTAGGCGTAGCTCACCCTTTATGGGACCCCCATTTTAGGTACAGGTAGTACACCGACAAGCGACACTCACTTGAGGCCGCAATTGTGAAGAAAGTCGAGTTGTGGATTTGTAACCATTTTTGTAAAGATGCTAGGAACGAACTAGTTCTAGCATGTATTTTTGTATAAAAAGAATTGTAATTAAATTCTTATGGGACTGTTTTAAATATAATTTTGTATGTTATAAATGAACATGGATAAATAGATCCTGTGTGGTCATTTTTATTCATAAGTGGACCAGATGAGGTCATTGTATTATATTGGGCCTCGTATGGGCCATGTTATTATGTTTTGTACAGGTTGTATTTTGGGTAGAGCTCCCCGTATAAAGGAGACTCTATCCGATTTTTTTTAAATTATGGATCCCGATAAAGGGGACACAACAATGTGGTATCGGGTTACCTGACATCCACAAGCTTTCCACGGGTTGACGGTTGGTCAAATGACCTTAGGATTTTGGGGTGTCACAAAACTAAGAAGAAATTTGCATATTGGCAATGGGCGAATACGATAAATCATTATTATATTCTTTTCAGTGTTGCAGAACATCTACAAAAGCAAATTAAAGATCTAGAGTGTGTATCGGACATGGTTCAAACTCTAGATGAGATGTTTTCTAAAAGCAGTAATACTGCTAGACAACCAACCCCATAGGGGTACTAATGAACACTCGCATGATTGGAGGAAGTGTGCGAGACCATTGTCTAAAGATGATGAGGCACATCAGTAGTGAGAAAGTGATGGGGGCTAAGTTGGAACAAGAGATAAAGGTTGACATGATCTTGAAATCTATTCTAGATAGCTTCAGTCAGTTCAAAATGAACTACAACATGAACAAATTGAAGCTTTCTTATGCTAATTTGATGTGCGCTAAAAGAAATTTGGTTTTCTACATCCAAAGTTTTTACGACCAGCCCAAACTAGTCATTGATTCTAATTTTCTACGATGAGCTTTGACAATTGAGCGCTAATTTTAATAGATAGTCAATATAAATATTTTATTTATTTACGACCAAAAATTTTATTTATTGCTACCATTGTTTGGTTGTAAATAGTATAACCTGTGACCCGATTATTGATTAGTTTGTAAAATGTATTAATATAATGACCACATCTTATATTAGTCATGGCCAATATAATTTACAAAAAAAATAAATATTGTAACTCATCCTTGAAAGTCATATTTGTGAGGACTATCAAGTATATCATTTGTGATGAACCTTGTGTTAGTCTCAAAAGATATATAATCTGTGAAAAATATTTTAATGTGTCTCTAAAAGAATATTATTTTGTGAAGAGCGTTAAAAGTGGTCACAAGATGCCTTATTAACAGCGACCACTCATTGGTTGGTCATAGAATGATATATTATATGTGAAAAGTTTGATATTTTGTGAGGATCATAAAGGTAGTAAGAAAAAAATGTTCTATTATTTGCCATTACTCATTTGCTGCTCTCAGAAATCTATATTATTTGCGACAACTCTTCTGTTGGTCGTATGAAATACTTTAATATGTGAGAAATTTTATAATTAATTCACCTTTCTACATGAAATTTTAATATTTTTAAGGACTAGTAATTGAAGTTTCAAACTTCTAATAATTACACTTTCTACATGAATGTTAATAATTTCATATTATTTTCAAAAGTTACATTATATATAATTTTTGAACACTATGTAGCGAAACAGAAGGCCTCATGTCCTGTAAATCTTTGTCGCGAAGTAAGATATACCCTGTCGCGACACAAATTCATGCAACTCTTGACATCAAATTCTCCATCGCGACATGAAATCTCTTGGTCTTGACATAAAACACTCTATCGCAATATAAAACACTCTGTCGCGACATAGAATGTGACACCTCAAATTCACCTCTATAGGTACTTTTGAAGCCTTGTCGTCTTGTGTGGAGTACTTGCTTGTTGTGAGCATCCTGACACTATCCATTTTATGGGAAGGCCATATGTCTGTAAATCTATACATTTGCGACGTAAGATATACCACAATCGACACAAATTCATGCAACTCTATCGTGACATCAAATTCTCCATCGCGACATGAAATCTCTTGGTCTTGACATAAAACACTCTGTCGCAACATAGAATGTGACACCTAAATTCAAAGGTCAAAATTTTATTTTATTTTCAGTATTTGAGTCCTTGGACATCAAAGCGGTTTAAGAGCCCCGTATGCAGTGTCCGTGAATATTAGATCCAAGCGGCGCCTGACCGTGCAGCAAGCTACTAGACGGCTACGTCATGGCGAAACTACGTCGCGATGGGCTCGAGACATGCGGCATCGTGTCGTAGCGCGCCAGGCGGTTATTGTGCCTGCGATAGCATTGCGACACAATCCTTTTGTAAGTAGTGCGTATGTACTCTACCTCGATGCCTGGCGCGTCATGCCTTGGGACGCCCTCGCGATCTTGTGCGGCTCTATCACGACAGGGAGCCTAAAGTCTCTGTCGCGATAAAGACTCTCTATCACGATAGAGAACCAGAATTGTAACATCCCGAAATATACCCTAGCAGTTTTCGGATTTGTTTAAGGTATATTAAAAGTTAAATAGGAATTTTCGGAAATAAAACAAGATACCCGGAATTAACAATAAAATAAGGAGTAAATATGTAATTTACCACTTGAGGACTTAAGTGCTATAAGAGTAAAGATGGATGCGAAATAGAAATTTAATAAGAGATGAGATTAAAAGACGAAATATAGAAAAGATGGAATAGAGATAAAAATGGGGATCAAATGAAATTATGAAAACTTAAGTCAAAAATGAGTTTTGACTTGGCGAAACTATAGCTATGCTTAAAAGTTGTTTAAGACCAAATTTGGTCTCAAAGAGAGAAAAAAATGCGAGAGAAAGAGAGAAAGAGAGAAGAAGAAGAGGAAGAGGAAGAGGAAGAAGAAGAAGGAGAAGAGAAGAGAAATCGAGATCAAGGTGGAACTTGGATTTTGTGCATAGGCTGAACTCAAGTATGGATTTATGGAATTCTAAGGCTTGGTTGATTAATATTTGGTCTCAGCTAGGGTTTTGTTAGAATTCATTCTGTATGGATCTCTTGAAATTAGGGTTGGTAAAACGTATGGAACAAGGCCAGGTATAGAATCCTCCCTTTGGGTTGGATACATGGTTAAATGAAAGGAAATTAAGTTGGGGTTTAAACGAACCTAACAAATCTTATTACTTAGTTTGTATATAGAGGGTAACTCATATTGGAATTATATTGGAAAGAAATCCATGATGGATTTTTGAAAAATATATCAGAGTGAAAGAGAAATTAGTGAAAAGAGATTCCAAGGTGAATTTGGAATTGTTTTGATGTGTGTTTGAAGTGTAGAAGTGATTGGGGATCAAAAGTATGGAAAAATGTGAGAAAACACACATTCTGGGCATTCCCGAGTGACTTAGTGTTCTGGTCATTTTTGTCAGAGGTTATTGTACCGTGGTACAAACTCTTGAGCTTTGTACCGGTACAACTTGTTCTGGCTTTCCAGTTTTGACCAGTTTTAGTATTTTGGCCATAACTTTCTTACTTTTATCCGATTTGGGTGATTCAGGTGGCCAATTAAAATAGACTTCAAGGAGAACAAAACTTAAAGTAGAAGCATCGTCAAATTCCCTGATCCCTACAGGCCCAAAAACACTCTGAAGTGGGACCATGTGCAAACCAAATTTCAAGCTCTGTTGTTAACATAGAGAAGTCCTGGCTGTTTCGGACGATCTGAGTTCGTGCTCGAATTGGGTGATTCTAGTTGAATAGGAACTCCTTAGTTCTTAGCTTAAAATGATTATAAGGACATAGTGTCAAAATATGATGTTAAGACCCGGAAAAATTAGTATCACAAACGGTCAGAAAATTGGTAAATACTGACTAGTTGGTATGGAAATGCTATAACTTTAGCTTGGATGATCCGATTGGATTGATTCCAATTTCTAATAAAGTAGAACTCATAGAGGAATAAGAATACATAGGTTGCATAATGTACAAGGTTAGAAAGGTATAGAATATGTCATGTGAAGGATATGATATATAAGTCATAAAATGTAATAAGATACACAGAATATATTATAAGATATGATAGTCTAGCATGCATTAATGATAGGTACATATGCATATAAGATTAAATGATATAAATATAAGCGTGTATGATAGGATTATATGATGATATACTTAAATGAATATAGAACAGGTGTTAAGAACAAATGATATGACAATGCAGATATGAGTATAAAGATAGACATACCGAAAAAGAATAAGATGGAACACGCTAGAATATATGATGTATTAAAACTAAATGATAGAAAAAGTGATATGAATATATGTATTATATAGATAGCATGAGAACCGAAATGTGAAGCTGCAGCTATGAGAACTAATACAAGTAAAGTAATGATAGTATATATGCATAAGCAATTATGATAACAATAGTTGGTCTGCTTTCAGGTGATATGTACTTAAAATGTAATAAAGTCGATTGTCCGCTAGAACCTCGGTAGAGGATAGATAGGCATGCCTATAGGGAAGATACGCTTGCCGCAAGCATACCCATAGACAGATATCGAGGCCCCGTTTCCTCTGGTCGGCGAGCTATAGATCCTCGTTTTGGATCAGTGGCCTCGCGCGGGCCTCACTTCCACTGGCCAGATAGCTAGAAATCATTGCCCCTGCATACGATAGTACTCTTCAAAATAGAGTAAAGATATGATATAGGTCACGTCTTCAGATGCTGATGATGTAATTCTTCGTATTATCAGATAGATCAATTGGCCACAGAGATATGATTAAAATTTCCTAAGAGCACTCCGCCATTTCAGATCCACTTCTAAGGTATTTCGGCATGCTATGAAAATAAAAGAAAAGGAAAAGTATATACACAAAGGAAATGTATATGAAAAGTATATATAATAGGATAGGATATGAGAAGTACAGCCTTGCTACGCGAATGGGAAAGCACGTATATATGTTTACAAGAATAAGAAGTACATTATAACCCGATATGGAAAGATAGGGTACAAAAAATTATGGGAAAAGCAGGAATAGTACAGATAACATAGATATGAAATCAAGATAAGATGAAATTACCCATAATAGGAAAGTATACAATAGTAACAGTATGAGGCGAAGAATGAAATGAAATCTAGAACCGAAAGGAGAGAAAAGATATAGACTAGAGACATGCTATGTAACCTGACAAAGAATAGGAACATTGAAAAGACATATAACAAGCATGAAATATGAACACAGACAAGTATAGGAATACAAAGTACTCACAAATAGAATATTTAAAAGTATAAATAAAGGAGATTAGTACAGACATAGGAACATGAATAGAAAAGATTGACATGCAATAGGAATATCGATGATAAGAAATTACGTTATAGAAATATGTTTAGATATATTATACGCATATTATAAGCTTGTGATAAATGAATTGGTGGTTGTCCATGCTTATGTTCCCACTAAGCGTAGTTTAGCACCTGTGTTCAATCCATGAGGTACCAAGAGGCTGAGCAGGACTACCATTCACATCAAGCAAACGAGGTCAAATAATAATCAATAGGGGGGTCCATCGGAAGATTTTCATAAACGTATAAAGTTCTTTTCTGTTTTTTCGTAAACAATGTAAATGTTGAACACTATTAAATATGTACATATATAAGTAATTGTATAAGAATGGACTCAGATATGCGTATAATCGTGATGGACACCACTCCTGGGCAGGCCTTTGTATATGTACAAATGATTTGCACATCGAAATTGCTCAGGCACCAATAGGTACAGTACACCAGAAAGAACAGTCAATGAGAGTCCCAATATATAGTATAGATAGTATCGCGCCCGACTTAGCTCGGATCCCAAGAATCTAGGTCGGATCCTGGGGTGTGGCCAAGAATTCTACGGCGACAGAGAAGCCGGAATGGGCAAGAGCTCCATTGTTTTAGTCTTTTGTCTTATAGTGTACTTTAATTTATTTTTAATTTATTTTTATTTTTATTTCTTCCAATTCTACTACCGCTATAAAATTTATACAGACAATAAAAGGTCCGGGAAAATATCCACACTATACTAAACTAGTCCGAAATCGAGTATATTTTTATTTTACTTTTATAAATCTTATTATTTACATAGCAAAACTGGACATTCAGTTTAGAATAATACAAAATATAGGAACTGACCACAACCCGGCCTTTTTCCCGATAATCCTCAGATATGTTCACCTTCGGACGTACCTCCAGTACCTGAAATATGTTTACCCGTGATGGGGTGAGCAATGCCCAGTAGAGAAATTTTCCTATAAGGGCTACTCCCCACCCAAATTGCACATGTACTATATTGAGAGACAAGATTGAACAAAACACATTCCATACGTAAATCTTGAATTATATATGGAATATTTTATGATATGCATGAGATGTGACTCCTTATTCCAACAACCCGAGTCCCGACCAACTCCCTCACACATGTGACGCCAAGTGTAAAAAAAACAGTCATTGGTGTTTCACCCAAAGACTTGACTCATTGGACCAACCTCCAATACTCATTTGACTTTTATCAAGTCCCGTGTGTTTCTTTGTGGGTTGCGTATTTTTGGGTTCTCACCGCAGGAACGTCACACGCCTTCTCAACATTTTTACGGTCTTTCACCAATGGTGATCATGTCTAACCGCGTGTAGATTTGGGTCTTTCACCCTAGGGCCATCTACCCCATCTGTTACGCCCAACACATGTGATCTATTATTATTATTGTTTTACTCAACTACGAAATCTCGATTGACAAAGCCTTTTCGATTTCATTCACACATTCACCAAGACAATGGTGAAACAAACCATCACTATGCACCCACACCCGACTGATTTAATGTTATCAAGATAGAATGCAAGTATACCATTTTAAGTTACATGCATCATTTCCAATTTATGGCAAATAATTTTCATTCATCATGTTAACATATCAACGAGCATGCATCGACATAGCATTTCATTATCAAAGATAACACGCAAAAGTCCCTTGAATTGGGACTTCAATCCAACGAGGCACCACCCGGCCTCAGCATTTAAAACACGCAACAAAACAACAATAAAAGTTTGATTTATTTATTTATTATTATAATTTTTTTTCCCAGAGTTGGTCCTCTATCGTAATAGAGGTTTCTCTGTCACGACCGGGCGCCGGTCGCTCACCTAGGTCCTTGGTTGCACTCGAACGCCTTGTTAGCGCCGTTAGTTGCCGAGTAAGGCGCACGGTCGAGAGTGTCGCGCCTCCCTTGTGCGTCGCCTCCGCACATTATGTGGGCAAGAAAGTGCAGCATGCGACCGTGTCGCGCGCACTATGGCCCGGCTATCTTACTGGTCACACCGTTTTCTGGGCCCAAGTGGATTAAATGAGAATTAAAATGAAAATAGAGACAAATAGTGGGCATGCTAGCAATTAGAGAACTTAAACCCAAAAATGGATTTTTTAAAGAAGGCCAAACAAGGCCTTATGTGACATGGGATAATAAGACCAAAAGTGGTCTGAAGCTCATTTTGAGCAAAACGAAGCCTGAGAGAGAGGAAGTGGAGAGCTGGTGGCTTGCAAAGTGAGAGTCAGGATCTTTGCTCCATTAAAGCAAGAGCTAAGAGACTGCTGAAGAAGAAAGCCATTGAAGATTGAAAGGGATTTATGTAAGAAAACCAAACCTTAACCCCTTTCTACTGTGTTTGCTTAATAAAACTATAAATGTGGTATAAAAGTGCTCTCGATGGTTTCAAATAGTTTGAGATTGTTTTCAGATTGCTAGATTGGTTTGATTGTTTGTAAAAGGGAATATGTTGGGCTTTCAGTTGAAATGTCATTGTACTCTTGTCAAGAACCCTGTTCTTGTTTTGGCTATAGATTAAGTTACAATCATCCAAATGTAGTGATTCCAATTGATAAAGAACCATAAGAGATAGGTATACAAATTTATAGGAGGGATTAGGAGAAAATGTAGCTCTAAGGCTCCCAAATACAGGATTAAAGGTGAGCTTGGGTAGCTCACGGGTTATGCTCTGTTTTGGGTATTGTTATAGTGTTTTGGCCATAAGTTGAGTTTTACTCATCCAAATTGAGTGATTCAAAATTATGGGTAACATATACTTATAGGGGAATAATTTACTTGAAGGAAGTATATGAAAATCAGAACTCAAAGTTCTAAATATTTTTCAAAGTGGAGCTATGTGTAAGAACAATCTGATTCGCCGCGGTAAATTGAGTAGTCCGAATGTAAAATTAATATTAACTGGAAGCTATATCCAAATTACCGGGATCATAGTTGGAGAAGAAATCTTATAGAACCATAGCGAAATGAGTAGAAGGAATCATTTACCATTTTATGGAGTTAAGACCCCTGAAATTGAGAAAAACAATAGGTAACCGAGTGAGATGGGCATACTGACTAGCCTTGGCATTAAAATGCCATAACTTGAGTTTAGGTGATCCCAAATGAGAAAGATTCTAATTCCTACTAAAAATACACTCATGTGAGATAAACTTTTATCACGCCATGAGCAAATTATGGCTCATGTGTTCTTAGAAAATTTTCAAGTTAAGGGCACGGGTAGACATAAACCCCGATAAAAACTCCTAGAATAACCCTACTAATATGTGGATTATGTCATTGTATTTGAATAGGGATGACGAGATAAAAAGCCCGCATTGAAGCCTAGATTCAAAGATCTAATCAAAGTGATGATTTCGTTTATTCCTATCTTCTCCTATTCATTTCAGTTTGAACTATTTGTTCTTAAATGCATAAGAAAACATATTAAATTGTTTTAATTATTTAAAGAAATTGATTGTGAAGTGTTTGCAAATGAAAACATATATTGAAAATGAACCGTTTGTTAAATGTACATACTGCATCGCTTGTTGCTATAAAAGATTTTGGAACACCCTTAATGAATGTTAACCGCTTAGTTTGTATGGAAGGATAGATCGGTATACCAATGGTGGGTCAAAATAGCAAGATTTACAAACGATCAGATTGATCGCTTTCACTGGACAAAGAACAAAGAGTAATGTGACGATATTGTTCACTAATTGATTTTTTTTATTAACTAGTTAGCAGCCCAGCGGGATCGTACTATGTTATAAAACCGTTTTTATACCGGCTTGCAGCCCAGCGGGACCGTGCCGGTTATTCCGATATCCTGTATATTGAAAATATAGGTTAAATTTATTAAGGGTAGAACCGAATTGAATTGATTTGAGATTGTGAAAAATTGGAATTGAAAAGCATGATTCCGAATTGAAATGGAAAGAGTATTATGAAATGCATGATTTGATTATCAATGACTTATTGCATATGGAAGTGTATATTCAGATTTGATCAATGAACCATAAATGATTGTATATGAAATAAGTATATGTTGCTACATCCATGGAGGAGAAGTACTAACCATAGGAGGCCGTCTACAGTGGCGGCGTTAAGGGTTAGAGCTAAGGTCACCCATAGCCTTTTCAAATTTCGCCTGGAAGAAAAAGATTCTATCCTTTCCCTCCATACTGCCGCTTGAGTCCCTCCCCGTCTTGGCCCAAAGCAGGTGCTTCCATGGCAGTCGAGAGAAAGAGAATACATGTGTTAGTTTTTTTTTGTTGTGGGGTTTTAGTTGAGTTCCCTGCGGAGTGCTAAGCCCAATGTGTAATGCGATGGCTTTTAAGGTGATTGAAGGAGAGCGCTTTTGCGATCGAGAGATGCAGTCCCTCTTCAAGAGCTCTTACGTTAAAGGGTGTTTCCGGGTTAAGTAGCCAAGGAAGGGAGTAATAGGGGATCAACCTTACATGAAAAGGGTTTTCTCGTCTAACATTCTAAGATCGAAACTCACGTAAATTTATGGACAAAGGCGTGCTAATGTATCTTTTGTGTTCGTTAGCCCGGCCTCTTAAGTTTTTAAATCTTCTTAGCTTGTTAAACTTATATGTTCGACATGAGTAGGAAGCCGTTAGTTGGCATTCGCATTGATCATCCAAAAGATCCGAAGTTCGTTTAGAAAACTACATGATTTTGATTAAACCGAAACTCGGAATGGAATTGTATGAACCACTAAGCACATGAAAATACTTTTAAGTAGCGGTAGTTTTATCTATGCAAACAATAGTCATGAGCTAAAATCAAGATCGAGGAGCATCGAGTCATAACAAAGAATTATGGTATATCCACATATATCTACCCCATATCTCTTTTTAAACATTGATATTTTGTAAAAACAATTTCACCTCCGAATATCTATTTTGTAAATCATTTTTGAAAAAGCTTTGATATAGTCTTTTATAGTAATTCTCTACTTTTGCATGAATGAAATGGAAATGGGTTTACCCTAGATTAAAAACGCTTCCGCATATTTCCAGTAAAGGATTGTATGCTAACTTAAGTGTAATCGCGCCAAGGTGTTTTTGATAAATGATTTCAGATAAGGACGAGCATATTAGAGCAATCCGCACTTGGCTCAAACCCGCCAAACGTGTAGTAGCCTTGCTGACATTTCTTACACCTCCAACTCTTTTCCAAAACACAATGAATTAATACGATGGCCTCGGTATAGTAATAAGGGCAACATAAAATCTAGGAAATATTTGCCAAACTGCATTGGACAAATCAAAATGAATTTTATTACAACTCTTCTCTTTTACATAAAAAGAAACTAGATAAACTGTCCAGAATTTTATAAAATACATAACAAAGCCAAAATCTCGCCTCCTTCACCACTAAGATCTCAAATGAGTTCCATCCCCTGGTGTACCTTCAGCACCAAAAATATTTTCCCACGACGAGGTAAGCATTGCCTAGTAGAAAAATTATTCTATAAGGGTTACTCCCCAATTATGCCATGATTCAACATTTATAAACACATTGAGCAATAACATATACATTTCTACATGAATGTTCACATGTCATGCCAATATCACAAGCCCTCACTGACTCCCTCACACATGCATATGCCATGTATGAAAACCTTCATTGAAAAACAAAAGAGTTTTGTTTTATAATTCAACTCATTAGACAACCTCCGATAAACTGCTTTACTCAAAAGCCATGTGTCTTTTGAGGGTAATGAACTTTCCGAGGTCTCACCGTAAGCGTCGTGTGCCTTCCAACACTTTCGCGGGCTTTCACCGCTAGATACATATGTCTAACCAATGATGCAGGTTTTTCACTTGAGGGGGTGTCTATCCCTTCTTGTTACTACCCGACACATAATTAAACCGTACGACTCTGTGGAGGCTGGGTCTTCTTTAGACTGAGCCCACCATTAAACACCAAACACAAGAAAGAAGTTCATGCCATATGCACTCACACCGCGACATGTCCCTGCATATGCAATGCAGAATGCCATTGCATGTCCTTTCATGTTACATGTATAATGAGAGCTATATGCAACATTTACAATTCATGGATAATTATATTTACTGCATATAATTCACATCCATCATACAACCCATGTTAATACATCAGGTAAGCATATATTAACATGATTTTCACACAACCTGCTTGTCATTCAATCAAACAACAACACACAAAATGGATCTTCATGTCTGCACTAAAACAAATATATACAGCCAAGATACGGGCCTCCATGTCCAAAGAATGACATGCCACAAAGTAGTCACACCTATCCCATTCTTTTCTTAGCAACATACCCTTGTTTCGTAACTACAGCTTGATAACGGAAGTGACCTAAAAATCAAATTATAATTAATAATAATAGTTTGACCTAAAACTACGTCTAAACCACTTCACCATATATTTAAGCTTATACCTCATGTTGTTGAATGGCCCTTTAAACAAAGAATAAATCTTCAGAGTGGCTGCAGAGAAGCCCTACTTCTGAAGGTACTAGCTTCATTTCCCACTGGCCGAATCCTCTCAATGTCAGACGCGGCAGACCGCAGAGCTGGACTCCTCTCCTTCCATTTTCTTTTCTTTTTCTTTCTCTCTTCTTTCTCTCTTTTCTGTTTCTTTTCTCATTCCCCCCATCAAACTCATTTTTTGGTCTAGGTGTAGAACACCTTTCAATCATCTGACACACGTGGTGACTCACTGATGCCAATGCGGTTTCTCATGCCACTTCTCTCCCCACTTGGTTTATGCATGATAAGAATATGACACTTGGCTTCCCATGTGCCAAGTGTCCACTGAGCCGAGGTGCCACACATGTCCTCGTACATGTCACACTGTCGCTGCTCACTCCGCCTCAAAATGCCATGAAATTCAATGTCCCTGGAATTCCGGGACACTGACTATGTAACTAGATTTCACTAGACGGACTCAATGGTGTGGTCCGTGTCGTCATCCGAGATCTAGAGAAGTTCCAAGGCTTGTAGCCTATACTGTAACGGTAATCTATCATTTCACTTTACCCTGGTCTTCACATTCTTCCCCCCTTAAAAGAATTTTGTCCCAAAATTCACACACATATATGCATATAATCACATACATATGGAACAATCATTTAACATTCAATGACTAAACCACATACCTTCGTCCTAAAAAAGGAAGGGATATTTGGTACGTATCGTGTCCTCGCGTTCCCATGTTGCCTCCTCTACGCCTCGGTGTTGCCAAGACACCTTTACTAGCCTCGTAGTCTTATGTCATAAACCTAATATTGGCTATCTAAAATACTAACAAAGTCCCTCCGGGTCCCATCCGTGATCAACAACAAGCTGTCCTAACTAACGTGATGAGTCGGATCTCGAGGTAATTTCCGGAGCATAGAGACATGGAATACCTCGTGGACACCCTGATAAATGGTAGTAATGCCATCTGATATGCAACTCCGTAAGCCCATCCTCCCGTGCATCCTTAGAAGGGCCCGATGTATTTCGCTGATAGCTTCCCCTTGCCAAACCTCACCACTCCTCTTGCATCACCTTCGCGAAGAAGTGATCACTTTCCTCAAATCCAGAGGTCACGCTAATCTATCAAGCAGTTTTTCTCACAAGCTTAGCATTGGAGCAAAGATCGCCTCAGACAAATCCACCTTCCTCGAGGTGTCTCTAATCAAATCCGGACCCGTGATGGATCTCTCCCCCACCCTCGTCCAACAAGTCGGAGATCGACATGGCCTCCCATATAAAGCCTCATAGGGTGTCATCTGTATACTCGCCTGATAACTGTTGTCGTAGGCAAATTCCACTAAGGGCAAATGCTTTTCCTAACTACCCTTAAGATCCGTGACGATGCTCGGCAGCGATGCCCTCTCTAAACCTGTATGGTCCTCTCCATCAATTATCTATCTCAGGAGCAAAACCGTGACGCCCCAACCCTAAGACCCGATGGTGTCAAGCGAGGTGTCACACTTGGGACTGACCCTTTTTAAATATTTTCTTCTCGTGAGCCGACACATGTACCTTTCTCATTCATATAATAATTTCGTAATACAAAAATTTTTACATATACATTATACATACCACCATAGTGGCATTCATTATATTCTATACATACATACTTGAGTCCCATTACTTGTGCTCATTACAATTTCACTATTACAAAACTATACATAAAATTGCAGCAATGAAAAATCAGAGATCATGGAACAGTTGCAGGAGCACCTATCTCTCGATTGGCCCATGGCCTAACATGGGATGTCCTATCCTTTTCCTCCGCTCTCGTACTACGGATTAAAACCCGTGCTAAGCTTTACGCCTTAGTGGGAAAACATATACATGGACACTTTCAATAACATTGATCGTCATGAAGCTTATTCAAAATGCTTTCATGTCTCACCGTTTCTAGTCTTTTTATCTTTAAGTTCTATGACTTATTACATTCTATGCACTATTACATATATCATTTCTTATCCCGCACCTATATCATGTCTCCTTTCATGTAGTGGCTAAGCACACCCATGCTATACCTTTGGCCCATTTCTTACATTACTGTTTTATCATATATTTTCTTATACGATCTTGTATCATCATATACTACATTCATGCTTTTACTCCGACTATAGAATTGGCATTCATGACATATTCGAGAGGGAATCTCGCCATGCTCATGGGCTCCCTATATTTTCATCTTGTACTTTCATACTATACTCTTCCTAAGCATTTTCATATCATCGTGTTTTTCATATATACTGTATTTTCATATTACATCTCGTCATATACATTTCGTGTCATTGACACTTTATTTCTTGTACTAGATAATTAAGCATATACTTTTTATCTATAGTACCAGACTTGTCTTATACTTTTCATGTAATTGCATTTTGTACTTTTCTTCATATACCGTCATATACGCCTAATCCCATATACTCATGTATATATGCATACGCCATATACTAGTCATATTTCATATACCGTCATTCAGACTTTTACTTCTCGTTTCAGAATCGTGCCTAATATCATATAGAGATAGCAGCATATGTTATGCTTCTCATATCATGTCATATATTATATACATTTCATTTGGTATATACTTGTCATTTTCTTTAGGGTTTTTATGTCCAAATACCTTTTAGAAGTGCATACGAGGGCCAATCGTATGTAATTCAATAAGATTGTCACTATAATGAGACAAGGATCTCTCGTCTCAGATATACCATACTAATACCAGACGAGATGTGCTGACTATGCCATGTAATATGTGACCCAAACGAGGCCGTATATACCCAAAGGTATCATCACTGTACGAGACAATGATCTCTATCTGTATGACCCAAACGGGGCCACTATAATCATCCAAATGGGATCTATGTCATCGACCCAAACGGGGCCTCGACATCTATAAATCAGATGTCATGAAGAACTATATCCCTATAGGTATGCCTATCTATCCCTCTACCAAAGTTCTAAGTGCATAATCCATGTGTGAGTTTTATGTCAAGACATATCTCTTATATTCCCAAATAATTATTGTTATTCCTAAGAATCATATGCGATATTTACAAATCATATATTTATATCTTCGCATTTTTCATATATCTTTTTAACTTTAATTTATTGTATTCATAATTCTTTACCATACATGTAACTATTTTCCTATCATTTGTGCATTTCTGGAAGCATGTGTTGTCTATTCGTATACTTCCTAATCTCATGTATTTCTATCATATATCTATTTCATATATTTCATATTCATACTATTCATCTATTCATATCATATCATATATTCATATATATATTCTTATTCTTTTATCTAATTTATATCTCAATACAAAGTGTGGATCAAGCCAATCCAGTCCCAAAAATTTTCAATATTCAATTCCAAAATCTTGGGACTAAATCACACGGCCTATTCCGGCCCCGAAACAACCTATGCCATTACATGGCTTTTAAGCTAAAAATATTCCGAGTAGGGAAAATTCCTTACCTCGTGCAGTTTGACAAAACTCCAAGATTTTGGTACCATCGCGAAGTTTCACATGCGGATCAACTTTGTCTCTTAGTCCGACCAATTATGGCCGTTTAACGCCAGATCTCGAGAAAATACTAAAACTTAGATTTTCCGAATCCTTACTTGAATTCTAGGCAATCTCCGTGTTTTTGTACCACGCTGTGAGCTCCTCATCGAGTAGATGAACTTTGTTCTCACCGAATAATTCCGACTGGCCAAAACCCGTTATCAAAAAGAGAAGAGAATAAACTAAAAAATAAAATAAAACTCTCTCGCGCTCATCTCTCACGTCTTCTTATCCGTCTGATACCAAATTTTTTTTTATTCTTATTTTATTTTATTATTATAATTATTATTATTATTATTATTATTTGGATACATAACTCATATTTCCTTATTCTAGTCCTTTTACCCCAAAATTTTATTTCTTTTCGCTCACTTTATTTTCAAATCGAACTTAAATTTCTCAATTCATTTCTCTACTTCCGAGATTTTTGTAAAATCTCGTCCCTTAAGTCATCATTGATTTTACTTATCACCCAAAAATTCATTAAATATTCCGACCGTGGCTTCCAAGACTCGACGAAACTTTCTCACTACTAGATCCTCATGAGACGAATTTAACTACCACCGCTTCGTTATCCGAGATCTAGAGAATTTTTGCGCCTCCCGAGCCATTCCAACAATTTTACTCATTTTTTTAATTGCAAAAAGTGACAATTCATTCTTTGAAAACTTTAAAATTTCACTTAGCATACAATCTTATTTTACGCTATTTGGTCCTTAATCGGGCAATTTACCAATTTACTGCTGACTTTTGTATTAATTATGGGGGTTTTGCTTATTTTATTTTTTTAACATTATTTTATTCCGAAAAATATACATTTACTTTTAAGTTTATACCCAAAACACATGTTATAAAACTGTTGCTGCACATTTGGGGTGTTACGCAGTCCCTAGCTCATCGTCAACTACGTTCCTATACATTGAAACTCTTCCAAAAGTGTGCCGTGAACTGGATCCTTATCCGATACTATAGGACATCGATACTCCATAACCTGATAACCTCTTTGTATGGTTGGACTTGTAGAATTCCTCCAAAGCAGGAAGGTCACCCACACCGCGCAGAAAATGTGCCGACTGCGAGTCGGTCCATTATCACCCACACCATCATGCCTCCATGATGTCGCGCAAGTGCTGGTCACAAAGTCCATCGTGATCGTGCCCCCACTTCCACCTCAACTAATACCTCCAATGGTTGAGTAGTTTCGCTTTCGCCTCCGACTACTTCTTTACTTAAGAATGGCCACATGAGGCATCATCGAACAAAGTCCCCAATGTGCCTCTTCAACCCAATCCAGTAATACTGGCGATGAAGATCTGGGTACATCTTCATGGCACCCGGATGTACTACAAAACGAGAGCAATGGAACTCCTTGAGGATCTCCTATCTTAGACCTGTCAACTGAGGAACCACAACCCGTCTCTATACCTAAGACCGCACGCATGAATACATCTACCTTTCCACATCGAATAACTTGTCCGTACTGGTCCCCGATGGCCACTATCTCGTGATCCCCATCTCTGTGAACCTAATCACTCTACTCAAGCAGGAAGGCCACAGAGCCACTAAACTCCCCCAAAACACCCTAAGCCCGATCCCCGTATCGTACTGAATGACCATCCAATAATCTCTTAGCATCTACCACTCCCGGTGTTCCTATAGTAGCCGCACTCCTCGTGACTTCTGACCGAGTATCAATTTACTACATTTGCCTTACTGTGGTGTAATGCAAAGTAAAGTCATAATCCTCCAGATACTCGATCCATCTGTGCTGCCTCATGTTAAGGTCCCATTGTGTGAAAATATACTCCAGACTCTTGTGGTCTGAAAACACTTCAAACTGCTCACCATACAGGTAGTGGTGTGATGCCTTAAAACCGGGGTGTCCGTTGACCACCTGTCAACCCACGTAAATCTACGTGTCTCACGTAATGAGACCCATACATATGTAAAACGACCAGATAGGGCCCGTATATCCATCCAACACAAATATATACTTTGTGCAAAAAGGGAGTTTATTTAAAATTGTATTTAATTACAATTTACACAAATTGGGTCTCTTACCCATAATTTTACAAAATACAAGATAAGGCCAGCCATTATTTTTCACGCTTGAGTGGGCTCCAGGACAAGGTCCCATCCCTACAAAGATCTTCGGCAATTTGTAAATAAGATTTCTAACACCCCCGCATTCGATGGGGATCCCACGACGGGTGAGCAAAGCCCGCAGGAATCTCCTACGGTTACTCCCCACCTAAGTGCAATGCAATGGCACACAAAACATTCAAACACATGCTAACATATCACTCATGCATATATTAACAAATTAATTCATATAAATAATGTTATTCAATTTAAAATAAATATAATATTAGCCTGCTACTTGCCAGAGGTACTATCCGATTACCATCCGTGAACTCTTCACAAAACGATGTTATTCACTCATGGCAATAACACAACATCACAAAATCACGCAAACAAACTGGTGGACCATCCAGTAACCATTCTAGTGATTTCTTCCACTTATCCACCCTGGGAACAGTAACCACGCCATCCAGCCTCAACAAATCCCCATCCATTACGGCCCTTAAACAAAAAGCAAAAGCAAGTAGGAGAAACCCCTACCTTCCTGTAGTTCAGAAACTCCAATACCGGTCTTAATGCGAAGCTCACCGTGAGACTAACTTCCTCTGCCTCCGTCCCAAACATAGTCCGATCGTCGGGAAACTTAGAGAGAAGTGAGAGCTTCTGTCTCTAAAAAGATCTCTCTCTCTTTCCGTTGGTCTCTCCCTCTCTTTTTCCTCTTCCCAAACCAATTTGGGAGACTTGTTCACGAGGACTTGTCCTCTCATGCCAAGTGTCCATTTCTCATTGGACACTTTAGATATTACCCTATCCACTTATCCATCTAACTTAGATTCCCACTCAATGGCATAATGCCATGTGTCACATGTAAGCCCCACTTGAGCTCAATGTCTGAATTGTTCACTGATTGACACGTGGCACCTCTCAAGCCACTCACAAGGTGCCAAGTGTCCCGCACTCCTCTACGCCCAAAACGTGAAATTTCGACCGTTCTTTAATCTCACCAAAAACCACGGGTAGCTAGATTTCGCGAGACGATTCCAATGGTGAAGTCCGTTTCATCATCCGAGATCTAGAAAATTTCCGGATTTTGACCGAAATTTCCATTTTATCCTTCCTTAGGAAATCTGGATTTTCCGAGGTCTTACATTCTCCCCCCCTTAAAAGAATTTCGTCTCGAAATTCCACACACATATGCATCCAACCACGTGCATATGTAACCCTATACAATCCTTGTTTGGTGTGTAAACGATGACCTTTCCAAGGTCACAATCACTGACCACCCAATGGGCCGTCAACCTAATCCATGTCGTGAATGACATCCATATACCGAAAGTTCGTTGTGCTCACCAACACCAATGAAATTTTAAATGGGTATCCAAATCTCGAGTCACCCTAATTCCTATAACTCAACTCTAAGTCTACGTGATAACCACGTCCTTGTGTTTTCATCTCGAGTCTCTCCCGACTCCTATCACTCAACTCTGCTCGTCCTGGGGTGATAACCATGTCCTGCGGCGCTTTAAGGCAACATAACTTTCGGTGATACCGCAGTCTCTTACATCCATACGCCTCGAAGTTCTCACCGACTCCCTCAAACATGCATTCCTCGCCATGAATGAAACCATTTCAAAACAAAGGTATTTGCTTTAATCGTGACAACCCGATATAAATAGTGGATTAAACCCGATAATCTATCTCAGGACAACCCTCCGATGTATATCAATCATGTGACCCGACGATTGATATTATATGGACAACCCTCCATATTGTAATGGACACACCCATAAATAAGATTGGTCAACCCTCCAAACAATCCTCTCAAGAAACCCACCTCATGCACTCACCCTATTATTCTAGTACCAAATAAGATAAGTGAAATGCAATGAGCCATTTCCATTTCCTTATCCCGTACGACTCATTTGGACGTTGTCCCATTAACCTAGCCCACTAATCAACACCATACGCAATGTTGATCCACAACCGTGTACTCACGACACACCATCGAACACCTAACACAGTGTCGATCTCAACTATGCACTCATACTCATGTTATGCGATGTTTTTGTGCATGTATAATGCAATTATGCCATATTGTGACACCCCTAACCCGGGTCCACCATGAGCAGAATCCCGGAGATCTCTAACTCACAATCTCGACTTATCAGGTCAACTCTCACCCTACATCCTAGGGAGGAACATCCACGCTGGCTTCTCTAAAGGCCTCAACCTCTAAGCCTAAATTCGTCACACAAGATGCAACAATGAATGAATATGATGCATCCAATTTAAACGCTACTCTCATCAACAAGTGCAAGAGTAGAAACGCACCCGCATATCTCGCAACCGAACGCTCACCATTGCACTACGAGGCCTCCGCCTCAGACAATCTCGCTCATACGCCCCAAAGGCCGAGGCACGGTAAACACGGCCATCCGGCCCAGCCGAATCTCGAACTCGGGCCCGCAAACTTGGCGCCACCTCACCTACGCCCGCCCCCGCCCAGGACCTCGTCCGCAAAGTACTAGGTGTCGTGCGACACCTTAGTTCCATACCGGTTCCCGACCCATACCAGGGGCGGAGGAATAAACTATGTCCCCTCCTCGGTCCCATCGTCGACCGGGATCGTGGCTTCGTCCCAAACCCCGTGGATCCCCGTCAGGGCAATCCCGTCGAGCGTCCGCACTGGGCCGTAAATAACACATCATCCGCCCCGCCCGACCAAATAACCATCCCGCCTCGGGTCCTAATGACCTCGCCCCGTCCTGGATATACTTGCGAAACAGAAGTCTTCTGCTTCTTTCTCGGATTAGAAGAAGATGGATCTTCCTTCCTCTTGGCACTGAAGACCCATATCTTGGATGCCTCGCATGTCGTCTACTCCTCCCCGGTCGTTCTCCCACTAGCTTGTGCAATAGTAAAGAAATCAAGATCCCTACAAATTTCAACAAAGGCCTGCTGGTCAAACACAGGTGGTGTTTTGCTAGCACCTCGTGGACGACCACTACATCCTCGCCCTCGACTAGCTATCTACATATGTCAAATGGCAACAAGATTCATGAAATTTTCCTTTCAGTTTAACCAACAATGCACATGCCAATTACTAATAGACTTGACAATCATGAACTGACCTGTTCATTTTCCTAAGTGGCACTAACTTCCAACCACTCAATTCATTTATTTCAATAAATTCTGCTTTCCATCATTTATTACCTAAATCCCAAGGTCATACTTCCTTAACCCAGTATTCTTTTCCCATACGCATTATACCATGCATATAATTTCCTATGCAATAACCGTGCAATCATAATTCCCATATACATCATACCATGTATATGTCCTTCCATGCAATTTGAAACACAAAATCATGCAATCAAAAACATGCAACATTAATGACGTATCTCAAGAGTATAAATACGGCCCCGAGACACTATTCACACACCGGAAACGAATTTTTTTTTTTTCACATACCACGTTAATGCATTTATAGTAAACGCAATATAAATATTCCATATTAAATCATACACAAGAAAATTTTTAAAATTTTTGTATTTTTTTAACCCTACACGTGCTCATGAATCAGCTGTCCAAACAAAGTGACCTAAATGAAGGCACCGCCACAAAATCGGGTTGTATGCATAAGCACGCCAAGCAGCGCGCGCAGGGTCGCGCGCATGCTGGGCGTGCGCTGGTCGCGACACGCCCAGGCAGCCTGCCCCAGGTCGCGACCTCAAAACTCCAGGTCGCGACACCAAACTGACCCACAACTGAAGGCCTAGGTCGCGACATCAAGTCTAGGTCGCGACGCCCTCAAGGCCACACCAGGTCACCACCTCAAAACGAGGTCGCGACTTCGTTTCTCCTGCCCAGCCCCAAGCCAGGTCACGACACCAAGACCAGGTCGCGACCTTCCTGAAGACTAACCTATGTCGCGACATCGATTTCATGTCGCAACCTCATTCCTGCCCACAGTGGGATTTCCAAGTCACGACACCAAAAATCCAGGTCGCGACCTCCCACACTACCACCCATGTCGCGACCTCAATTCCAATTGGCCAAATCACAACCTAAATTTTCGTGCTGCAACCCAAAGGCCATCCCCACGCTACACCTCAACCATGTCGTTATCAGCCTTTTTGGCCCAATCGTAATGAGGCTACCCCGCAGGCCGGCACCAAATCTACGCTGTCCCTCCCGCACACCAAACCCAGCTGCCAAACCCTGAGACTCCACCGCGACCGGGCCAGTCGCGACGCCACTTCCTCGGTCGCGACCACGCCCAACCAAACTGAGGCCCGACCTCAAATTGATGTCACGGTCCCAACAGGTCCCACTCCCGCAATAACTCTTTTTCACGCAACCCATCCGTGTCCTACACACCACCCAGTCGCTGGCCTCCTAATTTCTCGGGTCACGACCTGCCGCCTCCTCAAGGCTTCTAACCTGTCGCAACCTCAAAATCCAGGTCACAACGCCCTCAACACTAAACCAGGTCGCAACCTCAAAACTAAGTCGCGACCTCAAATTAGTTCAGCCCCTGCCTAGTCAGGTCGCAACATCATTTTCCGTGTCGCGACCTGGGGCCTTTCACTCCTTGTCGCGACTGGGATCACCTTTGTCGCGACCTAGGCTCGCCCAGCCTACCTAGCCCTCCTGGTCGCGACCTCCTTGTTAGGTCACGACTAGAAACCAAAAATGGGCAGTAGCCCTTCCATTTTGATCTCATGCCTCTTCCTTTTCTCCCTTTTTTTTTTTTCGAAATCCTCCATTAGCCTTCCTACTACTTTCTGTGACGCAAAGAGCTCAACCCACTCATACATAAAAATTCACAAATTACAACTCTCTCTTCCTTGAGCGAAAACTGGAATAATCCTCCAGAATTCCACAAGACTCATTCTGTTCATGTTCAAAAACTGGAACGACTGTCCAGAAAAAAAAAAATTCGTTTATTTCTGGACCGATCTGCCCATAAATTTTCGAACACTTAAGGTTTTAATTTTCTCGACCCTAGTGTTCAACGTTTTCTCCTATGCTATTCACCAAGCATACAATTTCACACAATTCACATACAACACGGTTAATTCATCAAAATGCATAATTCAATCACACATCACCATTCCTTTCTCAAAATGTACAAAGGATGCATGATCTAACCCGTGCCTATCGAGCCCTAGGTATTCATACACCTATGCTCTACACTCAAAGACCATGGCCTAAGCCCAAGTCCCCCAAGCCCTAGGTACTCGTGTACTTAAGCTCTGATACCAAGCTGTGACGCCCCAAAACCGGGGTGTCCATTGACCACCAATAACTCAGAATCTACGTGTCTCAATATGAGACTCCATACATGTGTAAAACGACCCGATAGGGCCCGTATATCCATCCAACACAAATATATATTTTGTGCAAAAAGGGAGTTTATTTAAAATTGTATTTAATTACAATTTACAAAAAACTGGGTCTCTTGCCCAAAATTTTACAAAATACAAGATAAGGCCAATTTGGCCATTTCTTCGCCTCTAAGGCCCCGGATGCGTCCCATCCCCAAGTGCGTCTTCGGTACCAGAAATAGTATTTCCTCGAACACCCCTGTACCTGAAAGGGGGTCCCACGACGGGGTGAGCAAAGCCTAGTAGTGGAATTTCCCTACTTGGGTTACTCCCCACCTAAGTGCAATGCAATGGCACACAAAACATTCAACACATGCTAATATATCACTCATGCATATATTAACAAAATTAATTCATATAAATCATGTTATTCAATTTACGAAAATAACATAATATTAGCTCACATGGGCTAAGGTACTATCCGGCAGTTCATCTCGTAACTGCCCACAAAATCATAATCAGCATGTTATTCACTCATGGCAATAACACAACATCAAAATCACACAACAAATCCGTGGACTCCAGTCCAAACCATTCTTAGTGATTTCTTCACCCTGGGCCCAATTCTTTGAATCGAAACCACTACCATCCGTGCCTCAACAAACCTCTATCCATTACATGGCCCTTAAACAAAAGTAAAGCAAGTAGGAGAAACCCTACCTTCCGTAGTTTGTAGAAACTTCCAATACCAAGCCTCGATGCTTCTTTATGCTGGAGGATCAACTCCTCTCGCCCGTCTAAACACCGGTCCGACTGCCGGAAACTTGCAGCAGAGCTTTCCTCTAAAAGACTTCTCTCTTCCGTTGGTCTCTCCCTCTCTTTTTCCTCTTCCCAAACCAATTTGGGAGACTTGTTCAAGAGGACTTGTCCTCTCATGCCAAGTGTCCATTTCTCATTGGACACTTTAGATTACCCTATCAACTTATCCATCTAACTTAGATTCCCACTCAATGGCATAATGCCATGTGTCACATGTGAGCCCCACTTGAGCTCAATGTCTGACTTGTTCACTGATTGACACGTGGCGCCTCTCAAGCCACTCACAAAGTGCCAAGTGTCCCACACTCCTCTATGTGCCTCGAAAAACGTGAAAATCCGACTGTCTTAGAATTCGATGAAAATCGACGTGGTAGCTAGATTTCGCGAGACGATTCCAACAGTGAAGTCTAAAAAAATTCCGGATTTTGACCGAAATTTCCATTTTATCCTTCCTTAGGAAATCTGGATTTTCCGGGGTCTCACAAGTAGCGCCAAATCTTTAAGTCAAAGACAACGGTCGCCAACTCCATGTCATGTGTAGGGTAATTCTGCTCATGATTCTTTAACTGTCTAGAACCATAAACCACAACCCTCCCGGGCTGCATCAAGACACATCCTAGTCCTTCCTTATAGGCATCACAATACATTGTGTACCTCTGTCCCCATTCCGGGACTATCAGAACAGGAGCTAAGGTAAGCCTAATTTTTAACTCCTAGAATGCCCTCTCGCACAGGTCATTACACTCGAACTTGACCTCCTTCCGAGTTAACCTTGTCATAGGTGCTTCTAGTCGGAAGAAATTCTCAATGAACCTCTTGTAGTATCTTGCCAATCTCAAGAAACTACGTATCTCAAAGACTGACTTCGGCCTCTCCTAACTCATAACAGCCTCAACCTTCTCAAGGTCTACTGACACACCTAAAGCTGACACAACATGTCCCAAGAATTTCACCTCAATAAGCCAAAATTCACATTTTCTTAACTTGGCATACAACTGATGGTCTCTCAAAACCTGCAAAATGATCCTCATGCTCCTCCTCAGACTTGGAGTATATCAGAATGTCGTCAACGAAGACTACAACAAACTGATCCAAATAGGGTCGAATATGCATGAGATCCACAACGGTGTCATATTCGCCAATATGAAAGGCATCACTCGTGGAACTCCAAATGCCCATACCGCGCTCCCAAACATCACTCACGGAAATCACCTCCCCAATCCTCAACTGATGGTACCTAGTGCGGAGATCTATCTTAGAGTACACCCACGCCCCTCTCAATTGATCAAACAAATCATCAATCCTTGGTAAAGGATATTGATTCTTGATCGTAACCTTGTTCAATTGTCAAAAGTCAATGCATAGTTGAAGGGTCTTGTCCTTCTTCTTAGCAAACAGAATCGAAGTGCCCCATGGTGAAGTGCTCGATTTAATAAAACCCTTGTCCAACAATTCTTATATCTATACCTTCAGTTCCTGCAACTCAACTGGCACCATCCTCTGCGGAGTCATAGAAATGGGCGATGTACCAAGGTGTAACTCAATCATGAAGTCTACATCCCTCTACAGAGGTAATCCCGGTAGTTCATCTAGAAAAACATCTTCATATTCACAAACTATTTAAGGTAACCCGACTCTTATCTTGCCTCGTCCTCCAAGGTAAGGCTTGCCAACCAACCCATAAACTGCCCGTGCCACCTAGAGTTGTACACGGCCTAGGCTAAAGCATCATGCATATCCCTCTGAAATGTAACACAAATACCATCCCGTGTGTAGGAAGTAATCATCCTACGATCACAATCAATGAAGACTCAATGTGTCATCAACCAGTCCATGCCAAGAATGACATCAAAGTCTGATAGGTCCATGACCCTTAGGTCCACAGTGAGTAGAATCCCGGAGATCTCTAACTCACAATCCCGACATATCATATCAACACTCACCCTAGTCCCTAAGGGAGAGCTTACGTGTAACGGATTTCCCAAGGATTCAACCTTTAAGCCCAAAACATTCACACAAGATGCAGCAATAAATGAATGAGATGCACCAGAATGAAACAATACTCTTGCCCATAGGCGCGAGAGTAGAAACATACCCTGTATAACCAACTGATTTGCAACCTCAGTCTGTGGTGTAACAACGCAGACACACCCATAGGTCCCTGAAGTCCCGACTTGTGAGCCTTGTCCTCGACCTCGACGCACACTCTGGCCTCTCTGGCATGCTTGTGACATGGTAGGTGCCTGTTCCATACCTTGAGACTGATACTGGTTTCTCTAGCCCATGCTGGGGTAAGAAGGAACAAAGTGTGTATGAGCGTGTCTCAATGAAGACTAGGATTGTGGTGTCTCATAACTTTGGGACCTCTACTTGTATGGGCAATCCCGTCTCATGTGCCTAGACTGATGACAATGGTAACATGTCATTGGTCCTAACTGGCTAGGAGCCCTAATCTGGCTAGGAGCCCTAATCTGGCCTTGGCCCTGATGGCCCCGACCTTGTCCCTGAAAACCTCGTGAATTAGAAGTCTTCGCTTCCGAACTAAGAAGACTCGACCCTCCTTTCACACCACATCTATATCTCTGATGTCTGCGGCATCATCTATTTCTCTCTATGGCCATGGCCGTCCTAACCATAAAGTCCATGTCTTGCAAGAGGAATCCCACAATCTTGCCCCGGATGGACAGCTTTAGACCATCCTCAAACTTCCTCACTTTGGCCATGTATGTGGCCACGTAATCATCCTCGAAACATGCTAATTCAGTGAACTTAGCTACATATTCAAGTGTGGTCATACTTCCTTGTTTCAACTCAAGGAACTCTCGTGCCTTTGCATGCCTAGCGGATGCTGGGAAATTACTCATGAAGACCTCTCGGAACTCTCTCCATGTCATCGTCTCTAGATCCCTTGAGACTTTAATCCAAACCCACCATACTTGGGATTCACCCTCTAGCTGAAAGGTAGCTAGCCTGATCCTCGTGGCATCGAAGGTAATCTCCATAGCCTCTAAAACTCTTTTGACCTATCGAAACCAATGGTCAGCTACCACTGGATGCCCTCCTCCTGTGAATGTCAGAGGATGATGTGCCATGAACCTTTGGAGGTTACTCGGTCCTCCCTGACCCCTAGTTGCACTAGCCTATGCAATGGTAGTAGCTGTCGCACCTATAGCCTCTACAAAGGCTTGTTGGTCAAAAACAAGTGGTGGTCGACTATTGCCTCGTGGGTTACCCCTGCATCCCTTTCCCTGACTTGCCATCTACATATGTCAAATAGAAAATTGAGATTTATTTTTCCTTGTTCAATTAGTAGTGCATATGCCACTACTAATATACATCACAATCTTAACTAACATAAGGTTATTTTCTAAGGGTTTTTTTTTTTTTTTAACTGAACTCTTAAGGTTATTCTCTCTCACCCTAGTGTTCAACATTTCCTATATTCTATTTACCAAGCGCAGAGTATAGCACATAATATTTCATCAGAATGCACAATGAATGCATGATCTAAACTCGTGCCCATCAAGTCCTAGGTGATCGTATGCCTAATTTTCTGATACCGAGTTATTTCGTTAGTATCCGACATCGAGCTCTAGGTATTTATAAACCTATGCTCTGATACCATGCTGTAACACCCCAAATCCTATGGGTCCCCCCTTTTTTTTCACCACTATATGAAGTCTGTTGCGATAGAGAATCTTTGTCGTGACATGAAACCAAAAGACTCTGTCGAGCGCACCCGGCCTTGTTGCGACATAGCACCTCTGTCGTGCGCTCCTGGCCTTGTCACGATGCAACTCCGTGCCCCACTTTCGCGACATAGAAAACTTTGTCGCGACATGGAAGGCCTCATGTCCAGTAAATCTCTGTCGAGACGTAATATATACCCTGTCGCGACACAAATTCAGGCAAGTCTTTCGCGACATCAAATTCTCTGTCGCGACATGAAATCTCTTGGTCTTAACTAAACTCTGCCGTGACATAAAACACTCTATTGTGACATAACCCTTGGTCTTGACCAAACTCTATCACGACATAAAATACTCTGTAGGACATAGAACCCGTTGCTAAGGCTAAACCCGTTGCAACATCTGACCTCTTGTCATGACCATCTCGGTCACGACAAGGAAACCTCTGTCACGACATTGTCACGACAGTGAAGCAAAACATTGTCGCGATGTGGAAAGAGTATGTCGCGATGGAGCAACTGCATGAAGCTTGAGAACCATGTCGCGACACAAGGAACCCCTGTCGCGACATAGAACCAGAAAAAAACTCTGTCGCGACCAGGAAACCCTTATCGTGACCTAAAACCTGCCCAAACGTATAGTAGCCTTTTTGGAATTTCCTACACCTCCAACTCTTTTCCAAAACACAATGAATTAGTACGATGGCCTTTGTATAATAATAAGGGCAACATAAAATCTGGGAAAAGTTTTCCAAACTACATTGGACAAATCAAAATGAGTTTTATTACAACTCTTCTCTTTTAAATAAAACGAAACTGGATAAACTGTCCAGAATTTTACGAAATACATAACAAAGCAAAAATCCGGCCTTCTTCACCACTACGATCTCATATGAGTTCCATCCCCTCGGTAATAGCCCAAAGACTGGAATATTTTCTCATTGTCAGCGAAAGCAATGCCTGGGCCGATGGTTTCTACAAGGGCTACTCCGTTATGCACATGCAATGCCATGATTCAACATTTATAAACACATTGAACAATAACATATACATTTCTACATGAATGTTCACATGTCATGCCAATATCCCAAGCCCTCACTAACTCCCTCACACATGCATATGCCGTGTATGAAAACCTTCATTGAAAAACAAAAGATTTTGTTTTATAATTCAACTCATTGGACAACCTCTAATAAATTGCTTTACTCAAAAGCCACGTGTTCAGGGTAATCTAATTTTTCGGGTCCCACCGCATAGCGCCGTGTGCTTTCCTCGACACTCGGGTTTTCATTGCTAGATACATATATCTAACCAAGGATGCAAAGTTTCCACCTGAGGGGGTGTCTATCCCTTCTTGTTACTACCTGACAAATAATTAAACCGTGTGACTCTAGGACGTTGTCCCTTAGACAAAGCCCACCATTAAACACCAAACACAATGTTAGTTCATGCCATGCACTCACACCCGCTTCGCGCGATGTCCCTGTGCATATGTAATGTAGAATGCCATTGCATGTCCTTTCATGTTACATGCATAATGAGAGCTACATGCAACATTTACAATTCATGGATAATTGTATTTACTGCATATAATTCACATCCATCATACAACCCTTGTTAATACATCAGGTAAGCATATATCAACATGATTTTCACACAACTTGTTTGTCATTCATTCAAGCAACAACACACAAACTGGATCTTCATGTTCAGACCCAGAAATAGCATTTATAGTTCAACATGTTAGTCCATGTCCAGCAATGACATGCCACAAAGTAGTCACACTCAAATCCTATGCTTTCCAGTAAACACAACCTGTTTCAAAACTACAATTCTGAGAATAGAAAGGACCTAGAAACTGGTCCTTAAATTATCAACAGTTTGATCAAAATTGTTCCTGAACCAGCCCCACCGTTTGGGCTATACCTCGTGGCCATTGAATGGCCCTTAAACAAAGTATAACCAGAGTAGGAGAGAAACCCTACCTCTTGGAGCGTAGAATAGCTCACTTCCCGACCGTTGAACCTCTCACTGTTCGAACGCTGGAGACCAGTAAAAGCTGGACCTCATCTCCTTCCATTTTCCTTTCTTTTTCTTTCTCTTTTCTTTCTCTCTTTTCTGTTTCTTTTCTCATTCCCCCCATCGAACTCATTTTTTGGTCTAGGTGTAGAACACCGTTCTCAATCATCTTGACACATGGCAATCACCATGCCATGTGTTTCTCATGCTACTTCTCTCCCCACTTGGTTTATTCATGGCAAGAATACGACAATTGGCTTCCCTTATGCCAAGTGTCCACTTGTTTGGTGCCACATGGCACGTGTCCTCGTGTCATGTGTCGCCATGTCGTTTGTTCACTTCGCCTCGAAATATGTGAAATTCCAACTGTCCCGGAATTTGACGTAATTTAACTGTGTAATTAGATTTCACAAGATGGACTCAATGGTGTGGTTCGTGTCGTCATCCTAGATCTAGAGAAGTTCCATGGCTTGCAGCCTATACTATAACGGTAATCTATCATTTCACTTTACCTTGGTCTTCACATTCTTCCCCCTTTAAAAGAATTTCGTCCCAAAATTCACACACATATATGCATATAATCACATATATATGCAACAATCATTTAACATTCAATGATTGAACCACGTACCTTCGTCCTAAAAAAGGAAGGGATATCTGGTACGTTTTGTGTCCTCGCATTCCCATGTTGCCTCTTCCACTCCTCGGTGTTGCCACGACACCTTTACTAGCCTCACGGTCTTATGTCGTAAAACCTAATCTCGGTTATTTATAATACGCACAGGTCCCTCCTCGAAGGTCCCATCTGCATCGACAACAAGCTCCCCCCAATCCACTATGTGAGTCGGATCTTGAGTGTACTTCCGGATCATGGAGACATGGAATACCTCGTGGACACCCGACAAACTCGACGGTAATGCCAATCGATACACAACTATGCCCACCCCTTTCCAGTATCTCAAGGACCTAATGGATTCGCAATACCCGCCACGAACTCACCGGCCCTCTCTGGCATCACCAAAGATACATGATCACATTCTTCAAACTCTGGGAGGTCGACGCCAGATAAGCCACGCGTAGCTCTTCTACTAGCTTTGAACCGTGAGAAGATGCCTCTGTATCAAATCCACATTCCTCGAGGTGTCTCTAATCAAATTCGGACCCCTGATGGATCTCTTCCCCACCTCCTTCCAACAAGTCGGAAATTGCCATGGCCTCCCATATAAAGCCTCATAACACCCATGTGATTTCGCTCGGGAGCAACTGCTGTTGTGGTGGCAAATTCCACTAAGGAAAATGCTCTTCCCAGCCTACCCTATCTATGACGATGCCCAAAGATGTCCTCTAAAACCTGTATGGTCCTCTCCGAACACCATCCGTCTATAGATGGTAAGCCTACTGTTAATCGTGTCCCCATGGCCTCATTCCCCCCATCGAACTCATTTTTTGGTCTAGGTGTAGAACACCTTTCTCAATCATCTTGACACATGGCAATCACCATGCCATGTGTTTCTCATGCCACTTCTCTCCCCACTTGGTTTATGCATGACAAGAATATGACACTTGGCTTCCCATGTGCCAAGTTTCACTTGCTCAGCCACATGGTGGCCAACTCGTACATGTGTCACCATGTCGCTTGCTCACTTTTCCTGAATATGTAGTACCTCACCATTCCGAATTTGACTTGTAACTAGATTTTACGTACTCAAAGGTGTGGTCTGTGTCATCATCCGAGATCTAGAGAAGTTCCCAGGCTTGCAGCCTATACTATAACGGTAATCTATCGTTTCACTTTACCTGGGTTTTCACATAAAATTTATTACTATAACTTTTTTTTAACTAATTATACATATTTCCATATACTTATATAAAATAATTACAAAAATTATTTTTAAATGGTTTAATTTTTATGAACTTGTGGACCATATGTAATAATTAAAATGATAAAATATATTATTAAATTATTTTGATAAAAATATATAAAATGTTAACTATTTTTAGTTAGACAATGATTTAAAACTTTTTATTTGTTTTTTATACTAGTCTATATAAACATTTTTTTTTAAATTATCTTAAAATCTTGAATGCATATATTGCGTTTAAATAATATTTTATATTTGTAAGATAATTCAAAATTATCCCACTATTAGGGGAAGATAACAATAGATGTGGATAATATTAGACTATAAGAATTATAAGGTAGAGGTGGATGATTTTTCTTCTTCATAAAAACATGTTTTAAAATAATAAGAGAGTTAGTATTAAAAATAAAAATCTTTAAGAAATTTTTAATAACAAATATTATTAATTTTAGTATATTAATATTTTCTTAATTTAGATAATATGCTTAGTGTAAAACCTAGGAAAAATTCAATTTTTCTGAAAATGGGTAAAACATTAATTTCGGTAGGAAATTGAAAATTTTCTAGATCTCGGATGATGAACGTATTTCACTAAGAATTTATCTCGTGAAATCTGGGCTACCTAGTCACTTTCGCTCTGGATTCCAAGACGGAATTTCACGTTGAGTAACTGAAGCATCGGGTGACACATGGCATGATCATGTGGATGCCACATGGAACCCTAGGGGAGTGACACATGGAATGATCCATGTGGTGCACTTTTGTGAATGACTCACATTGAGCCATGTGTCAAAAGAGGGAAATAAAAAGAAAAGAAAGAAAATCAAGAAAATTAAGAAAAATTGTGGAGAGAACATGTAGCATGTGGGGATGAGAGTAGGAAGGTGGGGAGGAAGCTTCCCGACTTGGACTATTCAATGGATAAGGGAAAAAAGGAGGAAAATCCAAACAAAAGGAAAAGGGAAAATGAAAAAAAAAAAAAAAGGAAATGAAAAGAATAAAAGGAGAGTAGGCGCAAACAAGAGAAAAAAAATTCGGTGGATAAGAATGCAGGGAGGAGAGAAAGAAAAACAATGAGAGAGAAAAGGGGAGGAAAGAAAAAGGGAGATTTTTTCGGCATTCCGATGGTCGAAGCTTAACGATCCGAGAACAAAAGTTAATCCACACAACGCGGGCTATGCATGGGTACCAAAATCTTGAAGTTTTGTCAAACTCCACAAGGTAGGGAATTTTCCTACTTTGATTATTTTCTAGCTTAAAGGTCCTTTAATAGCATGTGTGTTATTTGGGGTCATAACTAGCCGCGTGATTTAGTCCTAAGATTTTGGGACTAAATATTGAAATTTGGACCTGTCCGCGGTCCCCACCCAAGCCGAGGTTTGATGAATCCCAAGATCAATGCCTTCGGGTTTTGTTGAGTTTTTCGTATCATCAGAATTTGTTGATGAATGGAACCAAAATGGTTCATGGTCGTGAAGTAATTCAAGAGGTGTCTTGTTTATGTGGGTCCAGATTTGGGGCCATATTTGTGTGTTATTGTCGAAAAATAAATAAATATGTTTGCGGTGTAAAATCATATTAATATGTGTCATAAGTGATGCATTAATACAGAATTATGATGAAATGGTAATTATATGTAGAAAATATAATTATTCGTAATTTATATAAATATTGTGCATGTAGCATGACATAACATGAAATGACATAAATGCATTTTTATATGCAATTTTAAACATCGTCAAGTCGAGTGTGCATGCATGGTGTTGGTTATTCACCATTCTTGGTGAATGTGTGGTGAGCTCGGAAATGGGATAACGTCCAAAATCGAGACTTACGGTTATGTAAAACAATAATAATAATAAATAACATGTGTTTTGGTGAAGCAAGATGGGGAAGATCCCCCCCAGGGTGAAAGACCCAAACTTTATTCTTGATCAAACATATGTATTCAACGATGAAAATTTGCAAAGTGTTGGAAAGGCGCAGAAGCTCGCGGTGAGACTAAAATTCAGAACCCAAATAAACACACACGGATTGATAAAATCAAATGAATATTGAGAAGTTGTCCATGTTGAAATTACGTAAACACCAATGATCGGTTTCACACTTGGCATTTAAGGTGTGAGGGAGCCTGGTCAGAATTCCGGGTTGTTATAATGAGGAGTCTCATTTCAATGCATGATATGGCCATTCCATATAGAATTGCATTATTTATAAGTAATGTAATAAATGTTTTCATGGTTGCCATTGCATGTGCATTTTAGGTGGGGAGTAGTTTTAGGAGAATTTTTCTACGCATTGCTCACCTGTCATGGACCCCTTCAGTACAGGGATTGCGAAGGAGGCCGACATGTGGCATTGAGTAACATTTTTGTAAAAGTGTTTTGTATAAAAGGATTTTTATAAAAATTCTTTTGGACTATTGTATAAATAGTCTGATATGTAATTATGGTAAGAGGGCCATGATTGAACTCCTACGGATTGTAATTATTCATTTTTTTTTTCATATTTTAGATTTAAATATGAATGAATGAGTCTTGGTGAAGGGACGTATGGAAATGGTGTCGATTAACTCGGTGTCCATGGGTGGTTGGTACCGGTCCGGTACTAAGACTTAGGTGCAAGGCAACCTAAGACATAAATTATGTGGGTTGACGGGTTGTCAACGGGACCCTCAGAAATTTTGTGACGCCCATTTCTCGGGGGTCCGTTGACAACCCGTCAACCCGCGAAATACTCGTGGATGTCGGGTAACCCGACACCACTCACGAAAATTGAGTAGGGTCTCCTTTGTACGAGGAGCTCTACCCAAGGTACAAAACCTATCCCAATAATTAACAACAACCACACCGGGTCCATATACAATTAAAATGAGTAAAAATGGTCACTTCCATGCATCAATACTCACAAAATATATATCAACTATATAACAATAGTTAAAGAGTTATTACAATACTCTTAACCAAAATATATATCAAAATTTAAAGTTTAAATACATGTTCTACAAAATGACTACCAAAGTCACAACCCGGCTTTCTTCTAAAACGCTGCCCCTAGTGAACGCTCGGCCCCCCAGACACCCTCGTAATTTAAATAGCGGATCCCTTGATTAAGGTGAGCAATGCCCAAGAGTGATAATTCACATGGGCTACTCTCCCCACCATGCACATGTCACACAAACAATCACACTCAAGCAACAAATGATCCTACTAATGTCTACATGCCCAATCTCATTGCCTCAGTTCCTCGCTACTCCTCACACATTCCTAAGCCAAATGCGAGTAAAACACAATTTTCAAGACAAAAGTTTTTTGTTCTAGAAAACTTGCTACTGAGATTCGGTAAATATATTGGACAACCCTCCGAGGTGAATCTGTTGGATAACCCGCCAAAACAATTCATGGGCTCCTCTAACGTGAATTGTTGGACAACCTTCCAACACAATTCTCCGGAAAATCTTCCGTCGAAATTCCTTTCACAACATTTTCGTTTTTGTTTCTTCATCATGCACCACACCTAATATTCTAGGGTGCCCTGGGGTTGCATATGTGGAATGCATTATGTCAATTCCAAAATATTCATACTAATATATTTTTCATGTATATATTAACATAATTAAATTCACATAATTCATGTTATTCAATTCACGATCAATAACACCAAAATTAGCTCACATGGGCTAATTAACCACTAAAGCAATTCATTTTGAATCACCTAAACTACATAAAATCACACAAAGAAAATCATGCAAGTGAAACCTCAGTCACAAGACTCATTCATGGCCACACAATAGGATTTTCTCCACTGCCCAAATGCTTTGAGACCGAAATCACAAGCAAGTCAAGCCTCGAATATCCCTAACCATTCATGGCTCTTAGCCAAAGAATAACACAAGTGAGAGAAGACCCACTGGAGTTATCGGAACTCTACTAAATCGCGCGCCACGCTGCAGCTCTCGCCTCGTAGATTGACTTTGCTTTTTGCTCCGTTGAGAACCGACGGTCCGAACGCCAGGAAATCTAGAGAGAAGTCACTCTTTCTCTCTCTAGAATCTCAAATCTCACCCTACTACACGTTTTTGTGTTTAATGCAAGAAACTATTCATTTGTCTTTATACTTTTAAACTTTCAAAATTCCATCCTCGTCCCTTTTCAGCTTCGGGATTTTCAGATATGATTAATCTAAGTCATTCATCTCATCATCTCACTAATCATGCAACATGTGTCACATGGGCACATGTAGTAGGTGACTTTTGTCACATCACACGTCTCTCACAAGCCGTTTTACGACACCCGATACCCGATGCCTCGAAAAACATGAAATTCCGACTATCTCGGAATTCGACGAAATTCGACATGGTAGCTAGATTTCACGAGACGATTCCAACGGTAAAATCTGTTTCGTCATCCGAAATGTAGAAAAATTTCGGGTTTTGACCGAAATTATCATTTTACCCTTTTTTAGAAAATTTGAATTTTCCCGGGTTTTACATAGTGAGTTTGGAATTAGAAATATTTTTTTTCTATATTCCATAAACAATATTTACATAAAATAAAATATCTTAATTTTATAAATATGGTAAATTTCTATTTATTTTCTAAAAAATTAGTTAAAGCTTTATTAAATATATACTTTGCCATACTAGATTATAGTATGGAGTATAAAGTTTGAATCTCGGATCTCAACAAATACTCTTCTGCTATTATCTTTTTGGAGTTTTCTTCCATTGTCATGGTTCAAAATCTCAGTATCGATCACTGACCCGAATAGTCTCAAGTCGTATTGGCCGATGTGTAAAATAAGATGATAGAAAGTTCAAAAAATTATAAAAATATTATGTAAATCATTGATATATATATTTATATATATACAATTAAGTGAGTTCAAAAAAACCAATAAAACAAATAATTTTATATTTAAGAATTTAAATAGATATAAAAGAATTTACTAAAAGTATTTCCTATTAAAAGCATTGGGAGAGTTATCATTATCTCAAAAATATTTTTTTAAAGGATAGTCATTATTTTAATTTACAAGGATTTATTATAAATAAAATATGGTATAAAAATATAAAAAAAATATATGATTATTTATCAATCATTTATAACACATATTTTAATATTAATTTAATCTTGATATAAATCATATAACAAAAAAGTACAAAATAGTAAAGTATATTGGTTTTTATTTTTAAAAGGATTCTTTTTTTTTTTTTACTTTAAAAGGATAATGAGAATTAGTAAAATATGGAAGGAAAATATCAATAAATGTTTATAATTACTTGTCAATTATTTATAATATATTAAAATATTAATTTAAATATTAATAGGATGAGGATTGAAAAGGACTAAAAAAAAAAAAAAACTACTTACTTAATAAGAACAAGAAATAATAAAATATCTATTTTATATATATATATATATATATATATATATATATATATATATATATATATATATATATATATATATAAAATTTCCTTTTTACGAAATTTTATTTTACTTAGATTTGAAATTATACTTCACTTTCATATTAGGTAAAAATATTTTATGTTATTAAGGATATCATTATCATTGTCCATGTGTCTATATATGTACTATAAATTAAGATAAATTATATATAATTATTTATTAACTATTTGCTATACATATTATAAATTAAGATGAATTTTAATATGTGCTTATTTAATAGTATAGCAAAATAAAAATATAAAATATAAAGTATTTTATTTTTTATTTTTTAAAAGGATATTCATTCTTTTACTTTACAAAAATAAATGAGAATAATAGTATAATAAATATATCAAATTTCATTTTGATAGATTTATCAAATTTAATTTTAGATACTATATAGATACTATTCATTACTTGATTTTAAATTATATTTCACTTTCATATATAGTATGAAATTCGTCCTAATTCACTAAAGTAAAAATATTTGATGTTATCAATGATACTACTATCATTGTTCCATGTGTGTATGTGTGTGTGTCTATATATATATATATATATATATTGTCCAAGAAATAGTAATCAAATAAGATATTTTTTCTATGGTTGATTTCTTATTTTTTAGTATTGTGTTTGCACTTACATGTTCTCCTTTACTCGTTCATAGTCCAAACTCCAGTCATTGTGTTCCACTAGAGTTTCGAGACGTCAACCACATTGCTAGTGGGATTGTCCAATCATCACTTTCTTGCCTCACAACTTCTTCTTTCCAGACAAATACGAGTCGGCTAAGTAGTATCAAAATTAACTGATTCTTTGAACCTTCTCCATGGCTTCCTTTAAATAAGAAATCATTGAAGCCCTCCACAAATCATGGCATTTGCATGCTCTCCGATTTGAATCATCCTACTACTCAAAGTTTCCCTATGTAAGTATTATAGGTTACTCCTTTAATTAATAAATATAATAGCTGCGTGATACATTTTTATTTATTTAATTACATATGTTCATAGTGTGAAGATTTCTAAAACTTATACTACATATGTTTATTTTATTCCCATAACATTATTTATAGAAGTTGAACTTTGAGAGATAATTGATAGTCAAGCAAAATAACTAGAGGGTATGCGCAAAGAATTAGACAACACTTGTATTGAGTTGTGTAACACTTGTAATGAGTTGTTTAACACTTGCAATGAGTTGAAATTTTGGTGAATTGAATTGAATGATACAAGTTGGAACTTGGGAAATAGTAAGAGTATATGAATCACGAGAATGAGCGGCTAGATTGTATTGAGAAAATTTTGTTCCCTGTCATCTAATGTTGATTATTTAGCTACTTGAATTATCTTTTATACTTTATTTTCTTCTATCAATAACTTTCATTTTAATAATTTATTTATTTATTTTTATTACTTCAATTATGTAATAATGACTTATTTATTAAAAATATTTAATTTTATTAATTTTATAAATTATAAATTAAACCAAAAAACAACATTTGACGACCACTAGCTTGGTCACCTATACGTTTAACATGTGACTAATTGATTTTAATGACAACATGAATTTACATTCAACTATTTATTCCTCGTCAAAAAATAAATAAATAAGTAAATCTTGCAACCATTAAGTTTTCGTTGATGAAACTCATTAATAGCAATCACTCAGTTTTCCTCGTAGAAACATTTGAACTTGTAACCATAACATTTTCTTTGTTAAATCATGTAAAATACGACCACTGATTTTTCATCATGAAACAATTAACTTGAGACCATTTATTTTTCGCTACAAAAATGACCACTTGATACCACTTAATTTCATCTTATAAATATTTAAATTGCGTCCAAATTTTTTCATCATGAAAAATTGTAAGCCATCACCTCTTGTTCTTCATCGTAGAAACACAAAATTGAGACCATGTAAATTCATTATAGAAACATTTCAAAGCTACCAAACTTTAATGGCTGTGAAAATTAAAATTATTAATTAATTACCAATGCCATAAAAATAAAATTAGTGACTAACAAGTTGGACATAGAAGTATACATGAGCGACCAATATCATCCATTGTGCAAACAAATTATCTAGGACTAAGTCAACGAATGGTCGTAGAAATCATTCCCTAATTTAAACATTCTACTTAAGATTAAGCAAATCCAACATTTCGTTGTAGATTATTATTCACGCCAAAATTATTTCTAGGACGAATAACGTAGTCACAAAATAGCTAATTTCTAGTAGTGGCACAAGCTTGAGAGTGCTAAAGGTCTCTCGTGAAGTAAGGAAGTGCTTATCATGTTGAAAGTTCCTCAAAACATAAAGGGAAACCCAATGGTGGAAAATGGAACAAGAAACAAAAGGGAACAAGACCATCTATCAAACTAGCCGCAATGAAGAAATCGAAAGGCAAGTGCTTCAAGTGCGGACATAAAGGTCACTCTAAGAAGGATTGCCCTAAAAAAAGGTATGGGTAGTCTAAATGTTGTTGAGGATTGTTTAGTGGAGAATTACAATGATAAATGGATCATTGATTCAGGAGCCACTAACCATGTTTGTTACTCTTTCCAATGGATTAAACAAAGTAGTCTACTCAGTAAAGGACAAAGAAGATTACAATTGGGAAATGAAGAATATGTTTCCATAATTGTTGTAGAACTAGTGGATTTGTGTTTTTAAACCTTTACGTTTATTAGACTATTTAGTTGTTCCGGATTTTAAGAGGAATTTAATTTATGCTATCGTTTAGCTGGAACATGGCTTAATAGTGCGCTTTTAATCTCTGCTTCACAAAAAAGCAACAATACTTTACTTCTCTAGACTATTGATGAAATGTTTATATCAATAAATCCTTTCCAATAGTATTAATGTCATTGAACAAATTGGATGATGGCAACCCACCTTATCTAAGTATAAGTTTTCAAATATAAATCATTTGTGGTACTTACGATTCGTCATATTAATTCTAATGCACTACGATTTGTCAAACGTTGAATTTAAATTTCTTGATTTGAACATACCAAAGATGTGAATCATGTTTGAAGGTGAAATGACAAAAGAGCCTTGACGATCAAAGGAAATCATGAGACTTGAAGTGCTCAGAGGAGGGAAGGAGTATTTCACTACCTTTATCGTGAGCGACCACTGTGGATATGGATATGTTTACCTAATGTGCCACAAGCCCAAAGCTTTGAAAGTTTTGATAATATAAGTTTGAGGCGTAGTGCTAATAGGTGTCCATATCAAACAAATTTGTCTAATCGAGGTGGTAATAGCTATCCTGGAGAGTTCAAGTCTTATCAAGGAAGAGAGGATAATTTCAATTATCATCTCTGTGGGTCCCCAACAAATTCCGAAGCTCCTTGGAAAGGAGAAACATAAACCTTTAGATATGGTATGATGCCTGGTTACTCAAGTGACTGTTTTGTGGATCCATTAGGAAACAACAACTATTTACACTAAGCTTGGTTCCTATTTAAGATGGTTCAAAGACACCATACTGCGGTATAACCATATTCGGATTCGGGGATGCCCCGACAAATGTCTAAGTATGAATCAAAGCCATCCATACAAATATGTTTATTGGTTATCCTAAGGGACGAGAGGTGAATATTTTGTAAATTCAGAAAAAGAAGGTGATAGCAGCATTCACGCCACTTTCTTAGAAGAGGATTATATATGAAGAATTTTAAACCTAGGAGCAAAGTGGTTCTCAAGAGTCAAATTTCGTTTGAGATAATAAGAAACTCGTGACTTTCCAAATCTATGTTTCCTATTGATGTTCAAAGAGGGGATGATGTACAACATGTACCCGAAAGTGAACAAACACATGAAACAACTCAATACCAAATTCAAGAAACTCAAGAACAAGAAAATAATGAAGAGATTGAAAATCCACTTGAACCACAAACTTGAATCCTCTTGTGCATGTTACCAATGCAAAGAAACTTAGGGAGGATAAACATAAAACCCGCAAGGCATGCCTTATTAGGAAATATGTATCAAGTCACTGCATACGAAGAAGCATTAGAGGATGTTGATGTACAAGGTGAGTGAAAATGGATCATGAGATGGGAACTATGTTCAAACTCGCATAGTCTTGTAGAAGCTTGTAGAGGGGTAAAATCCATTGGAAGTAAGTTGATCTACAAGAAAAAGAGCCTTGGTAAACCATGTATGCATAAAATATTCAAGGTACAATGGTAGTCTTCCCTATTCTTTACGTAGATGACATCCTATTAATTGGAGAGAATGTGAAGGTGTTGTCAGACGTAAGGGGTTACCTAAAATAGCATTTTGATATAAGAGACGAGGTGAAGCTAACTATATTCTAGAATCCAAACTTTATGAGACTAGAAGAATAAGGTGTTAGCTATGTCCCAAGCTTCCTAGTGGCTAGTTTTGGCATGGAGAATTCCAAGAGAGAATTTCTACCCTTCAGATATGGAATTCATCTTTATAAGGGACAATCACATAAAACTCCGGAAGAGAAAGAACTCATCAGTGAGAAAACTTATGCTTTTGTTGTAGGTAGTCTCATGAATGCCATGTTATGCATTGGGTGAGATATTTGCTATGCAGTGGGAATCGTAAGTCGATATAAATAAGATCCCAAAGAAGAACAAAGGGACTATTATAGGAAAGACATATACTCAAGTATCTAAAGAGAACGAGGGATTATATGTTGGTGTATTCCAATGGGAGTCTTGGAATACTTGGTTATACGGACTCTAATTTCCAAGGGGATATTGACTATAGTAAAATTGCATATGAGGAGAACCTAGCAGACTGTTTTACTAAGTCCTTACCTGAACGTATGTTTGAGAAGCATGTAAATTGTATGGTCTTAGGAGTGTCCTAGACTTACTTTAGAGTAAGTGGGAGTTCGTTACATTTATGCTCTAAGAGCAAGACTATTTGTAATTTCATTTTCTGATTTCAATGGTATGAATTTCTTAAATTCTTATACAAGCGTTGTTTCACATATAAAGTTCCGATTAATTATGCAGTAAATGATCATATGGATACGTCCATAGAAGACATGGTCATAGGTTCTCATAATTAATTAATCGTCTCACATTTGATAAACAAAGATAATTTTATTTTGTGACACCCCAAACCCGGGGTTCAAGTAACTACCCAACACGGGAATACTCGTGGATGTCTGCAACCTACTTTGACACTGATTAAAAATAGGCGAGCCCGCTGCAATCTGAGAGCTCTACCCAGATATATCACATGTCCCAACATCAATCACATGATACACATATGAATAAAAACGACCTCTTGGGCCCATAAACCAGTACCCATCAATATACCAACTATCTACCATAGTTACAAAAGTTAATAAATTACTCTTATACAACATATATCAAACTTATAGTTCGAATACATGTTTAAATCATCAAAGCCACAACCTCTACTTTCTTCACTAACTCGGCTCCTATGATGAGCCGCCTCCCCCGCGGCGCTCCCGCACTCGGTGAAATAATATCCCCATGCAGGAGCTAATGCTCAAGAGTGGAATCGCCCCTAAGTGGGCCACTTCCACCTAAGTGCATATGCATGCTCCAAAATAAACACACATCCAAAGAACGCATTTGATCCCAGCTCAATGCCTAACCACAACCTCATCTCAGTTCTCACTGAATTCCTCACACTTCTGCCTAAGCCTCAGATAAGAAGTATTTATGCTTATTTGTTCATGGGACAATCTCCATGTATATATATCACTACTGCCTCCGACAATTGATATTATTTGTTCGTGGACTTCCTCCACAATATCAATTGCCTCCATGATTGATATTTAATTGGACCAATCATAATTAATATTTTTATAACTCTTCGAACCGTTTTCTCTAGGACTCAGTTCATGCACTACTCCTATACCCTGTGTTCTAAAGGCATATGAATGTATGTATGCTAAATTCATATACCTTAACCCATTACGTAAATATATAAATATGCATATATTTACAAAACATTCAATTCACACAATCATGTCATGTAAATTTTCATTTCATACATCAAAATTAGCTCACCTGGGGCTAATGATCAAAAACAAGAAATTCGATTTGAATTACTTGACCAAACACACATTTTCACAAAATTTATTTTGTGAAATCATTTATTTCGAACAAGAAAAACCCTCAAGCATCGCTCCTATCAAACACAAATTATCGCTCACTTTGCGAACTCGTGATTTCGGGCCATTTCCAAATTTTTATACAAAATCTCACAATACAATCCATGGTATTAATCACACTGATTAGATGACCCAACAAATCTCGTGAGCAAATACTGACCGTAATTTGGGTTCCATAAATCCAAACAATTAGGTCCCAAGTTTTGGGATCGATCAAATGGCCCCTCACGGCCTCAACCAACTTAAGCATCAACATAGTTCTTAAACAAAGAATAAACCTGCGTAGGAGAAACTCTACCTCCTGAAAGTTTGAGAACTCTCTTAAATCCGGCACTCCACGCCGGTTCTTCCAAGTAGAGTAGTTTCCTTGTCCCGAAGACTGCCGACGGTCGGATCTCTCAGAATCTAGAGAGAAGTTACATTCTCTCTCTCTAAAACCCAAAATATCTCACCTCCCCAAGTTCTCTCCCCTTTTCCACGCTTATCTTTTTCTAAGGAAGAAACCACTATTTGACTTTTGTCCTTTTCCTCATTTAAGATTTCAAAAATGTCATCCATGTCCTTCTTTTCGGGCCGCTTTGACATTCTAAGACTCATCCCGACCGCCTGGTTTTCACTATTTCAATTATACCAATTATGGCACATGAGTATGTGTTATATGTGACTTTGTCACATCGGGACATCATTTTACTCAAGACCCTAAACGCGATGCCTTGGAAAATGCACAACTCCGATTGTTCCTGAATTCGACGTAAATTTTTGACGTATAGTTTCTCATGAGACGATTCCAATGGTGTAATCCATTTTGTCATCCGAGATCTAGAGAATAAATTCGGATTTTTTAAACCGAATTACCCTTTCAGAATCGAAATTACGATTTTTGATGCCATTTTTCTCGAAATCGAATTTCTGCCCACATTCCCTCCTTTCCTTGGGTGCGACTTCATCCCAAAATTCAAGACACCATAATCACTGCATACACATGCAACGTGCACTCACCATGCATGTAAATGGGCCATTTAAATCTTAAACGATTAAACCACGTACTTCATCCCTAAACAAGAGCGGATAGTGGCCCATCGTGTCCCTCGTGCTCCCACGCGTACTCTCCACCCATAGTGCCACCATAGCACCAACACTAGCCTCACGGTTTTGCGTGGCAAAACCTGATCACGGCTATCACACGCACACTCAGTCTTCCCAAGGTCCCATCCGTGTCAACCTCAATTTGTCCCCAATCCACCACATGAGCTGGATCTGGAGTATATTTCCGGAGCATGGAGACGTGAAACACCTCGTGGACACCTGACATGCTGGGCGGTAATGCTAACCGGTACGCAACGGTGCCTACCCTCTCGAGTATCTCGAAGGTCCAATGAACCTCTGCGATAGCTTTCCACGCTTGCCGAACCCGACCACTCCCTTGTGCATCACCTTCAAGAAGACGGATTCCAACTCAATCCTAAGGATCGACGCCGTACATCCACACATAGCCTTTCCTCGCCGGCTCAAGCCATGAGAAGACGCTTGTCGCATCAAGCTCACCTCCCTGAGTTGTCTCTAATCGCATCGCACGTTGATGGAACTCTTTACCTCGGTCCAACATAAATGGTGATCCGCATGGCCCCATGCTGTCTCATAATGCCATCCGTATACTCCTCGCCTCAACCGCTTGGTTGTAGGCGACCTACTAAGGGCAAATGCTCTACCCAGCTACCCTTATGATCCAGGACGCATGCTCGTAGCATGTCCTCTAATACATGTATGGTCCTTTCGCATCACCATCCGTCTGAGGGTGGAAAAAGCTCACTACCGGCCGCCGTGCTCCATAAATTTGGAAACTCTTCCAAAGTTGCGCCTCGTAAACCTCGTAGTCCCTATCCGACACTATGGATACCGGTAATCTTATGTAGCCTGACTATCTCTTTGAACGTACAACCCCAGAGAATCTCTCCATGTAAGGTCATCCGCACGGTTAGAAATGCGCTCGACTGTGAGCCGGTCCAACACTATCACCCATACCGCATCAGCCTTCCGCCAACCAGGCAAGTGGGTCACGGTTTCCATAGTGAGGCTCCCACTTCCACTCAGCCCACCTCCAATGGCCAAGTAGCCCCGTTACTTCGTGTTCAAATTTTAACTCAGCTGGACACGTGAGACATCGGCCGAACAAAAGTCCCCCATGTGTCTCTTCATACCGCTCCAAAGAAGATCGACGACGAAGATCCCGGCACTGTGCCACCCGGATGCACGTGCAAATCGAGAGCAAGTGGAACTCCCCGAGTAACATCCTCTCTCGCATTGGTCAACGAGGGAACCACTACCCGTCCCCTATATCGAAGACCACCATCCAAGTGAATCCACCCAACCCTCGCCACCAGAACACCTACTTCAGACTCTGGCCCCCGAGGGACACTCATTCCTCACGTCCCGCCCACTGACCTTAATCACTTACTCACCGCAGACGATGTAGCCACTAAACTCCCTTAACGCAGCTCTTCGAGTCCCCGCCACAGATCAGAGCTCCAAACTCGTCCCACGCCCGAGCATCCGCCACTCCCGAAGCTATACTAGCTAACGCCCTCGTGACTTCCCACCGAGCACGCGCCACCATATTTGCCTGCATCGGGATGGTAACGCAGCGAAGTCATAACTTCTAGGGAACCCATCCATCCGCGGCTGTCATATTGAGGTCTCGCTGCGTGAAAATATACTTCAGACTTTGGCGGGCTTCGATACGCCGAACTCCTCACCGTATAAGTAGTGGCACCAAATCTTCAAGGTGAAGACTACTACCGCTAACCTGGCGTCGTGTGTGGGGTAATTTCCGTCGTGGGTTCTTCAACCGACGAGAACCATAAGCTACTACCCTCCCGATCGCATTAAAACACATCCCATCCGCCCTGAGGCATCAATACACCTGCGGTACCCCGTCCTCGTCCGGAACTATCAAGATGGAAGCCGGGTTAAGTCTCCTTCAACTCCTGAATGCCTCCTTGTACTGTCATCCCAATCAAACTCGACCTCCTTCCTGGCCAACCTTGTCATAGGCAATCGCTATCCCGGAAATCCTCAATGAATCTCCTGTAATACCCGGCCAATCCCAAGAAACTACGATCTTGAAGACTCCACTTCGCCTCCCAACTCATCACCGCTCGACCTTCTCGGGTCGACCGACACTCCTGATCGACACCACGTGTCCTAAGTGTAATCTCACCTCGCAGTTTAACTCAGTGACTATCGAACTTGGCGTACAAATTGATGGTCTCAAGAATCAAAAATGATCCTCAAGTGATACTCACATGTCCCACTGACCGGGAGCATCAAGATGTCATCCACAAAGACTAGCCACAACTACCTAAATGTGGTCGGGAATACCCTATGCATGAGATCCACAACAGCCACAGATCGTCAACCGAAGGGCATCAACAGAACTCAAGTGCCCATAACGGTCCTAAACACCGTCTTGTGATATCCGTATCCCTAACCCTTAAAGGTCAGAGCGAACCGCGCGAAGGTCTATCTTCGAGTAGACTCACGCTCCCTCTCAATCGATCGCAAACAAATCGCCAATCCGGTACGGGTAATCGATTCTGATCGTAACTTGATTCAACTCAAGGATAGCTAATGTACGCCGAAGGGTCTTGTCCTTCTTCTTGCAAATAGAATCGGAGCGCCCCATGGTGAAGTGCTCCTGGCCTAATGAACCCTTGTCCAATAGCTCCTATAACCTGACTCGAGTTCCCGCAACTCACAATCGTGCCATCCTATGAGGAGTCATAGAGACGGGCTACCAGGTGTAATTCGACACCGAAATCTACAACCCTCCGTGGAGGTAGTCCAGTAGCCTATCCGAAAACATCCACATACTTATCACCCACTCGAGGCATTCCACTCCCCGGTCTCTCCTCGTCCTCTGTGGCAAGGCTCGCTAGCCAACCCGCTTAACTCGTCCCCTCGACACTGACTCGTGACATACTATCTCTGCAAATGTCGCTTGTCCCCCGAATACCATACAAGTACCGTCCCGCGTAGGCGGTAACTCTCCTACGCTCACAATCGATAACACCCTCGTAAGTCGTCACCAATCCATCCTCGTGGATGACATTGAACTCTGACATGTCCATGATCCTTAGGTCCACTGTGAGTAGAGTCCCCGAGATCTCCAATTAGCAACCGCGACATATCATTCCTATTCTCGCCCTAATCCCTAGGGGAGAACTCACATACAAGGGCTCTTCTAAGGTCTCAACCTCTAAGCCTAACTCTATCACAACTGATGCAGCAATGAATGAATGCGACGCACCAGAATCAAATAACACTCTCGCCCATAGGTGAGATAGCAAAACGTACTCCTCGTATAATCGCTGATCCGCCGACTCACTTACTGGGTGATGGTAGACACGCCCGAACTCCTAACGTCCCGCCCAGGCCTCGCCCTCCGCTCTACCCATACTCTAGCCTCTCTAGCCCGTCGTGAAATGGGAGGTGCCCGTAGCTCCTCGAAACCGAGATCGACTCCTCCGCCTGCACTGCGGTCAGAGGAACGTGACTGTATCCCCATCTTATCGTGCTACCGATCGGATCATGTCCAAACCTTGGGATCCTTGTCTTTGGGGGCAATCCCTCCTCATGTGTTCAGGCTGCTGACAATGGTAGCATACCATCTGCCCTGCCTGACCGGCAACTCTCATATGTCCTTGGCCCGGTTGGCCGCAACTCTGGGACCCTTGCGAACTAGAAGCTCTCTCGCTCTTCCCGAACCGGGAATAAGACCACTGTCCTTTTCTCTTGCTACTAGCACCCGTCATCCGAGTGCTCGCAGCATCCTCTATCTCGCTCTATGGTCGTGGTCAGTCTCAACCATGTAGTCCATATTAACCCATAGGCGAAGTCCTATCCCGCCCGACGGACAACTTCGCCCATTCGAATCTCTCACCTTGGCCAGATCGTGGCCACATAATCATCAAGAATCGGGCCAATCCTCGTGAATCCCAAACACGTAGTCCATCACAAATGCCGCCCGCCCGTGCTCTAGGAACTCCCGAGCCTCGCATGCCTCGCAAATTTCCGGAAAGCAATTTACCCGCTGAATAGCTCCTGAAACTCTGCTCATGTCATGACCTCTAAGTCTCTAGAAGTCCTAGCCCATCTCCACCATACCCGGGCCTCGCCCTCTAGCTGGAACGCAGCTAACCTGATCCTGGTCGTATCGGAGGTGATTTCCATAGCCTCCAAGATGCTCGATCCGTGATAAAACCAATGGTCTCCGCACCATCTGGTCTCCTCCCGTGAATGTCGAAGGATGATGTGCTCCTAAACCTCCTCGAGGTTGACCTCTCGACTACCGCTTGCGCTAGCTTGTGCACAGCAACACGAACACCCACAAATTTCTTACAAAGGCCTACCGTCAAAGATCGGTATCGTCACTGCTCTGTGCCTGACCAATACCTCATGGACATCCTCTACGTCCTCGCCCTCTACTAGCCATATACACAAGTTAGATTAAATTTCAATGCAGTATCTCTAAGGCTCAAACATAGCCTCGAGAAATATCATGTAATCGAAAAAAATTCACATACCACGCCGATGCATTTATAGTGTTCAATATAAATATTTTATATTTTAATCATACACAAGAATTTTATTTTATTTTTTTACCCCGTGAATGTGTGATTCAAACAAAGGACTAACAAGGCTCTCGTCACAAAACTGGTCGCGACACTTAAACCAGTCGCGACACCAAACTCACTTCAAACAGGTTGCCTAGGTCGCGGATATCAAAATCCGTGTCGCGACCGACCAGCTCTGTGCCTCGCCCAGTCGCAACGCCAAACTAGGTCGCTACCCTCCGAGACTATCTCTGGCGTCGCGACATCAATTTGGCGTCGCGACTTCGCTTCTACCCACAAAGGAGACTTCCGGTGTCGCGACACCAAAAATCCAGTCGCGACCGGCCTCTCGCTTTCCCCACGTAACGCCCTCGTCGCCGACCTAAAACCTTGGTCGCCGACATCAAACCACCAGGCGCGTCAACCATGTCACGACATCAAATCGATGTCGCGACACCACGACCAGTGTCACCTCCTGCAACGCCAAAACAGGTCGTCCGCACGCCAGTCAATGACACTTCTCTCTCGGTCGCGACTCAAACCCGCCCTAGACAGTCCTACTCCTTCCAACAGTCGCGACACCAAAGCGATGTCGCCGACACCAACATCTCCAACTTAGGTCGCTGACGCCATGACGATGTCGCGACTTCACCTCGCCCGCCCAGGTCTGTTGTTGCTCAGCCATGGCGCCTACCGGGCGTCATCAGAACGCCGCCAGCGCACGGCCGCCCCGCCCGGCGCACTTGTCGCTTCCTCACACGACCACCACTAGTCGTGACCCAAGGTCGAAATTTGGCTAGCTATCTCCGGCCACAGACAAAAAAAAAAAAAAATTCCCAAAGTCCCAAAGAGTTTCCAGAGCCCAGGATACGTGAGCTCAACCCATCAAGTTATTTACCCACTCAAAATTTATGAGTTCAACTTTAATTCCTTTTTTTTCATACTACCAAGAGCCTCCTTGCATTTCCTACATGCAAGAATCCTTAAATACGTATCCATACAACAAAAATTTATTAAAATTTTATATTTTGTCATCCAATAAACCAAATAAAATAAAATTTTATTTACATTTATTACTTTCTTTGTTCCAAATTTCTTTACACCAAACTCCTAATGTATTTTTTTTCCAACACATCTTGTTTTTCCTTATGCTAATCACTTCGCTAATAAACAATTTATCAAATCACACAAAACACACCAAACACATGCATGCAGTGTCCTAGTTTTGCCCCGTGATTTCCTAGGTAATCTCATACCTAAACTCAACATCGAACCACATCTAGTGGTGATGTTCTTACGCCTCAAAGACTGTGGCCTAAGCCCAAATCCCCTACAGCCCTAGGTAGCCGTAAAACCTAGGCTCTGATACCAAGCTGTGACACCCCAAAACCCGGGGGTCCGTTGACTACCCGTCAACACGCGGAATACTCGTGGATGTCGGGTAACCTACCTGACACTCATGAAAATAGGGCAAAGTCTCCGTTGCACAGAGAGCTCTACCCGGATATATCACCTGTCCCAACATCAATCACATGATACACACATGAATAAAAACGGCCTCTTGGGCCCATAAACCAGTACCCATCAATATACAACCTATCTACCACAGTTACAAGAGTTAATAAATTACTCTTATACAACATATATCAAACTTATAAGAGTTCTTAATACATGTTTAAATCATCAAAGCCACAACTCACTTTCCTTCTTTCTTCACTTTAACTCGGGCCTCTATGATGAGTCGTCTCCTCAGGCGCCTCCCCTGCACCTCGTAAAATAATATCCTCTATTGTGGTGACACGCTCACTAGTGGAATCGCCCTATGGGCCACTTCCTCCACCTAAGCGCATATGGGTCTAAAATAAACACACATCCAAGTAAACGCACGATCCTACTAATGTCTAACCGCACTACTGAAGCTCTCACCGAATTTCACACTCGCTCTAAGCCTCGTATGAGAAGCATATGTTTATTTGTTTATGGACAACCTCCATGTATATATCAATTGGGCCGCCTCCGACAATTGGATATTATTTTGCTCTGTGGATCACCCGATATTATCACTGCAATCTAATTCACATGTAAATATATAAATACGCATATATCGCAAAACATCTGCTCCACACAACTGCCATGAAATTTTCTATTTCATACATCAAAATTAGCTCACCTGGGCTAATGGTCAAACAAAGCAATTCATTTGAAATTACTGACTAAACACACATTTTCACAAAATTTATTTTGTGAAATCACTGCTTTCTGGGAACAAAGAAACCTCGCTTGTTGTTCCTATCAAACACAAATTACTCCGCTCACTTTGTGGAACTCCGTATTTCGGCCATTTCCGCCTTATACAAACTACAATACAACTATGGCATGAATCACACCATTAGACACCCAAATGGGGGCCCATGAGCAATACGATCGTAAATTTGAGTTCCATAAATCAAACAATTCATCTCAAGTTTCGGACCCGATCAATGACTCACTACCAACCAACTCAAGATCAACATAGTTCTTAAACAAAGAATAAACCCAAGTAGGGAGAAACCTCTACCTCTCGGAGTTTGAGGAAACTCCTTAAATCCGGTACCCACGCGAAGCCCTCTCCGCGTAGAGCAGTTTCCCTTCTTGTCCCGAAGACTGTCGACGGTCGGATCTCCCGCAAATCTAGAGAGAAGTTACATTCTCTCTCTCTAAAACCCAAAATATCTCACCTCTTGTAAGTTCCCTCCCCCATTTTCCACGTTTTGGTCTTTTTAAGGAAGAAGAAAACCACTATTTTGGACTTTTGTCCTTTTCCTCATTTAAGATTTCAAAATGCCATCCATGTCTTTCTTTTCCCGCGACATTCTAGCACTATCCCGGCCTCGGCCCATTTTCATCATTTCTACTTATACCACTTCTATGCGGCATATGAGTATGTGCAGGCGTGACTTTGTCACATCAAATATTTTACAAAGACCCTAAACGTGATGCCTTGGAAAACGTGCCAACCCGACCGTCTTTAATCACTCGAAATTTTACGTACTAGCTAGATTTCACGAGACGATTCCAACGGTACAATCTGTTTCATCATCCGAGATCTAGAGAATAAATTCTGGATTTTTTAATCGAAATTACCCTTTTGTAATCGAAATTACGATTTTGCCATTTTTCCTGAAATTGGAATTTCTCAAGTCTTACATATTTAGACTATAATATTCTATGAAATAATTTGTCTTGGTTATTGTAAAATATTAAAGTGAGTTACATTGTACTCATTTTGAGAGGGTCAAGAGATTCAATTAAAGGCAATATTCTATATAAAGGAATTAAATCTTAGGCAATATTAGTTAAGCTATTTTTCTTACTCCTGAGTATATTATAAACATGTAGTCAAGTAATTGTCATTCTTTGAGTTATCAATAAGTGAGGTCTCATTTTAAAGACCAATACCTTGATGATTTGGTAATAATGATCATTTAACCACCAAAGTTTATGGGATATACAAAAATGAAATTTGTATGAAATATCCTCTTAATATGTTTTGGTGCTCAGATGTTGAAAGACATTGGCTAGTGCATTGGATCCATTAAAGAACCTGATAAGTTATGAGAATAAATAATTAACGACGACAAAACCCTTAGCATTAATTTATCAATATTTTACAAAGGAAAGATTCATTTAATATGTACATTATTAATCTTGGAGTTCACATCTAGGCTTTTAGTGGAATAACACCAGATAAGATAACGATCCTAACCTTGCTTCTAACCAAGTGGGAGATTGTTAGATTTACGCTCAAGAAACAATCTAAGCCATCAATCAAGAGCCAAAATTAAAAATAGGTCTTTGGATCCCCAAGCTAGCTAATTAGTAACAGAGCCCATTAATAATTGCTTGATAGGCAAGAAACCTCAGAAGTAATTGATCGTTGCTTCATTTAAACAAGTAAACCCTATGTGGTTAGGATTCGAGTCTATAAATGTATCCCTTCCTAAGACCTTCATACATTCTAAATTCTACAACACACATACGCGAAGTGTTCCTCTCCTTCCGTCTCTAGCAAATAGTGCGCTCCATGCAGACCGTCTCCGACTAGAATAGCCAAAGGTCCTGCATCAAGAGGTTAGTAAACCCTAAGGATGATGACATTAGTTTATCACACATTTTGTTCAATCATGATCTAGGCTTTCGTTGTACATCGATCCTTACACATGGCTGTCATGAAAGATGCTAGGATTTGCTTGTAGGGTTTTATTTTAGGACTTAGAGAGAAGAAATTAACATCTTAGGGAACCAATTGTTGGAATTTCCGTTTGAAGAGTGAATGAAATTAACTCTAGTTTTATGTTTTAACATATGGATTTATTTGGTTTTAATTCCTTTCCAAAATGCATCTAAAACCTGCTCGGTTTTTATTTTTCAACTACTTCTTCCGTTGGCGCTTTGCCTTCTCGAGTTTAGTATAAAGAGAAGGTCCAACTCTCTTTGAATGTAGATTTTGAAGAGAAATTCTCAAAATTCTCCTAAGATTATGTTTGACCTCATTCTTATTCCGAGTGAGGAGTACTAATGTCGCTTTAGTTTGCCGAGAGACTTTTAGATAAGGTGATGTCAGTCGTCCTCCAAAGTCCATTCTATCCTAGAAGTAAACATCGACAAATCTCAAAGACCACAGAGAAGGCAAATTCGCTTTTAAAGAGATTATAACAAGGCTCGGTCTTCCTCCTTTTGTAGTTTTGGTCTTCTTTGTAAATTCATTCACTCCTTCTTTCCATTTTCGTGTATTCTATAAATTTTGTAACAGTCTTAAAGCAGACTGTATAAAGGGAGAGGAAAAAGTTGATTAGAAAAAAACAAGAAGTCGACAAGGGACCAAAAGGAAGGAGTGAAAAAAATTCTTGTAGTTCTCGTTTGGAAAGAAAAAGGTTTGGTTCAAACAAAAAAAAAAAAAGTAAAAATGTCCTTTCCTTATTAAACAAAAATAAAACATACATTTTTTAAAAAAAAAAGAAAAAAGAAAAAAGTCTATAGGAAAATTTTCCTTTCATTGTTAAAAAAAAAACATACGTTTTTTTTTTTTTTAAGTCTATAAAAAAAAACAATTGTTTTTCTGTTTAAACAATTATTCTTTTGGAGATTTTTAACAAATTTTTTTTGGTTATTTTTTTTAATCAAAAGAATCTTTTGTGGTGGTAAAAGAGTTTTTAAAGAAAAAACAAAAGGTTTTTTTTAAAGCAAAGAAAAACACTTTTTTCTTTTTCTTTGAAAAGAAAGGGAAGTTATTGCTTTGTTTCCCCTCAGAGCTAAAATAATAAATAAAAGATAAAGATAAAATAGAAGGAAAATATTTGAACCTCGTGACCTTGGGTTCATAAGATGTGCTTCTCAACCACTAGGCTACAACTATTGGTTATGTTTTTCCTTATGAGGAATATATGATAAGGAGATACACCTACTAGGCTAAAATCTATAAGCATTTTGAGTTTGTGCCAATTTCTTTGTGGTCTTAGAATATTGGAAATTACGATACAGGGAAGTTCTGTCTAAGGAGTTTAGGTCTTAGAATGTTTTCTAGGAATTGAATATTTTGTCTAAGGAGGCTGGTTCTGACTTGGGTTTCTATACCACACCAGTCTTTCTTGGAAATACTATGTTACACGTTATTTTCAATTGTTTTGAGAATTGTTTTTAGGAAAAAAAAATTTTGATACATTTTCTACATTTTTGTATGGAAATGGACTCTAGTTCAAACACTATTATTCCCACTACATTTGCCTAAGTGGAGACCCCTACTATGGCTATGATGCCCCAATTTCCGGGGGTCAATTTTGTACCTTTTTTTTAACAGTGTCCATGAACAATGGCCACAAACACGACGACACCGGTGCACTATCGCATGCACAAGGAGCCACCGCCGTGCGCCGCCGGCAGAACGGCCGCGACGCCCGCTGCTCGCGCAGGCACTCTGTCGTGCGCGCCTTGGCCATCCCAGCCCCCAGACCCTGTCGTAACGCATGGAATTCTGTCGCGAGACAAGGTCGGGCTAACTGTCAAGACAAAGGGAACTTATCTTGACGTAAAACACTACGGAAGTCCCGCCGCGACGTAACTCTTCGTCACGCCGCCCACGCCCGTCAGGATACGCTTCCATGTCGAATACAAGGCCTCCCAAGCACTCCACACCTTATCGCGACATGTTCCACTTGGCCGCGACATGGGCCAGTGGGACTGCGTCGCGACAGGAAACCTCTATCGCAACCCTAGTCGCCCAAATTTCTCCCAAACCTTGTCGCTAAACAAAAATTCTATCGCAACATGTAGCGTCATGTGTCTCTATTTGCGTATGCTCGCCGCTTTGTCGCGCGCTGCCCCAATCGTCACCAAGAAGCCCGCTGCGGAGCACATGTGCCGTGTCGTGCCCGAACCGGTAGACCCGTCACGATGCGAAAATACCTCGTCAGCGAACACGTGGTCCGAGAAGCCCCACATGGACGACTTTCTCCGGTCGCGATAAAGACCAAAAATGGGCAAGAGTCTATTCTCGCCATCCCACTGTACACTCAAATATACCCTAAATAGCTGACTTGTTTAGCAGATATTAAAAGTTAAATAGGAATTTTCGAAATGCAAACAAGAGACCCGAAATGCATATTGTAGACAGGTAGCGGCATTTAACATTCGAGGATATAAATGGTATAAAATGAATAAGTTGATATGCAATTATGGAAATTGTGAAGCATGGGATGCCAAATTATGATATGTGTAAGTTAGAGTGAGATTAATAAAGAGAGAAAGGACTAAATGGTAATGAAGAAAAACTTAACCCAAAAATGGGTTTTTGAGTGGCCAAACATGGCCTTAGCAAACATGGGGTTTTAAAGACCAAAATTGGTCTCATTCGGGGAGAGGAGGAAACCAGATAGAGAGGGAGAGAAGAGAGAAAGAGAGTAAGAAGGAAGAGGGAAGAGGAAAGAGGAAGGAAGGAGACCAAATCCAAGCTAAGATCAAAGCAGGTACTAACTACTAACCTCAGTATGGAACTTGGATTCGTACGGTAATTTTATTGCTTGATTAATTGCTATTTGTTGTACCCAAACCTAGGGTTTGTTAGATGTCACTTAACCAGCATGTATTGAAATTGTGGTTAGCAAAACTCTAAATGGCACAAGAAAATGTGAATCCTTTCCTGGCATGATTCACATAATTGTAGTAAATGAGTTAGGGGCTTAACAAACCCTAACTAACCTTTTATGATTGGGTCATGGTATGGATCATAACCATATTAGAGTGGCTCAGAGTAATTCATAGAAGGATTTTTGAAATAAGAGAAGTATTGAAAGAAGAATTAAGTAAAATTTGAGGTTATAGGATGAATTTGAATGGCTTGAGGTGTTTATATATAGGGTTGATGGGTATCAAAAAATATGGAAAAGGAGAGAAAATATACATTCCGGGCATTCTCAGTCATGTGTACCTAAGACACTTTGAACATGTACCGGCACACAGGCTCTGGTTATTTTTGGCCAATGTGTGCCTTAAGACACATTAGGGGTGCAAATTTCCAGACACCCTTGTTCAAGGTCCAATTTCGACCCGCTGAAGTTCGTCATAACTGGCCATTTCTACCCGATTCGAGCTATCCAAGTGGCTAATTAAAATAGATCAAGGAGAACCATCCATAAGGGTGACATCGTCAAATTATGACTCTAAGTGGCCTAAAAATCCACTCAAAGTGGGGCCATGTGCAAGCCAATTCACATCAAAGTTGATCATAGAGTATTTTTGTTGTTTTTAATATAAATCAGTTCTGTTCGACCTCAAGTGATTCCAGTTGGAATAGAAACCCTTTAGCACCTTTAGCTTTAAAAATGGATTATAAGGACTTAGTGTCAAAATTTGAAGCAGACCTGGAAAATGAGTAATACAAACTGTCACTAGAAAAATTCCAGAAATGACTAGTTGGCATGAAAATGCCATAACTTACTTCTGATGACTTATTGATCGATTCCAATTCCTAAATAAATTAGATTCATGTAGGAATAAGAATATATGAATGAGGTGTGATTTCATAGACATCATACTTTATAAGTATACGGTCACTATACGTAATACCATTCAAATGCTTAAAATATAAACGAATATGTGATATTTGTGATTCATTAAATATGAACATGACATGAATATGTGGATTGAGCGATAAGCCATGCCTAAATGAATAGATAGAATATGCTAAGAACAATGATAGAAATTCATACGATGTTAACAATAGATAAAGAGCATTTACAAAGATAAACGAGTACATGCATGAATGATGTGTACATGTATGAACATATGAACGAAAGTAAGATACACGATAATATGTGAAAAGCATGCTAATAAGTAAATCATGATAGAAATGTATAAATGTTATGATGCATGAATGATATAACGTAATATGAATAGATAAAGATATATATATGACCACATGAATACAAGAGTGCATAGATGCATTCATGATATATGATAGGATTTACATATATGATACGGAGACAAAAATTAAATGATAGCAAAAGATATGAAATATGAAAACAAACTGAAACAGTAACATTAACATGAAAAGCAATATGTCATGAACACAGAATGTGATTAATATACATTATGAGTTATGACAGACATATGATCATTTGACTACCTAAGACCAAAGAAATTGAATGAGGACGCCCCATTAAGACTTCATACTCTCGATTAATGCCTGGGCACTCCTCGATAGTACTGATACTCCCGATTAGTGCGTCCAAGACTCCCCGACAAGATTTCCTAGATTTTGATTAGTGCCCCAAGACTCGACATGGTTCCCAAGACTCCCGAATAGCACTTCACCCCGATAAGTGCTACTAAGACTTTGTTCAAGACTTAAGACTCCCCCGTCGTGTTACGCACTTCGCATCAGACAGACCTTCCTGCAATTTATCAGATCAGTCCTATTCATTTCCTTTAAGACTGGGATCTAGGTAGTCAAATAGATATAAGGATAAGACTCAATAAAGAATAGAAGTAAAGATCCGAATATGCTCCTCTATCCGCTCGTAGTACCCACGTACCTCCAAAACACGTAAAGCATACAAAAGCACAAGAAAAGCATGAAAGTATGCAAAGCACAAAGTATGATAGATAGAATAAGAATGTACAAATGTATATGAAGTATAAGAACAGGCTGTGATAAATGTGATATGAAAAGTACAAGATGAACGATATAACAGAAAGTATACGATAAGACAAGTATGAAAGTGAAGAATGAAAGCCATATGAAAGTATAGTATATGAAAAGCATAGTATACCGAAAAGCATAATTTAGAGTTATAGCATATGAATATCATATCAATATATATGACAACATATGCAAGTACATAAAGAGAAAGCCATATGAAAAGTATAATAGGAAAACAAGATATAGAAATGAACAAAGACATGAATATAGATATATGAATATAAAGACATGAAAAGTACTACAAAGTATAGTACACAAAAGGATATGAACAAGCAAAGTACGTAAAGTAGAGAAAAGAGAAAGTAAATTAAAGTATAGCAGGGGCATGTAGCCACAACATGAAAGAAGACATGATATAGGTATAGGATAAGAAATGCTATATGTAATAGCATATAGAATGTAATAAATCATAGAACCGAAAAGATGAAAAGATATAGACTAGAGACATGACATGTAAACCCGAAAAGAATAGAACATTGAAAAGACATACGACAATAAACATTTAACACAAATGTAAGCATGTGAATACGAAAGACTTAAACAGAATACAAAAGTATAAATAAAGGAGATGCCAAAACATAGTCATGTAATAGAAAAAGATTGACATGCAATAGGAATATAAGATGATAAGGAATTAAAGTTATAGAAACATGTTTAGACATATATAATGCATACGTATGCTCTCGCGATACGCTTTCATCGGTGGTTGTCCATGCTTATGTTCTCACTAAGCGTAAAGTTTAGCACGTGTTCAATCCGTAGGTATTGTAAAGGTAAGACAAGGATAGAAGACAGACATTCCATATCAAGAAGAGATACGACTGCAGATAGCGCCTCACCAAATACAAGCTCCACACCTCTCGATGTTTTGTAATAGAAAATGTACATGTATGAAATGGACCTTGTATATGTGTATAGATTCAGATGGACACCACCCTGGTAATTTGGTATGTGTAATTATCTTTGTTATTGGCGTAAATTATTTGTATACTACAGTATAAGTAATAAATTGAAAGAACAGGTCAATAAGAGTCCCAGTATATAGTATAGTATAGATAGTCTCGCGCCCCGGACTTCGGTTTGGATCCGCCAATCGGGTCGGGCCGGGGATCCGAGGGGCGTGACACCTACCATTCCAACTTCCTTTCTCTTTGCTTTTTCCTCCCTCACCTAAAACACCCTAATTCCAACCTAGGTTAATCTCATTATTACAAAGACAACCCCAAAGCCTCACAAAAAACCTCAACAAAATGCATAATTTATAATAAGTAATCCAGTTTCTTTATTACAACCTCATGTTCTTTAATTACAATTGCAGACTGGTTTTCTACCAGACTTATAAAATACAAGCAAGACCAAATATGGCCTTTTCTTCACAACTAAGTCCTCGGATGCGTTCCATCCCCAGGTGTACCTTCAATACTTGAAATATTTTCCCACGATGGGGTGAGCAATGCCCAAGAGCGCTGAATTTTCCTTACGCTTACTCCCCACTCCACGTTCCGCTTATCAGAAACACACACATTCAAGAAAACTGCACATTCCTACTGGATATCTACACGCCTTACGGTCCCATTCCTCGTACCCTCATCGACCCCCTCACACATGTATTCGCTTATGTAAATCAAGCCAAAACAAAGCATTTGCTTTCTGCAAACTCATCGACAACTTCCATTGAAATTTATTAGCCAACCTTCATGGCAACTTAGTGGACATACCCGAGATAAATAGTTTTACACAACCCTTCGATATATATTAGTAGACATACTCGGATAAATAGTTTTGTGGACAACCCTTCGATATATATATTAGCGACATACTGGAGCAACAATAGTTGTCAACCATAAATCTCCAAAACACGCCACGCATTTACACTCATTCTACTTATGTCCATGTGCATATGAAATGCAGTATGCCTTTTTCATGTCAATTCATGTTAATATATCATATACGCATATACTAACACAATTTCACACACAACGAACATGTTATTAATTAGCAATAACACAAAAGCAGCACACATGAACCATTCAATGGGCTTGACAACGTTTGAACTCCGCCCAAACAACTACAAAATCCACCTGACGTCCAAAATAATCCCAGAATCCTGAAGACTTAGTTCGATCTCGGGATCAAATGCACTGCCATTCCGGCCCCAAATAATTTAACATCTTCTGATGGCTCTTAGCCAAGGATTAAACCAAGTAGGAGAAAAACCCCTACCTCTTAGAGTTTGTCAAAACTCCCCGATTATGGTCTCGGTGCAAAGCTCTTGCCGCGAGGATGAACTTTCCTCCTTGCTTCCCCAGAAACCAACGATCCGATCATCCGAAAATCTAGAGAGAAGGTAGAGCTTCTCTCTCTACTTCCTCTTCTTTTCTTTTCTCCTCTCCTTCCCTCCCTCTCTTCTCTCCCATCCCAATCGCTGGCCCAAGACGTCAAGCTGAGCGTACTTTGCCACGTGTCATCACCCCATCGGTCATTCTTTGGACACTTTTATCCATATATCATCCATCTACTTGACGCATCCAACTGCCGTATTACGCCTCCCAATGGTTCCACTGTACCTCCGTCAACGTGCTCCCACTCAAAGACGCAAGACACCGCGGGAAATATCTCTCAACAAGTCACAAGGTCCCGTGACAATTTCACACTTAAAACGTGGAAATTTCGACCGTCTGGGACTCACAAACTGACGCAGAAATAGATTTCTCGCAAAGACGATTCCAATGGTGAAGTCCATTTCATCATTCAAGATTCAGCAAAAATTCTCGATTTTCTAATTTTCTCAAGGTTTTACAATTTAAGATAAAGTCATAAATACGCTTACTGGATGCTTATATCTTTGTCTCAATTCCGAGAAAGACTGCAGAAGCTCATCAGACTAAACTTGGGGTACAGAGCGTGCAGAAGATATATTCTATTTCAACACTGAATTCACAGATTCTTAACTAAAGACGCCCGTAAGCTCAAAGAAGACGGTTTGACTCCATATCCAAGCCATTAGCGATGCTGACAGTTTCTAAACATTTTGAATTTTTATGTAGAAACCATGTCATCAATTCTTTGACTACCTTCATGTTAATGTATTCAAATGTTAAAATAAATGAAAGAGCTATGTTAATCTGCTGTGTAAGATGGATTTTCTAAAACATATATGATATTTCATTATTATATGATCGTAGACATTTTTGGAAAAAAAAAAATATAACAAATTTTAATGTTACATATTCTAAAATTTTAATTAATAGGGACATGATTGACTTAACCAAAGATCGTGGCGATGTATATATTCTCTAATGCTGTCACATGTTCTTATCGAATATAAATCTTAATGCTACTTATCAAGACAGTATGGATATGTACATTTTAATTTTCGATACTTTAAAGTTGTTTTTTTTCCGATATGTTATTAAGTTGTTATTTTATTATTTTGGTACTATTTAACTAATTAATTTGGTACTTTAGTTATAACAATGCTCTAACACTATATATTAATTTAAGTTTGTTTACTATTATTATATTGTTTAGACTCAATCATTTTATAAATCATTTATTTTTATTTGAAGAATGATATAATTTAAAAAATAATGTTGGTGAGTTTTTAAGATTTTGGCTCATTTTAATCCATTTCAGCCATTAATCCTATATGAGTTTACTGAAAGCGTAGACCATAAATATAAATGCTACAAATTAATCTAACTCTATTTAATCTAATCGAATAAATTGGCCTGAAATGGGTTGAGCTAACATGTTTAAGAGCTCTAAGTAGACATGTATTTTCAGATTATTTAATATTTATTTCCACAAGTTAGATAAGCGAAAAGAATTCGAAATAATTCCCTTTTTTTATTTCTTTGTTTTGTTTCCTTTATTCATTCTTATATTTTCCCTCCTCTGAAATCAAAAAGAGAAAAGAGAAAGACACATCAAGATAGAAAACACTTAGAAGAAAGAGACGAGAAAACGCTGGACCTACGCTTCTTCTCCACCACAAAAAATAATCATCTTCTGGCATATTTCATAACCGCAAAAAATAATCATCTTCAGGCGTATTTCATAACCACAAAAAATAATCATCTTCAGGCATATTTCATACTTATTGGGCCGGGCCCTACCCCCATACCATCAACACAAAAAAGAAGAGTACGTTTTGATGACCATCAATACGATAAGAAAATGCAGAATTCTTTTTTTTTTTTTAAAGAAATAAAAAAATAGACAATAACATTGGGGTTCTAATTCCAAGGACGCCTGGCATAGGCACATTGGACAGTCTCTTTCCTCGGGCCAGAGATAATCTTTGTTTTTTTTTTTTTTTTGAACAGTGCAATTATGACAGCTTTTGTTTAAGAAAAAATATATATAAAATAACATGGTTGCTTATGTTTGGAATAAAAAGGAAAAATCATATAGTTGGGGATTGAGTTGATTTAGGGTTCATTTGATGAGGTTTTAAGAGGTGGCAGCCGTTGATTTCTTGGAAAGGAGAGACAAAGTTAGGGACCAGACAAGTAATTATCAGTGAGGCTGCTTGAGCTCTTGAGGCATTACTTTTCTTTCTTTGACTCTTTTTCTTTTTTCTTGTCTGTTCGAGAACTTTTCTTTTTATTCCTGCTTTTACAACTCTTTTCCAACACTTGAGAGTGGTGGGGGATTTGATGTTGTCGGATGATGTATGTTTATTTTGCTTTGTTTTTTGTTTTTGTTTTTGTTTTTAAAAGCCAGAGAACAATTTTCATCAACTGATCTAGTATTTTCATGTTGGTAATGGGCTTTGTACTCAGAGTTGTCTTTCTCTTGTGGTGTAAGGATTAAAAAATCGGCGAGGCATTCTTGCCTGGAAATTATCCGATTTTTCGGCGCTGAATTCTCAGTCAAGGGTCGAACCCTGCCCAAAACTTTTTAAGGGCACTTTGGGTCCTGAACCACCATGCTACCAAACTTTTAAAATAAACTGACCATTTATTAACCCTAACTACTTTACCAATACCTTCAAAAAAAAAAAAAAAAAATAAATAAAATAAACACTACTTTACCAATAATATTTTCTAATAAATCTGTTTCCTTTTATATTATTTATATAATAACTAAATATACAAATATGAATTTAGAAAGAATTCATAAATTGTCATAATATTTTTTTTTTATATTGAATACATTATAATTTTAACATTAAATGTATCATCATTTATCATGTTAATCTTATTTTTAAGAGTTACCGCTCACTTCATTTTAATTTTTTATATTAACTTTTCAAGTTTTCAAAAACATGATATATAATATATATATTAAAAATAATAATTAATAAATTATAATTATTTGTAAATTAAAATTATTAGCATAATTTTAATTGATTTAAAACATACTTTTAATAATAAATTATTCTCTAAATCAAAATATTATCATTGACCATCAAATTTTAGAAATTAAATCTCAAATGATAATATAAATCAAACAAAATAATTTAATTTTTTTTTATCTAGAATATGATAAAATATGTTTTAATAAATAAGGTATTTTAATTCTTTAATAAATAAATATAAATATTGTAAAGGAATTTCAAATAATTTTTTTAAGAGTAGCAAATATTATTATTCTTCTTTATTTATTTATTTTTTTTTCAAAAACTTATAGGATTTTTAAAATTTACATTTATTTTGTGAAAAATATTCAACGATTTACAGATACTTTAATATATATATATATATATATATATATATATATATATATATATATCACTTAAATAATGATATTTTCTCATCTCGGTGGTGTGTAATTCCTAGAGTTTTGATAATGTGAATGGGAAGAAAGAAAGGCTAATCTTTCTATTTAGAAAAAGGTGTTTCTTAATACAAAATTTTTATAAATTTGATCTTTAATATCTTATATTTTAAAATTCATACTAGATTTTCTTATAGTTCACAAAATCTTTTTCATCTTAATAATCATTTTGTTGTCATTTTCTTTCGGGTAGCTCCTTCCCCTTTTTTTTTTCTCAAATATTTTTCATGATTTTAAATAATGTAATTCAATTTTATAATTCCAAAAATGAAGAAACTAATAGAATTGATTCATGAAAAAATAAATTTACTTTAGTGGTTGCCTCAACATAAACTGTATACATTATTGTGATGAACATAATTTTCTTAAATTTATTGTTGTATTCACTAACCTTGGTTTCATTTCTAGTGTTTGAATGAAATTAAGAACTTAAAATTGAAATAATTATTTGTTTCATTCAAATATTTAGTAATAAAAGAATTAAGAATGAAAAGGAAATAAATTAACCATAACACCCTAACATTTTCTTACGATATTGAATACATTATAATTTTTTCTTAATATTAAAATGTATCATCATTATCATATTAATCTTATTTTTGCAGAATTACCAGTTTACTTCATTTTTATTTTTTATATTAACTTTTCTTTAAAGTTTTTAAATATATATATATATATATATATATATATATATATATATATATATATATATATATATACATATTAGAAATTATAATTAATAAAATTATGATTATTTGTAAATTCAAATTCTTTGATAAGATAAATTATTAGCATAATTTTTAATTGGATTAAAAAAACATAGTTTCTAATAATAATATTTTTTTTGATCGGTAAATTATTTTGATTTAAATTATTCAAATCAAAATATTATCATTAAATATCAAATTTTTTAGAAATTAAATCTCGTAAATAATGACATACAAATCATACATAATAATGTAATTTTTTTAATCTAGAATATGAGAAAATACTGTAAACAAAAATGATTTAATTTTTTTAATAAATAAATATAAATGATAAAGGAATTTCAAATAAATTTTTAAAACTAGCAAATATTATTTATACTTATCAAATATATCCTTCTTTTATTTTGGGTTTTTTTTCAAAACTTTAAGGATTATTTTAACATTTAAATTTTTTTGTGAAATATTCCACACTTACTCAATATTTCCTATATATACATAAAATAGCAAATAATGTATATTTTTCATCTCTATGGTGTAATTCTAGAGTTTTGATACTGTGATTAAATGAAAGAAAGGCTAATCTTTCGTTTTTAGAAAAAGGTGTTTGGGCTTTAATACAAAATTTTTATAAATTTTATCCTCACATCTTATTCATGCTTAAGATTTTCGTATAGTTCAATAAAATCTTTTTGATCTTAATATCAATTTGCTGTTATTTTCGTTCGGTTAGCTCCTTCACTTTGTTTTTCTCAAATATTTTTCATGATTTTCGATAATGTAATTCAATTTTCTAATTCCAAAATGATGAAACTTATAGAATTGATCTTATGAACAAATAAATGTACTTTAGTGTGTTGCCTCACATAAATTTCTGTATCCTTTGTTTCGATTATTTTATTTATAATATCGTGCTGGGTTAAGTATTAATTGACATTGTTACGTTTTTTATCAACATATTTCTTTAAATTTATTATGTATTCACTAACATTGTTTCTTTGTTAAAATATATAACTCAAGAGCAAAGTATACTCTTGTTTTTCTGACTTGCTTATCCATCCATTTTAATTGTATGTAATACAATTTTTATTATTTAATTTATGACATTACATTTTTATTATTGATTCACAGTAATTCATAGACTAATCCTCGCCACTTCCATATTTGTCACAAACTTGGTTTGTGAGATGTTTGATAGGCATGAATGGGAATGGAAATGAATACTTTGTCCTTATTCCTACTTCATGTGAAATGGAACTATAGTTTTCGTTTCATTCTTGGTGTTTGGAAATTAGGAACTTAAAATTGAAATAATTATTTGTTTCATTAAGATATTAATTTAGTAATAAAAGGATTAAGAATGAAAAGAAATAAATTAACCATAATACCACATTACATTTTAATAATAAACTTGAGGGTTTTTTCACAATACAAATGATAAGACAACAAATAATACAGAGGAATTAATAAATAAAAATTAATACAAATATCATATAACTCTTAATATTCAAATGCATATTTTTTTTTAAAATGAAGAAGCAAGATATATATATATATATATATATATATATATATATATATATATATATATATATATATTGACGCAATAGTGTGATCAACACAATTGATCAACACTGAACAAACACATCTTAATCCAGAGTCCACTCCTTAATCTGAGAAAATAAAGAAAAATGCTTTAATTTTTGATTAATAAATTACGTGCGATAAAAGTCCACAAAACAAACACTAAAACATCTATTAATACTTTATGCATAATATGGACATAATAGGAAATGAAAATAATATCCCAAAACAATAATAGGAAATAAAGATAATATCCCAAAACAATAATAGGAAATAAAATAATATCCCAAAACAACCAAAATAAGGATTTTGGTTGATCTTGATCTAACACCCTATGTTAGTCACCTCCACTTGCGAAGAACTCATCCTGGAGTTACTAAAAACTCATCCTCGAAGCATTTCTCTGATATCCAAGACTCCTATCTACTTAGAACAAGGTAAAATCAGCAACATTGAAGGTCTTTGAAATCCCCATCCAACTTGGCAAGTCAACCACATAAGCATTGTTGTTGATCTTCTTAAGAATATGGTACGGTCCATACTTTCTTTGTTCAAGCTTGCTATGGCCATCCCTGGTCTTGAATGATGTCTTCCCCTCATCACCTAGACGAGTTTTGATATGATGATAGCCATTCCTCGAGTCAATCTTGCGAAACACACTGCTACACTCAACTAATGAAGCATACCATTCAACCTTGGAATAAGAAATCTATATCCAATGGTAATTTTGTTGATTGCCCTACTGTAAACACATATTAGCCAACTTCCATCTTTCTTAGGTGTCAACAAAGTTGGAACTACACATGGGCTCATGTTAGCCAAAATATGCCCCTTGCTTAGCAATTCTTCTACCTGCTCCCTTAAGATTTCATTCTTCTTGGTACTCATCCTATAATGAGGCAAATTAGAATAAGACTTTGAATCAAATTCCAGATGGTGTTGTATGTTACATATAGGAAGTAACCCTGCAGGTAAATCCTCAGGAATCACATCATCAAACTCCTCCAACAAAGTCTGCACCTCCATCGGAATCTGAGCTTCAACTAAATCTCTTATTTCTACCTCTCCCTTTACAACCATCAAATGCACATTTCGGGTCTCCTTAAATTTGACCATAAGTGAGGATGAGTCATAATAATAGTTATAAAGTTCTTTCCCTTCGCTCAGAAAGCCCCTGCAAGTCTCTTCCCTAAGCGATAGGTGGCACTCCAGTGTGTATATTTTATTCCCCCTTTCCCTAATTGATACAAGTTATGACAGGACCCGACTCGGATACCCCTCCAGGTTTCCCCGGGTGGTCCCGCTTAGTGGAGTCCCATTGTACAATTCCTAGGGAATGCACAAAGGGGCCCCACCTAAAAGAATAAGTAAACACACGCAAAGACCACCATACCTCACCATATAGAAAACTACCTAACACCTAACCAAATGTAGGCCTGCAACTACAACATACATAATAGGGACCCATATGAGTTTAATACTAATATCAGAGCATTCTAAGAGTATTTGCGAATTTAGGGTTACAAAATAAAAACAAATAGGTCCAACAATCCAAGACAGATGGATGGGGTAGAGTACTGGAAATTGCCGCAATCCAGCTGTTGAATCTAGCGCGAGGTAGGCCCTTTAACCGCCTCGACCTAGGGAACATATTTAAACAATGAACGTGAGAAATAAATCTCAGTGAGTGGCATAATTTATACGGAAAATAATGCTTTTATTTTTCGAAAATTTCTTCTCTCAAGACCTCACTTCCACTCATTTTGTAATGTTCCCCGTTTAGCAAGCATTTCACAAAACCCCACTTTACCAAAGCCCAAATACATGTAAATCATGCTCAACAATTTAACCGACATCATTTTCAAGAACCTTAAGACTCGAATCAAGCTTACCAACATGCAATTGAACATAAATTTATGTAACCATTCGCGTCTTAAAATAACCAAGTGAAAATTACTGGCACCAAAAATATTTAAATGCTTATACTTTTGAATTTAGACCAACAATGTACCCGCATTATGTACCCATCCTAAAACGGGACACCCTTGTCTACGATAAATCAACATCTTAATTGTAGTAAAACTAATGATGATAAACCGCTTCAGAAACCCCACCCACTTAATCGTGGAAATAATATGAACGCTGGATGAAACCAACCACGCCACCGCGGGCAAAACCTGGTAATACCAAACCGTTAAACCCGACCACTACCGCGAATAATATATAACCGGGCTGACGTGAACCAACCTCACGACACCGCGGGCAATCTCACCATACTAAACCGGTTTGGGTAAACCCGACCTCACTTCCGCCATAAATAATATATGACCATTGGATAAAACCAACCTCACGACACCGTGGCAATCTCAATACACTAAACCGTCGGGTAAACCCGACCTCACGGCCAGGAAATAATATATGACCGTTGATAAACTAACCTCACGACACCGCGGCAACCAATGCACTACAATATAATTACCGAACCCACCCTCCTGCATAATATGTAGTACATCACCTATAACTCTAACTCAATGTCTTACTACGTGTACTTTTCCAATGTCACGTATCTTAGGTTAAGAATTTATGAACTTACTTTCCATTAACTTAATCAACTACATCAAGATCTTTAGTTCCTCAATTCAAGCCAAAATTTGAGAAATAATTCTCAATGACCATATTCCTTAACCAATTTATTAAACATATATTTCAAAATCCATTTCATAAAACAATAATTTCAAGGGGTTTAAAACCCCAATCTACATGCCCCAAAATGCTGTCTAAATACCACGTATTCATCCATGAAACCAAGATACAACTTCCAAACAAAGGAAATGTTGACAAAATTCACATGAAATGATAACTTGTTTATATAAGACCGATAATCACATTTGTATGCAACCAATCATTTGATCAAAACAGAATATATATAAAATATTTAATCACAATAGATATATCAATATAATACCCCAATCATTTAAAAACATATAAACCACTCACAGACTACAGACGCTTAGTCCTGTTCTCCTGCAGGATCGTCCCCCTACCTGCAGGAGTGTCTGTATAAATAAAACAATCATTTAGGCTCCAATAACCGAACTAAACAATATTGAAACACTCTCAAGGCCTTAGAATAATTTTTAAACTATAAACCATCCAAATTGACTGACAGTCCAATTGTTACAGTCTTGTAGGCTCGACACCCAAAATTTGGCTTCACCCTGAGCTAATTTCGAATTGAACCGTCCAATAATTCCTAAAACATCCAATTTCACTAATCCAACTTCACTTTGTCCACTTGACCAATTAGTACTCTATTTCAGTCTCCAACTTCTGGTGAATTTCCCGAAACAACCTAAAAATGGAAACCCAACCAAACGACGTCCAAAATTTACAAAAACTACACATATCAATGGAAAGCCCAAGAGACCAGAACTCATCGCCACCATTACCTCGGGTCCAACAGCCGCCGTGGTGGCCGAAAACTCGATCCAACCGCCGCCAACTTTGTTTTCACAGAATCCCAAACGGTGAGGAATCTGCAAAAAGGGACCATGGAAATGAGTTCAGGGGGTCCAAAACAGGAAAGGAGCCAAGGGGGTGGCCCGAAGTACCTGGAATGGCCTAAAGTGGAAACCTCCATGGACTCACTATACACCGCCGTCGCTTCGGCCGCCCCTGATCCCTGCAGGTCCCAGCGGCCGGGCCGTGAAAACCCATCACGGCAGCCGCCCGGTGTCCCCTTCCTCCTGGCCTGGCCACAGGTTGTCGTACTGGGCCTGAGGTGCCTCCTTCTGTCCACTCCCAGACGCACGCAGAAACGCAAACGCCCAAACTCAAGGTTCCCTGCCGGGAGTAGCTTTTTCCTAGGGTTTTGGGAGCTCAAGAGGGCAAGTTTTGGGGCTAGGTTTCATTTGCACTACAAGTTATGCTTTATATAGGGTCTAGGGTCGTTTCGTAAAAATCCCATACATAACTTGACACAGACTGATATGCAATATTGAACTCTCAGGCCGTAACTTTTTACCCGTAAGTCGGATTGTGACGCTCCGCCTCAGTCTACAAACTCCTCAGATCGACGAGGCTCACGAAATAAGCAGGCTTTAGCTAACCCAAAACTATTCTCCTCTAAAAGTCGTAAACTTGATCAAACTTGGGTCAACCTTGTCAAGTGTGCAAAAACTCAGATATTTGGTACGGGTCATTAGAAGTTACCCCTACTCGAGTGTTTAGCATCCACATAATACTACAAAGGACACTGATAGGCTCAAAATGTGCTATATAAAATGTGTGTGCCTATATGCGTAAGGGCACGTGTCGCCTCAAGTAATAAAATGGAAGTATGAGTATCGCCCTAAGGAGGGATTAGTTACTAAGAATCAAATTAGAATAATCTTGTTCTTTATTTGGATTGACATAAAGAAGAAGTTGAAATGGAAAACAAACTAAACTAAATAAATCCTAAACTAAAATGTCTAACATGAAAAGGGAAAATGTAATTACAAGAAAGCCTAAGGTTTTGATTTCATCTAACAAATTCTTATGGTGAGATTCAAAATGGTCCCAATGATGCCTAAATTATATATTAATGGCGGATTTCACTTAAGCACATGTTATTCTTTCTCAAGCAATAACAATCTACCATTGGAAAAGGTTATAATGTATCTCTACCTCAAACCATCATAACCCAGGATTGCATTAAGCATTAGAAACCCACAAAGCTACATGTAACCCACAAATATCTTTATTATATGGAGAAACATGACATTCTATTCATGGTCTAACCTAATTATTGTTTCTCAACCTCAAATTAGGTCACAAATCATGTTAATGGTGATCAATCGTCAACAAGCATGAGAAATTGAATAAAACATTTAATATAATCCAAACATCAAAGATTACAAATCAAAACTAAACACCATGGTTCATTGTTTAAACTACATCAAAACCCTAGAAAATGGGATTAGTTCATAGAGGGGAGAAATACAATCAAAGAAAATGAAGAAAAACAAGAAAATAGGAGAAGAGGATAGATGGAACCCATTTATTCTCTCCAAATCTCCTTCTTATTTTTCAAAGCCAACAACTGATCTCCCTAAGAGAGATTTGCCTTTGGGTATTTCCACCCAAAGGATTGTCTCCTTCTTGCCTCCATAAGCAGCTCCCCACTCCCTTGGTCAAATGCCCTAATTTCCCTTTTTAATGGTCAACCAAGAGAATGCAGAAAATGGGCCCTGACATCCACGTTGTAGCATGGCGGATCTGGCGTTGTAGCGTGGCGAAAAATGGGTAGCTACTAGAATGAGCCAAGCATAGCCACACCATAGCATGAGTGGACTCAGAGTGGTCTACGCCAACATGAGGTTCACGCTCGGGCCGTAGCCTCGCCTCCCTTCACTCTCTTCTTGCAACTTCTTCACTGACTCAATCACTAATCTAAAATCTACTCGAAAGCCCTGAGTCTAGAATCGCCCACGCAATGAGGGAGCCATAGAAGGACATCACACAGAGAGAATGTATTACATGTTTTCCCGACACGCATGATGATTCTTGTCGATTTTTCTTCACTCTTTACCCATTTCACTCAATGGGTGGCCTAATCACAAAATTGAGAAAATATAGCATCATGACACTTATTTATATCATAAAACTACTAAAACCTAAGCAAAACATGGGGATAAAATAAGTATTTAAGATACTCATTAGTCGCCCCAACAAAATATGACAAGCATCCATATCAACCACATCACAATACACCTCATCATTATACTTGCTAGTAGAGAATGACACATTACAATGTTTATTCACCCGAATACCACAAACTTCTTTAATCCACCCAGTAGTATATGGGTTGGGGTGAGTTTCCATCTCTAATCGAAGCCCCTCCACAAAACCTTTACTTATTATGTTTTCTTGATTTCCACTATCAATAATAAGATCACACAAATTTCTTTGCACAGTACACCTAGTGCAAAAGAGCTTATGGCACTGAGTCTCATCACTACACTTAAGAGATAACATGAGCTTCTTCACAACACAAGTGTACCCTTCCTACTCATAGTCATCATCCCCATCAAGTCCGCACACCTCATCATCTACAACATCATCATCTTTCTCTACTACATTCAATACCTTCTATTTAAGACATTCATTGGAATGGTGGCCAACCTCTCCACATCTATAGCACTTAACACTCAAAAGGCCTTACATAAGGGTTATTGTTTTTGGCAAGCACAAAAGTATTACCCTTACCTCCTTCCACTACTACCCTTTTCCCTTTTCCTACATCAATATTAGTAGTTTGCACAATATCGAACATGGCTAGAGGTATTTTTTCCTTGTCAGTTGGAGCCTTATTGTATACCCCTCCATATATTCTATAATTAGTACTATGGGTTTGCTCCTGAATGAGTAATTTAGCTTTCATGGCAAAAAAAAATTCTCTTGAACACTAAAAACCATTTACACTTTAATTTTATATCTAATAGTCTACTTCAGCCCATTCAAATACCTCGGCGCATGTTAGTTCTCATTTTCTAATAACTAATTCCTCCCTGCCAATCTCAAAAGTTTAGTAGTATATTCATTCACACTCTTGCTACCCTATGTTCATATCTAATAAGCATAAAAAATGTATATTGTTCATAGTTTGGAGGCAAAAATCTACCTCTCTCATCCTCATCTCCCTCAATCTATCCCACCATACCGATGCTCTTCCTTTTAACCCATAACCAACAAATTTAACCTTTCTATTCTCGGGCAACTCGTTATATTCAAAGAACTTGTCTACTTCAATCAATCAATCTAAAAACCTATCAATATCAAGATCATCACTGAAGTTAGGGACATCTACCATTAGTTTGTATTCGTATTCTCCTCTATAGTTTTGTTGCCACCGCCTTCCACCTCTTTGTCTACCACATGCTGGATTTGCACCACCTCCAAGTTTCGCTCCCCCATCCGTTGTCATCAAATCCTTCAACTGGCCTTAATTGATTTCTTATATTTGGAATGGGATTAAAAATGAGTCAAGCGGGACAATTCATCCACCTTGTTTCTCATCATCATTCCCACGCCTTTGTCCATTAATCCTCAATAACACTTGTAATTGAGTTTGTATTGTTTTCAACTAATGAGTTAAATTTTGGATTGATTGTTGCTACTCGTTAACCGATCTCCAAATAGCCTGCAATCCCTAATCACCATCTTGAGATTGGTTACCATCATTAGCATTAGTATTAGACATCGATTGGAAGAAAACCGATTTAATATCACCTGACGCAACGTGTATCGTGATTGAACAACAAGAATAAACACGTCTCAATCGAGAGAAAAATTCTCAATCCAGGGAATAAAATAAAGCAAAAGCTTTAATATTGAGTAATAAATTGATAAAAAGTCCCCAAACAAACTTTTCTAAACATCTACGACCTTAGGGCATGATAAGGGCATAATAGAAATATAAATATCCCAAACAATTATAGGAATTAAAGATAATATCCCAAAATAATAATAGGAAAAAAAATAATATCCCAAAACAACTAAATAAGGATTTTGGTTGATCTTGATCTAAGGCCCTGCGTCTAGATCAAATACTCCAAGATTCCTATTTGCAAAAGAGAAAAGATACGAGTGCTAGATAGAAGTATTGCAATTAATAAAATCCATAATTAGTATATCCACCTAAATTAATCCATTAAAAAGTTATGTGATCCAACATAAAATCTATCACAATATACCAACTACGATGCAACATGTAAATTCATTTGCTTTGAAGAAGTTATTTCACCCATTCAACCTTGAGGCCTTTATCTTATTGAACAAGAGTTTGAATTTTTGTTAAGACTCAAATGTGTCTATAAAATATGCCCTAAATGCGCAAGTGCATGCATTGCCTCAAGTAATATATTGATAAGAGAGTATTGTCCTACGGAGAATTTGAGTTACTAAATACTGAAATTGTACTAACCCTAACTTTATCTAGATTAACACAATTGTGAAATTGAAATCTAACTGAGCAATTGAAAACATAAACAACTACTATTCAAATCAATTAGGTGAAAAGGTGAATGAGATGGAGGTCTAGGGTTTTGACTTCATTTAGTCAATCCTTATGATTTTGGTTCAATTTTACCACCACCTAAGCTTAAACTTCATTAATGGCAAGCTTCACAATTGCACATGTGGATCTTTCTCAAGCAACCACAATATGCCCTTAAGATTAGTTCATTTTGCATCTCTACTCAAACCCTAGATTATAAAGGCGCATTAAACCCGAGAAACCCAAATTGCCACACATAACTCATGAATATCTCTATCCTATGATGAAATATGAAATTTTATCCATGGTCTAACCCACTAATTACCTCTCAGTTTCATAATGGACCACAATTCATGTTAATGGTGATCAATCATCAACAAGCAATACAATCTTAACAAAACATTTAACAGAATATGACTCAAACTTCAGTTGGAAAAAAGATCAAAGTCCAAAATCTTAGTTCATGACTAAACTACATCAAAACCTTATTTTAGGGAATTAGAACATCCTAGAGAGAGAGATATTCAAAGACAAAAAAACATAAAGAGGGAAAGAAGAAACTATAAAATTCGTGAAGATCTTCAGCTTTTGTTCTTCTTCCTTCCTCTTGTCTTCAACACTTGAATTCTAAGTCACCTCCCAAATCTCCAAGAACAAACCTCCTTGAATTAGGGTTCCTTTCGCTTTTATAATCCCACTTAAGGCTTCAACTTGTACGTTTTGCAATCCACTTGAAACTTATCCAATTCAACCATGGTTTCTTCCAAACTTGAATTTTTCTCTTAAGGAGGAGGAGGAGGCATAGCTTGTTTAGGTTGCATCACATTTTGATTATTCCTCCAAGAGATACTTGGGTGGTTCCTCCAACCCAGATTGTAGCTATTAGAGTATGGGTTGAATTGTTGTTGGGGCTGAGGGAACTTTCCTAAAAATTGAGGTTGCTCTATAGTCATTTGGTCAAATGGATTTCCAGGTTGCTTTTCGAGCTTTGATGGGGGCCATTACAGAATTCTCATAAAGGTGGGCAAGCTTGAACTGCAGTCATAGCTTGGGCATTTTGGAGCTAAGTTGCTTGGTAAGTAAAGAAAATTAGGCCACCAAGTTAGAATACACATCAATGGAATACATCCCGACCGATTTCTTTGGAGTAACTCTTTCACTTGGCCATTGGCAATTGTAGATGGCCATATTTTAAAGCAATTGGTAACCGTCTTAGCTAAGGGAAAATTTTGACTCAGAACTTTGGACTAGATCGACCCATGTAGTAATGGAATCCGGGGCTCGAATTCCACCAATGCCGTATATCTTTTAGAGAGAAGAGAACAATTGAAGCGAATAACATCATCATGTACTGTTATATTTTGTAATTATCACCTGCTTTAAAAAATCCCCAATGTGAGTATTAGGATCCTCTTGAGGCAACCCCATAAACTGAATACTCTGAATCAATTGGAGAGTAATGGGCTTTATCTCAAAATTATTGCTTGAATTGGCAGCCTCCTTATAATGGGTGGTAAGGCATAATCCCTCAATGCTTGAGTTGAATGTGCCATGGGAGGGGTATGTGGAGGTACACTTTCCCCACTTCTAGAAACAACATCTTCCTCCTCTCTAAATCCCACAAGGTTATCCATAGGTGTTTCCAATAATTTTCAGTTTCTCTCTTGTCCTTTTAATTTTGTTGAGTTCTTTCCATTTCAGGTCAAGAGGACAGTTGGCTTCCCAATCTTCACATAAACACTAATAGTACCTAGATCACAAGAATCAAGAGGAAAAAGATATCAAGGATTGAAATGTAACAAAGAAAAATAAAAATATCCAAATTAAAGAAGGGCTAATTGGTATCAATATTAGTAAAAGCACCAAACTCCCTAGCAATGACACCAAAAACTTGTTAAGGCTCAAATGTCTCTATAAAATATGCCCTAAGTGCGCAAGTACACATGTCGCCTCAAGTAATATAGTGATAAGAGAGTATTGTCCCATGGAGAATTTGAGTTACTAAGTACTGAAATTATGCTAATCCTAGCTTTATCCAGATTATCACAATTGTGAAATTGAAATTGAAATTGAAATCTAACCGAGTAATTGAAAACATAAACAACTACTATTCAAATCAATTAGGTGAAAAGGTGAATGAGATGAAGGTCTAGGGTTTTGACTTCATTTAGTCAATCCCTATGATTTTGGTTCAATTTACCACCAATCGAAGCTTAAATCCTCTATTAATAGCAAGCTTCACAATTGCACATGTGGATCTTTCTCAAGCAACCACAATCTACCCTTAGGATTAGGTTATTTTGCATCTCTACTCAAACCCTAGATTCGAAAGGCGCATTAATTTTATCCATGGTCTAACCCACTAATTACCTCTCAGTTTCATAATGGGCTACAATTCATGTTAATGGTGATCAATCATCAACAAGCAATACAATCTGAACAAAATATTTAATAGAATATGATTCAAACTTCAATTGGAACACAAATCAATATCGAATCATAGTTTCATGACTAAACTACATTAGGACCTAGTTTGGAAATTAGAACATTCTCTAGAGAGGGAGAGAGAGACATTCAAATACAGAAAAACATAAAGAGAGAAAAAAGAAACTATAAAATTTGTGAAGATCTATAGTTCTTGTTCTTCTTCCTCCCTCTTGTCCTCAACACTTGAACTCTAAGTCACCTCCCAAATCTCTAAGAATTAACCTCTTTGAATCAGGGTTCCCTTTGGTTTTATATCCCACTTAAGGCTTTAAAAATAGGCACAAATGGGTTGGATCTTGAGCTGGATATGGGTCGATGTCGCGACGTGAGTGAGCCACATCGCGATGTGTGGGGACTGAATTATGCACCAATGCTCAGCCAAGTCACGATGTGATGAATCACATGTTGCGACGCTGATTGCAAGCTTTGTAGATGCTCCTCGGCCACGCCTTGACATGAGATCTCACATTGCGACGTGGCTGCTAGACTTTCAACTTTTTCTCTTTGCACGCCTCTTACTCCATTTTAGCTCCACTTTATGCATCTAATCACATCATATGCCTTGGGACTTCTCTAATCACAAATATGAACAAATAATGTGTTAGAACACTTATTAATTTCATAAACATCACACGAAAAGTAGTGAATGATATGGGAACAATGAGTATAAAGTGAATACTCATCACCTCTATTAGGCCTCCATCATGATGATTGGCTAACTCTCAATCCTAACCTATTAAGACTAGAAAAGTTCTCCTGGTACTTCACCAACCAAGCAATTTTCCCTTCGCTTTATAAAGTTGAAGTTAGCAACAAGATCGAGTAGTGCATCACATGCCCTTTGTCATTGCATCAATTAACGTTGTGTCATCATTCTTTGCTCTTTTCTTACAAGGTTATCATGCATATTCCATTCTATTTAGAGTAAAGACAAGCGTATGAGTATGCATGCAAAGCATTGGCTTTTAAGTCATCAACTCTAATGTCATTAATTTCTTCATCTTGATGTGACTCCTCAAATATATTGGAAGTTGACATGACTTCTTTTCCATTAGCACAACTCGGCTTAAACAAGACTTGGATGATCGAGGTGTGGAAATATGGTTCCATTAGCATCTTTATGCTCCTATAAAATACATAATATGTTGTGGAATAAAAGCTCGCCAAAAAAAAAAAAGGAAAGTAGAGGAAGTATCATAGATATACCTATCTTAACCTAACTTCAAACATATCTCGATCACGATAGCCATCTTCTTTCAATTGTTCTAAGAAAACTCACTACGCGTGGGTTAGCACATCCATTATGGAATTGAATTGTTTTTCTTTTCTTTTTTTTAAGTCTTACATATGATTCTAATATGTGATTCGTCTCAGATAGGTGGTTAGGGTTTGATCACAAATATTTATAAACCTAGAAACATCAAGTAAGGTAGCCTAAGTGACTGTAATGATAGTGGCTCTAGGGTCATCCACTGAGATGGGTTTTCTAGCTATTGGTAACTTGACCAAGTTATGTGTTTAGGGTATTTTGACTTTTGTGAATTGTAGATCAGGTGATTCGCTAGTCCAAGTGGTGTGTAGGTTGGAGATCACAAAATTTATATTACCTAAAACCCACCTAGTGGTAATCGAGGTTACTTATAGGTATAGTGGCTCTAAGGTCGTCCACTAGGATGAGTTTTCTCTCGATTTGGTGATCCTTGTAATCTTGCTTGTGAAAAAAAAAATTAACTTTTAAAGTAAAAATATGAATGAGAGTCGTTGGTTGATTGACTTGTATTTTAAAGTAAATTAAAAGACTCAAAGCTTGGTTTCACTAAGCCAACACGCACCAATGATGATTTGAGGGGTGGTTTTGGTTTCCCGAGTGAGTGGATCATTAGAACATATAGCCCTTGTATCACACCTCACTAAGGTTGTCCTCTTATTTAATTTATGGTTAAGCACAATTTCTAGCTATCGGATAGGGTTTGATAACTAAATGAATGTGTCTAATAGGCTCTCACTGCTCTGGTTCGCATAAGAGACAATCTCACATGATAAAGAAGGAAGGATCTTCCCAAAAGAATAATAAATATACTTGTTGGACTTTCCAAGTTTCAAATAGACTAAGTAACCAAAGATGAGAAACTCCTTATAGGATAGTTTGGGGGATACTAAGCGCATAGCCACTTACTCTAAGTGTCCCCAAACTATTACCACACATCCTAAAAGACATTCAAATTGAAATCAAACCTTACCTTGGTGTTTAGCATTGTTCACCGCTTTTTATCATCATGGTGGGAGACTTGGATTCACCAAATTTCGAGATTGGAGGGTCTACGCACTCATGGTAGTCATGGCAAACATCCATGAGGCGTGAAGACATCAAAATTGTGCGCAAGAATGAAAGAAAACTAAATTTTATTGAAAGATTGAAGAACAAAGCAAATTCTCTAATCCAAAGTTGCATAATTCGTTTGTGATCAATACCCTTATGAATAAGGCATGAAAATACAACTTGGGGGCCATTTAGACAAGTTACAGTGATCCTAAATCAAAGATACACCAAATATAGAGATTGAGGATTGAGAAGGGAATCAAAGCTTATCATATTCGTGTCTTAAAACAGTTTCGCTCTGCCTAGGGAGGCAAAGCAAAATTGTCCAGTATCCAAATTACATGCTTGCTCTCTCTTATGCCAAAGCTAAGAGAAATTTTGCTCTGCCTAGGGGAGCAGTGTGAAAGGTGATAGTATTATCCTCGGGCCTCCGTCTCGTTGTCTAATCATGCTTCCAAGGCTTCAACTCATCCGAATTTCATCTCAAAGCTTCAAAGGTTGAATTTGACACCCTAAAACATCCTCATTGCTTGTACTCGTGAAACTAAGAGCAAAAAAGTACCTAAGAAGGCCCATAAACACATCGCATTCGGGGAAAAACATTAGTTCAGATTGGAATTTATTAATGATGATAATCACAAGTATGATAATTTAACAAAAAAGGGTTTTTAAAAGAAATGTCTTTAAGTCCAGAAATGTCCTTTTCAAAAGAGTTATTATCCTGTGTTTTGTGAATGCAAATAACTAAAATTGTGAAAATTCAATGGAGAAAGGCCTTTGGGTTTCACTTCATTAAGGTTCACTTCCATAAGTAATTTGGGCTTATATTCTAGGTTCCCTAGGTGGTTGGAATGGGTATTGAAACATGAAGTCGATCTCCTAAACCTCGATAAGATGGTCCCCATTACTTGGCTTGCCACGGTTCCAGTTTATGGTTAGCGACTTTAACCACTTAAATCACATGTTAGGCTCTCACCTAGGTTCTTTGTATCCCCAAAAGGAAATAATTGTCTGACGCGTGAAGGATTAAATCAATAGCCCGACATACCTACTAAGATTACCAAGGTTGAGCAACCTATAAAATCTAGGGTAAGAAATCTTCCTAATGACTTGTCCAAGGATCATAAAGATTTCAAATTGCCCTAGGATTACCAACCTCGAGACATTATGTTTGTCCTAAACGAATCAATAGATTAAAGTTCTCACCTTGAGATTAAGACCGTTGCCTCTCTATCACCTATAGTTTTTGAGTCCCAACCGCATCTCCCTATGAGAGGCTACTCGTGCATGATGGAGATGAAATGAACCATAACACATAAAGAAATCCTAGTCATTCATAAACAAATGAAAAACAATTGCAAGTTCTATTGAAAGATTGAAAGAAAATACCAAAGTGTCTCCAACCAAGCTAGATCCAAGAGAAAACTCAAACTAAACTAATCTATGCTGCCTAATTCTTCGTAATTAAAACACAATTCATTTTTCTAGCCATAGCCTCATTTATATGAGTGAAAATACATCTTGGGGGCATAAAAGTCATGTTACAGGCATCCTACACCCTTACGTATTGAAAATTGCTAAAAGAGAACAAATCAGCAAAAATCTCGACCCAGAGATTTCAAGCCCGCCTAGACTTTGACTCCAAAATAGTTCCAATGTGTTCTGATTTATCTCGGGAGCCTCCAAACTTCGATTACGAACCCCGAGATGACCTATTGCTTTTCCTCATATTCTGATCAAGAGTTGAACAAGTACCCAAAAAATCTATAAAAACAACAAACTCTAGAAAAAACATTAGTAGCACGGTTAGGAACCAATGTGCTGAATTAGATAACATTGGGCAATAACCACTCAAAAGGGTATTCAAAGGTACGAGTGGTTATCAATATGTGGACTTATTTTAAGTCCACTATTTGGATTAGAATTGTTTTTTTTTTAAGTATTTACACGTGATTCAATACTAGGACTTGTTTTTAAAGCTCACTGTTTGAATTTTTTTTCTTTGTCATCTTCTTTACTTGTAAAAATGCTCTTGCTTCGAACCAATTATCACATTTTACGTACCATGCTTGAAACACACAACTCAACAAGACATTCAACGAATTTATTATCCTTACTAAGAGTCGATACTTGATTGGTTCTTCCATGTCCCCTTATTTGACCACTTTCTGTAGAATCCGTCCTATATTTCGTAGGTATCCAATTATATAATTATATTTTAAGAACAAATATAATATAGAAAATTTATGACAAATGCAATCTAATTATATCTCAAATTTAATATAAGAAAGACATTATCAAATACGATCCAAACTAGTTTATTGTATTATAATCATAAATCATTCAAATTCTCAAATGATGAGTCCAAATTATCTAATAGTTCATTTTCTAAAATAAACAATATACACAAATCTCATCCATTCAGTTATAAACATTTGGATTAAGTAAGTTTTTCTCTGTTCATGGTTATAGTTATTTGTCCACCTACAACTCGGTGGTTTTGCGCATTTAATTCTTATTCCAATAGGTCTACAAGCATCACTCTGTTTATAAGATTATGAAGAAGACAATAAGCAAGAATGATTTTCCATTATGTCTCATTAGGAAGAAACAAGGGCTTATAAGTATAGTCTACATAAAAACCATACGACCTCTCAACTTACTTCTTACCACAAAATGGGATTTCTCCCTCTCAATAATAGATTAGATATCTTTCCCTCTGTATGTAAGAAATCCCTTTCATTTGTATAATCCAGCACTAATGAGAGATAGTAATAACATAAAATGAATATTTAAATATATTTTAAAATATATCACACTTATTTAAAAACAAATCAATAGTTCAAAGAAACATATAGTTTCCGAAATTGCTAGTCCATTTCTCCTGCTAATTAGTATCTCAAATGAGCTAGGATATCTAGCTCTTATAACAATAAATTACATGTTTTGTTTGTTTTACATATACAAGAAAATAAAAAAGAAGAAGAAGAAATTGGTCTTAGGATATTTTGGTATATTTTATCTAGTGAGTATTTATTTTGGAGTTTATTTGTTGAATGATATTTGGGAGGATGCTATCTAGTAAATATTTATTTTGGAGTCTATCTCTTGAGTGATATTTTGGAGGTTATTATCTCTTGGAAAAAATATTATTTTTTTTGAGTTTATCTCTTGGAAGTTGTTTTGTGATTTTTATATATGGTTGAAGAGCCTGGAATGTGGGTGTGCTTTTTGGAGGGAGACGTGGCTATGAGTTGTGTGCTTTGCTGAAGGGAAAAATCTTGAGAAAAAGTCTCTTGAGAAAGCCTGCCCTTTTGTGTTGTAGTGTGCTCTGAAGTGAATCTTGAGAGAGTTTTTCAAAGACAAGTGGATGCTCCCAGACAAGGCAATTCACTACTATCTTGACATCATCAAGAGTGGATTCACATTACTGGACATGAACATGACTTCATTTGATTTAATCGTGGTTGAAGTTTTAGAGAAGATGAGGATAAAGCTCAAGGCTCTGATATACCATATATAGACTAGGAATAATTAGATATAACTTTTTTTTGTATTGACCCTAATTATGATACAAGGGCTTTATATTAACTTTCTAGATAAGACAAAAGGGAAATAAATATAACATAAAAATTATAAAATAATTACATGACAATCTACAAAGCAATTAAAGGCAGGGTAAATATTATAGAATAATAAATAAAATAATTGAAGGTGAGGTAAATATTACATAATATACTACTACAAAAACAATTTATAGTGTCACTAATTTTTGTGTCATTTTTAAAATAATGACACTGTATGACTTAAAGTTCATAAAAGTGACACATCATATAAAAATTATTTAATTGAAATGTTGTTTAGATTTATAGTGTCATTTTTTGAAAAGCTTAAGAATATATGAAATTAAAAAAAAATTGTGCTAGAGTAGCTAGATGATGCTAATTTTAGATTATGGTATCATTTGAAAAGTGTCACCTTGTTTATTAAAATAATTTTTTTATGTTAGATTTATGGTCTCATTTTCTCGAAAGTGACACCATATACAAAATTTTAAATTTTATTGCATAACCCAAACATCATCTTCTTTCATATTTTCACATCCATAAACTCATGGGAGTCTTTTTATAGCAAGTATAGTCAACAAAATAATATAAAAATGATTTATTTTGATAACTATAATAAATAAATTAATATATTCAATAAATAAGTACATTGTTATCTAAAAAAATAACGTAAGAATTTTTATGTATAGTAAAATAATTTATATCTTAGTCATTTCTATATGAAGAATTATAGAGAAGAATATTTTATTATATTTTGTTTAGATAGTTTTGGAATAAAGTGATTTATTATATTTTTTTCTTTAAATAATAATCTTATTTCTTTGTTAATTGTTCAATTGTTTTATGATTAAATTTTTTAGGTTGTAATATTTATAAATACTTGAAAATTTCTAAAAACTCTTTCCAAATAAATTATGTAGAAAATATTTTAATATATTTCATTTCGATAATTTTTTAATAAAGTGATTTATTATTATTTTAAAATAATAATCTTATAATTAATTTCTATATAAATACTATAGAAAAGCATATTTTAATATATTTTTGTTTAGATAATCTAGGAATAAAGTGATTTATTTTATTTTTTCTTTAAATAATAATCTTATTTATTTTTTAATTGGTCAACTCTTTTAGAAATAAAATTTTTAGGTTGTAATATTTATAAATACTTAAAATTTTCTAAAAAAATTCTTTCCGAATAAATTATAGAGAAAAATATTTTAATATATTTTGTTTAGATAATTTTAGAATATAGTGAATTATTATAATTTTAAATAATTTATGGAAAGAATCAGCCATATCTTACAAGCAAGTAAAAGACATTTATATTCATATTAAATCCAAATTCTATGACTTTGAGCTTGTATGTGAGTTCGTAGTTTAACATGGTATTAGAAATTGATTAGGTAGAAGGTCCTAGGTTCAATATCTCTCTCTACAATTTGGATCCACATTTGATTATTTGAAACTCCACCAAGGATTCTGTTTGGTTTGTTTGACTTTTCATATACGGGTATGAGACCGCACATAAGGGAGTGTGTTAAAAAGGTACAAGATAACCTAAAGGAGAAATATCTCGTGCCGTCTAAATATATCACTAATTAATATACTTTGGTGTCACTTCCAAATGTGTCACCCATTATTTATGATGACTTATTATAAAAGTCATCATATACTTTTTTTGATCTATAGAATTGTGGAAGGATAGTCTCCAGATATTCAACAAGGAGATGGGCTGGTGATGTTGACTTATTTGTTAAAAAAAAATTAAACTTTCAAACTTCATATTTTTATCCTAGATATTTTTTTATATGCTTTGTTATTATTATTTTACTTTTTTCTTCCTTACAATTGCAGACAACCCATCAGCTTTTTTGTTAATATCTGGTATCATAGTCAAGAAAGTCTTATGTCTATCCCAATCCTACCTACCATCCCAATTTTTCACGGAAATGGCTATGAGATTTGGAGTACAAAGATGAGAACTCTTTTTATCTCCGAAGATCTGTGGGAGCTTGTGGATAAGGGTCATGTAGAAGAGGAAATGTCTAGAGATGCATTTAGAGATGTAGGCAAGAAAGATGCTAGAGCATTATTCATTATTCAACAAGCAATTGCAGAAAGTATTTTTCCTCAAATTTCAAAAGCAACAACGTCCAAGGAAGCTTGGGATGCTTTGCAAACAAAATATAAAAGCACAATTGAGGTAATTATATTAATTATTAACCACAATGCATGGAAGCCTAATTGAGTTGAACTCAGATATAGTTCATAATATTCGAGTTCAACTCAATTAGGCTTTTTATCTTTCATCAAAACTCTTTAAAAGAACTTTATTATATTTACTTTCTCTTGGGATAAGTTAGTCAGTGTCTTCCGATTTTGCCCATCGTCCCACTTGCACTGCATATACCCCGATATTTACTTTCGTATCTTAGCCATATCCTTGCCATTAGAAAAGGAAATAGATGGATAAAACATTCGTTCCCATGTGTCAGAGTTTCCAACCTAGTTGTGACTTATTTTAATGAGATGGGCATATGTGGCTACAAAAGTAAACGTCAAGGATATCTTAGGATTGAAAAAAGACTCACATGCAAAGTGGGACATACGGTCAAAAGTCGGGGGCATTTATGCACCTTATCCCTTATCTCTTTTGAGAAGAAATTCTTATTCTTATTAGTTATAATCAGTTAATCATCATTTTCTTTTTCTTGGTTGTTTAAGCAAACTATGGATCGATGGTTCAGGAATTGTTAAGTATTAACTAGGTTGTAATTCAAATCAGCTTGCAGCTCAAGTGATGAGATGAGATGGAGCAGCTGTTGACATCACAGCCATGGATGACTTTGTGTAAAGGAGGCAGCAGCCATGGGGACATTCAAGACCCAAGAAAACTTCGAGTCAGAAATTCTAGTCCAATTCGCTTCCATCTCATAACACAGTACTCATATTGCTTGCGAATTCGGTCAATCAGCGTATGATGTGGATCTTTGATTTGCCTTCGTGGTTCATCATCTCTATTGCAACGCTCCAAATCTGAAAGGGGACACTCCCTTCACCTTGCAGCAAGGGATTGACATTTTCGTGCAGTGGAAGTTCTTTAGAGGCTGCGAAGACACTTCCTGCAGATATTGAAACCGGGGTAGGAACACATATTTAAGAAGATGTTGATCAGGATGACGAATAGTGGGAAAAACACAGCCTGCATGAGGCCGTGAGATTTAAGCATTCTGATGTGGTTAAGTTATTGATTGAAGAGGATCCTGAGTTTACCTACGGTGCTAATGAATCAGGTATAACTCCTCTTTACATGGCTGCAGAGAGACGATTTACAGAGGTGGTCAAAATAATCATAGACAAAAGTGCTACTTCACCCCTTTGCACTGGCTTCTGGTAGAACCGTCTTGCACGCTGCTGTTATATGCAACGACCAAGGTAGTCTACAATGCTCTCACAATTAATACTAATGATTGATTATGGGGATATGGTGCATAAATGCCCCCACTTTTGCCCGTATGTCCTATTTTCCACTTTAATTTTTTTTCGATTTCAAGATATCATTGACATTTACTTTTGTAGTCATTCATGTCCCTTCCGTTAAAGAAAGTCACAATCAAACTGGAAAATCTGCCACATATAAGATATTTAATGGGCGTTTTAACCATTCATGTCATTTTTTTTTACGATGGGGGCATGGGTGAGTTACAAAAATAAACGTCGAAAGTATATGTGCAAAGTTGGACATATAGACAAAAGTCGGACGTATTTGGTATACTGGAAGAAAAAATACTTGTATTTATATTGCTCAATTTTTGTAAAACTTTTTATCTAATAAGATTTGACAGAGACACTACTGAGATGGAAGCCGGAGCTTACCAAAGAAGTAGATAAGAATGGATGGTCTCCACTTCACTGTGCTGCAGAGAGAGGTTGTGATCTAGAAATAGTAAAGCTTTTGCTAGAAAACTCAGAAAAGAGTGTAGCCTACCTTGGGACAAAAGATGGGAATAAGACTGCCCTTCATATTGCACTTCTCAATCATCATGAAGAAATAGTAAATGAGATCCTATCTCACTTTCCAGGATGTCGGGAGCAGGTGGATGAGAAGGGCAATAATGTCTTTCACTTTGCAACAATGGGAAAGGGTGACGATGATTTTTGGTTGTCAATTTGTTTTAGGAACAAATGGTTAAGAAGCCGAGGACTTGTAAATGAGAAAGATGCTCAAGGTAACACACCTCTTCACCTACTCTCTTCTTACCAAAATCCAGCTGCCATGACTTTGTTATGGATGCGTGAATTGGATCGGAAGGACTACAACAATGAAAACTTGACAGCCTACGACATAATTTTGAAGGCTAAGGAAGACATTTCAGGGGAAAAGGTAAGACGCTTTCATATCATTAGCTCGAGTTATATGGCTTTCAGAAAATTCCCTTTTTACTATATATGTTTCTCAAATTACACGAACCCGTTTGAATGAAAATATTTTGGTTGAAATGTAGGTACTACCTTGGCATGTTTTCATTAGCGATAGTATCTGTGATATTAATATAAGCACTCTACAATTTATTAATGTCAGATTCTGTATACTATCATACCCGAAACACAATTATTTTCTGACGGTCATACCTCGACCATGTAATTTTGCATTATTTATATCATCTTTACATTTATTCCCAAATCAATGAGCTAGAACACAAGTTTCTTAAAATATTTTGGTTGAACTAGTTTATGTTTGTTTATTTTTAACTATGTAATTGGTTTGAATTTTAACATTATGAATCTTTGAAGCAGACTATTGCTGATTTAGTTTTATTCTTAGAAGTTTTATGGATACAGAATACAGAGAATGGAAATGAAATGAGAGAACATTGTTTTTAATACATGAATGATAAATAAGTTGAAGAAAATAGGGCCCTCTAAGTTCAATTTAATCTCAACGATGATGATATCGCCTTGCAACATTTGCATCAAACATCCCCAATTGCATTGAATGATTGAATGTAACAAATGATTCGCTGAATTAATTAAACTGCACACTTTATCCATTTGTGATCTTTGATCAATTGTTTTGAGATGATTTATCAATGATCAGATTTGTTAAGATTTATAATAAGGAACGGAAGAGAAATTCACAAAGAGTATATGAGAAACGCACCTGAATTGCCAGAACAGGAAACCCATCTGTTAGTTTCCGCCCTAATAACAACAGTCACTTTCGCTGCCGGTTTCACCTTGCCCGGCGGTTACAACGGAGATGACGGCAGCACAATTTTATCAAAGAAAGCAGCTTTCAAAGCATTTGTTGTGACGGACACCATAGCCATGCTCTCTTCCCTTTGCGCCGTATTTCTCCACTTTTTTATGACCATGCGTAAAGGGGAGAAGTTTCTTGAAAAGCACTTAGTTTGGGCTTTTATTTTCACCATGGTTGGAATGGGAGGAATGGCCATCGCTTTCGCAACCGGCTTGTATGCTGTTTTACCACATTCCTCTACACTTGCATTGCTCACTTGCATCCTCTGCTCCTGCTTCTTCCTCTCTTTTATATTTGAATATGCTCAAAATTGGAGAGGTAGAATTTCATACATGGTAGGCAAAATAATCTCTCCGCTCAAGAGAAAGAAAGAAAAATAATTTATTTGCACAAAAGGACGAAAAAAGGGGAAAGAGTAGCCTCTTTGTTTTTTTAAAGATCCTTTGGATGAGCTATATTTCCTCCCATTGTTTTTATTATTTTTACAATAAGTTTGCATTGGTGTGGGAATTATATTTGGGATGTAAGTAGAGCCTTGAACTCATTTTATAAAAGAGTAAATGACAATATATGTTTGGCATCTTCACGTTAATTAAAATTATATTTGGAGCATTTTATTAATTAATTTTTTTTTCATATGCATTTAAAATAAAATAGTATTCAATTAAACTAATCATATTAATTGTAAACTTTTTTTTATTAATCACTAAAATTACAGTTCTTTTTGGTCATCCTTTGAGAACTTCACTTTGTTTTTCCCATTAGTGAAGAGTCTTTGTTTATTTTTGGTTATAACTTAAAGCCTTCTAAAAGGATGTGACAGTCATTTCACACCTTAAGTCTAAAAAGTTTAAAGTACAAATGACTCAAATGATGTATTTGTACTGGAAGGCTTACTAAATTGTCTTTGGAAAAAATTGTAATCCTAAATCTTTTCTTTTCAAGTACCACTGCAGGTCTGCAACCAATATGCTCCTGACCAACAACTTCAAACTTAAATAATTTAAATAATAATTAAATTCCAACATTTAAACAGTATTTGCAATAAAGTTTAAACCAAAAATCTTAATAATGTCAAATTCTCAACCTAATCATGACTCCTTATCTAAATTGAGAATACCTAGTTGAAAGTCCATTGAGAAATGTTAATATAGTTTTATAAATCAAATATTTTAAATTATAATTACAAATAAGATACAATGTACGCTTTTTTTAAGTTTAAAACATACCAGATGAATCAAATCAGAATATTCTCAAATTATACCTCAATGCTTTATAATGCTTATAATAAAAGAAACGGAGTATTTTACCCGTAATAAAATAATTAAAAAAAAATTCAAAACTAAATTTATACGAAAGATGAAGCAGAATTTGGCTATTCACTTAATTAGTAATCTAAGGGTCATAATTTCTGCTACATTAGAGACCAAAGTGGAATTAACATATATCAGAAGGCAAATAATTGAAAGATGGAGGGCCAAAGGCAACAAAGGAGTAAATTAACTATAAATAGGAGGTGAGAGCAAAATATCTCATCTTTGGTCTCATTTTTGGAGAAAGAAACTGTAAGAGCAAGAGGCAAGAGTAAGTGAAGAGGAAGAAGAGAGGAGCTAAGAAGGTAAGGATTTCTACATTTTGGTATGGAAATCAACCCTCATGTGTAAGAGAACTTGTATGGATATTTGTCTATCGAGTATGGAAATTTACTCTAGATTTAGGCTGAATTTTGTATGAAACTTTGTATGAATTGTATGTAAAGTAGGATTTTCCCATTTGTGGGGTTAAGAATTAACCCTAACCCTAGCTTTGATTGTGTTTGATTTAGTGAAACCCTAATTGGTAGAAGATATGTAAAGATAGGTATGGGATGTTCTTTCTAGGTTTTTGAGAGGGGAAACTACTCCTACCCTAGAATTAGCGTGTCTTCTGGCATGGGGGAACCCGAGATTATTTAAGATATGTATCAAGAAAGTCCTTGAGTTGATTATAGTCCATAAGAAGTACGAGAATTTGTGAGTGAGTTTGGGGGATTTTCTAATGAAACCCAAGCGCGTAAAAGTGGGGAAATGTTCGCACACCTAGGCTGTGGCACTGTTTACCCGAGCAGATTTTTCGTTTTTTGTCTACAACTCTGACGCAATATAACTTCTTCGGGTCCTAAGTCCGGATTGGTTCGGACTCTATAAACCTTTGAGTCTGTAATCCATCCATATATACATATAATCTTCAGCTTATAATGTCTGAAAATGACAAAAGACATGCATTTCCATTGTCGTAGGTGCTGCAAGTTGCCGATTCTTCACTTCGCTTGCAACTTGCATGCTAACTCCTTCAAGGACTAAGCATGGGTAGCCTGACTCTATGGAAATCACTTTGAGTCTAGAATCTATCCATATAGATTGATATAATATTGAGCTTAGTAGTACACCCGGAAAATGACAAAAGATGCTGGGTTGCTTGCTACGGGCAGGTGCCGCAAGTTGCCGATTTTCTTCATGGCTTGCAACTTGCATAACTCATCTGCTAGACTTCACATGTGATTCTTTAATTTCATGGAAGCTCCTTTTGAGTCTAGAATTATCCATATATATATATATATATATATATATATATATATATATATATATATATATATATATATATATTCATATAATATCGAGCTTATAAGATAATCTTAAAATGACAAAAGATTACACAAGTATTCTGCGTGTGCCGTAAGTTGTCGATTTTCTTACGGCCAGAATTCAGTATAACTCCTTTGTTAGGACTCCGTTTATGGGTATTCGATTCTAAAGGAAAGCTCATTGAATCTAGAATCTAACCATTTGCTATTTAATGGCATTTCCGTGTGCCCACATCTCGTCTCGAAAATTGAATTGTCACTAAGTGTACTAATCATTGCTAAAGTTAATTGGAATACATGGTAAGAAAGAATGTAGATATGAACAAGAAAATAGCAAGAGGCAGATTTGATATGTAAAGGAGTATAGATAAGAAAAGTACCTAAAGGACAGCGTAAGAGAGTCTCGTTCCGTACCCTACTGAGATAGGATGTCCGATAAAGTACAAGAAAAATGTACAAGTATAGGAATGTATGTGCATATGTCATAAGATATGATAGTCTGATAAAGTACATGAAGATATAAGTTAACAAGATATAAGATGTTACAAGTAGATGATATGATATGAATATAAGAGTATATGATATGAATATATGATTGTCATACATAAACAAATAGATGGAACATGATAGCAACACAGGAATGAGTAAAAGCATACATGATAGAAATATAGAAAGTACATGAATAGCTAAATCAAGGATAGAAACCATAAAGGATATGATGATAAAATGATATAAAGGGATATGAATAGATAAAGATATATATGAATATATGAATACAAGAGTATAGATGCATTCATGATATATGATAGATTAAGTATTATATGATACGAAGACAAAACTAAATGATAGAATTACATATGTGGGATTAAATATGGATTACATATATGAATATAATGACAAAGAACATGAGAACAAATAACACTAAGCTAAGAAAATGTAAGGTATTACAGACTTAAATAAATAATAGTGTATATTCATCAACATACATGATAAATCCATAGTTATTCATGTAGTTGAGATATACGTAAATGTAATAAAATGGATTGTCTTAGAACTCCGGTAGAGGGATGATGGGCATGCCTATTAGGGAAAAACAAGTTTGCAAGATATCGATCATTCACTCGCTTGTCATTACAGCTTTCGCCCTTTATAGATGGTCATTGTCTCGCATAATGATAATAACGCCTTCTAGCTCCCATAGAATAAACAAGCCGTATAGTGAGTACAACACTCAAGCTCTGGTAGTCTTATCATTTCTTATATTTATATAATAAATTATTTGAATATGACATGTGAAAAGATATGATATGATCTGAGAAGCATAACACTGCTATGTGATGATAAGTTCTGTAACATGAGATTATACGATCCGACATGATATATGAAAATGTATAAGAATGTAAAATGATCTGAAAAGTTAATATGATAATACAGTACGTGAAAACAGTACATGAAAATAGAACATAACAAATGGTATAGTATATAATCATGAAAGTAATATATGTATACGAATATGACATGCACAGAATAAGATATGTAATATAAACCATTAGAAAGATAATAGATCAAATGATAAGTACTAGGAATAAGAAATAATGATATGAAAGGTTATATGTCAAACGCTACATGATAGAAGTATGTTATAAGGAAAATGATAAGATATGTGTATTTGTCGAGACGATCAGTTACTGGGTCGTCCCCAGATATATTTCCACTAAGCTGCAGTTTAGCATGGGTTTTTAATCCGTAGGTACAAAAGCGTAAGACAAAGATAGAGGACGTGACATCCCACATCAGCAAGAAAGGTGCCAACTCGTAGATAGGTGCTCACCGCACTACTCCAATCTCCGTATTCGAATAGGTATAAGTTTTGTATACTGGAGAAGCACAGATTCGCTTGTATAGAACATGAATACCACTACGGTGGCAATTTATAATGTAAATGTAAATGCTTTTTTTTTTATTTGTGAAAACATAGGCACAAAGTTAAAGAGTCCCAATTAAACACAATACACAAAGACTCCATCAAATACCAAAGCAGCGTGGGGGCATGACAAAAACATTTCAACTAAATATTTTCATATTTATATAAAAAATAATCTAATTCTAAGTCTGGATTATATGCATTCAAAATATTTTTATTATAGTTTTCAAATAAAAAATGATACCCAATTAAGGGGCTTTTTAAATAAATATCATAGTTAAAAAAAACATTTTTTAAAATAATAAAAATAAATATTTAGAAATCTATGGTAGTTATTACCAAGTAAGCACATGATGTTGTGTCTCAAGATACGATTTAAGGTAAAATTGTGAAATTAGAATGAATACATCGTATTTCAAAGGTAAAATTGTGCAATCAGAAATGACGACACGATTGCAAAATTATAACGTATTAAGACAATATTTCAATATAAATTCCGAAGTCGTGTTTTGAAGACACGATTTCAGTGTAAAATTTGGAAGTTGTGTTTTAAAGACATGATTTCTGTATAAAATTATGAAGTCGTGTTTTGAAGACATGATTTCAGTGTAAAATTTGGAAGTTGTATTTTCAAACACAATTTTAGTGTAAATTTCTAAAGTTGTGTGTTAAAGATATGATTTCAAAGCAAAATTTGGAAGTCGTGTTTTGAAGACATGATTTTAATGACTGGTTTGCTTTGAAACACATTTACTGCAAAATGCAAGGATCATAACTTATACATTGAAATAACCTTAAAATTACATCGATAGCCTGTCCTGATTCAACATTTTACAAATACCAAAACCAAAAGTGTCTTCAAAACATCAATTTATATAACAAAAACACAATATCAATAAACTACCCAGTTGATTGCACCACATTAAAATAACTCACAACTAATATATAATAATAAACCAAAATAATTAATACACATCACATGATAATACCCAAAGTATGTCTAAGAGAAATTGTCTAAAAGCTTTAAGTACAAAGGTCATCAAATCCAACTCATACATAAACCACTAATGTAAGCTACGAAGGAACTTTCTTTCTTTGTGGTCACCATCATACCCGCAACTCGATATATCAAAAGGACTCGCGATGTCGCCTCCACATCCCCTAATTCCTCATCCTTGCCCACCACCTTGTCCTTGTTTACATTGTCTTTGATCTAATGGCTGAGGTGATGGCATAATCAGTTGTGTTGGAATGGAGTAGGATGGCTCGCCTTCCTCAATATTGTAGATGGTAACTCAAAGTTGAAGGTACAGAGGCTCACGCGCATGGTGAACCCATCCGAGGTGTGGTTACATGCACATGTGTTAGCCCTTATCGAAAAATAAAGGATCCGCCGGCTACCGGCTTGACGATGGTGTACTTTCCCTGATCGTGCCGCGAGGGACTTCACAGAAACAAAGAACTATTAACTTGACATTAGTGGGCCCATTTCAAGCATATATTCATGAAGACATAAACTTGTAAAACTAACACCATAGTCGTGTTTAAATTGTCATGTACATATATCCCTGAGTCCAACTACTTGTATTTACACAAGTTGCACTATCTCCAAAATATTACGTTTATATTTTATTACAACAACAACCAATTTGGGGACCTACATTAAAAGGACTCCTAATGTTGTGTTAGCCCTGGCAAGTGCGAGTCCTGGCGACTTTCAATACTCTACACGAATGAAACACCCGTATGCTTCAAGCTTGTGGTGAGAATAATATATGACCACTTGTGGTGGTCCTCAATTATAGTATACATGTAAAATAATTCGCATATCAAAATGTTCAATCTCCTTTAGGAGTACATAATAGAAGTTTTATATCAAAAAGTACCCGTAGGTACACTACATAAAAGAATAGAGATATGCCATAGCATCAGGATTGATTGCTTTTGTTTTCTTGTGTCTATTATTCGCATACTTACTATAAATATTTCGTCAGTGATAGACCAATAATGAATGAGAGGGACACTACACAATAGGTACGTGAAGGTACAGTATAATACTTAACATAAGTGCCAAAGCACTGATCAGACATGCCTGCAACACGAAACAGGAGTGCCGTAGCACTATGCAACGGTGTCGTAGCACTAATAAGACGTGCCAATCACATGAAAGAAAAGTGTCATCGCACTAGACAGGAGTGTCGTAACACTAAATAAATGTGCCTATTCATTCACTATCCGGTCTTAAGTAGGCCTACAATTATGTGTTTCAGATCTTTTTATACTAGTATTTATAATATTCGTTTAGGCATTATAGAAATAGAAAGCAAAACAAGCAGAGAAGCGGTAAGAACAAAGCCTACCAAGAAGACGAGTTTGTTGAGGCAAAGTGGTTCGTCTAAGAGAAGCATCCCTTCGCCTAGGCGGAGCATACATGGGTCATAAGATGGTCTCGGGTTCACCTAGGCAAACTGATCTTTACCTAGGCGAAGACCTTCGCTTAGGCGTGCAGTCCTTCGCCTAGGCGGAGAGGCATCGGGCTGGAAACATAAATGGGGCATTTTTGCCCTTTTTCACAAAACAAACCACAAAACCTAACTCAAACTAACCAAAAACACATTTATGGAAGAGTTAGGGTTTCCTAACACACACATAAACAAAGAGGAAGCTAGGATAGTTTCCTAACCTTGATTTCTTGACACTTCCAAAGTAGCTTTCCTTTCCTTCTCTTTCCTTCTCTTTTTCCTTCTCTTTACATGAACAAGTAGAACCAAGAAATGGAGAGAATCAAACCAAATTGGCTCTCCTCCCACAAACAGTATGCCCTAGCTCTCTTAGCCTAAAAATGGGAATTCCTTTTCCTAGAAGACAATTTGTTGTCTTAAGGCTTGGCTTAATTTTCCCTTTTTGCATTTAATCCTTCCTCTTTATTCAATTTGCAACCAATCCTATCAAAAATTCTACTTTTATCATAAACCATTTAGCTTAATGTCTCTTAAGTCCCTAATTTGACAATTTACCATTATCCTCTTTACTTCTTTAATAATTTCGGTTATATCCTTTTTCACACTTAGCACTTAAATTTCCGAAAAATACAAGTTTGACTTCTATTATACCCTAAACACATCATAAAACCAATAGTATACTCAGGTGTTACAATTTCTCCCACCTTAACACTCTAAATTGAATACCGAATTGAAGAGTTATGAGTATCAGGCCCTCATTGTCAATTCTGGTTCCTAAGTTGTTTCTTCCATACCGTGGTGTTGCCAAAGTACCTTTACCAAAGGGACTTTCTTGTTTCTCAATCGTTTCACTTCACGAGCTATAGTGGCTTTTGGCTCTTCATCAAAAGAGAAGTTTGATTGCACTTGTATATCTTGTACTGGCAAGATGTGTGATTCATCATAATAGTATTTTCAAAGCATTAAGACATGGAACACATTATGTAATTTGGCCAACTCCGAAGGGAGAGACAAATGATAAGCGACAAGTCCAATTCTCTCTAAAATCTCATAAAGTCTGAGAAAACTTGGACTCAGTTTTCCTTTCTTTCCAAAATGGAGTATCTTCCTCCATGGTGATACTTTCAAGAACACTTTATCCCCGACTTCGTACTCTATGTCCCTTATTTTTAGATCTGCATACGACTTTTGTCTATCACTAGCAGCTTTTAACCTTTGCTGAATGACACAAAATTGTTCTTCTGTCTCTTTTGCTATGTTAGGCCCAATTACTTTATGCTCATTCAGGTCTGTCTAACAAACAGGGGTTCTACATTTCCTGCCATACAAGGCTTCATAGGGGGCCAGACCAATGCTAGATTGATAACTGTTGTTGTAGGCAAATTCCATAAGGGAAATATACCTATCCTAACTTCCGAGAAAATCTAGTACACAACCCCGAAGCATGTCCTCTAACACTTGAATCACTCTTTTCAGGAGGTCCATCTATTCAGGATGGAAGACGCACTAAAATTCGCCTGAGTACCTAAGGTTGACTGTAATTTTTTCCAAAACCTTGACGTAAACCGTGGATCATGGTTAGACACTATTGACATGGAATCCCATGCAATAGGACAATCTCATTCACATACAGCTCCGCTAATCGATCCATGGAATAATCAATCCGAACTGGTGAGAAGTGAGCAGACTTTGTAAGTCTGTCAACAATTACCCAAACTAAATCATGTTTCTTTTGGGTGAGGAGAAAATCGGACATAAAATCCATAGTAATGTTGTCCCATTTCCATTGTGGAATTGGAATGAGATTTAACAGATCGGACGGTACTTGATGTTCAACTTTTACTTGTTGACAATTCAGACATTTGGATAAATACTCTACTATATCCTTTTTCATTCCCGCCACCACACACTGCCAAATCCTCGTACATCTTGTTTACTCTAGGATGCAATATGATGAATAATGCAGCCGGCTTTCTATACATCAACTTCTTTTTCAATTCCTGGACATTCGGTATACATAATCTGCTCTTGTAATAGAAACCTTCATCTTCTTCTATAAAATTGTAAAACCAGGGTAAATTTGAATTTTTTCTAAAAAAAGGCAAAACAGTAAATTGTCTCTACAATACATGTTGCAAACCTGAAATTGTCTACATCTCGGATGATGAAACGGACCTCACCGTTGGATTTGTCTCAAAAAAAATCTAGTTACCTAGATGAATTTCATCAAATTCCAAGGTAGTCGGATTTTTCATGTATTTTGGGGCGTCGAGTGCCTATTGACCCCAAAAATGGGATTTTTTTTTGGAAAATTTCAAAAGTTAGGAAATAATTTAAGTAAAGTTCATTTAAAAATTATTTGAACTTAAACCGGGATGAAATAAATTGTTTCGGGACAGAAACGGGCCTAAACAAGTCGTGACACGTGGCACGATGTGGGCCAAGCAATTAAGACTAAAGATAAGGTTAAAGATAGATTTTTTGGGAGAGAAAAGAACACATTTTTTACTGGAACGTTAGAGAGAAACAGGGAAAGGGAGATGAGAGGGCTTCCAAAGCTTTTTTGACGATCCACGGAGTTCCATCAATCGGAATTCGTCGAGCCAAGAGTGAAAGTTCATCTACTCGACGAGGGCTACGTGTGGGTACAAGAAAAAATGAAGTATTTCATCGAAGATCAAAGAGAGGAGATTTCGGGAAATCAAAATTTCAGGATTAGGAGGTGTTCTTGAGACCTCCTTCAGTTATACTACGCTCCAAGAGGTAGGGATTCTTCTTACTTTGGTTTATTTTCCACCCTAAGGGCTGTATGGTTATGTTTTTAGCCCTAAGAGGTTGTTTGGCCATGTTTTTTGCCCTAAGGGGCTGTTTGGCCGAATTTTGGGGCTGTGAGAATGCTTCCCTGTTTTGATCCTACACACTGGCTGGATTTTGGGACTGGTTTTCAGTTGGGAAATGAAGGGATTTCGGACTCAGGTTCTTCATAGAAATTGTAGTTGCATTTGTGAACTTGATGTTAGACTTTTGAATCACCAAAATTGGATCACTATAGCTCAAGTTATGGTCCATTTCATTTTTGGGACTACCATAGCCCTGTTTTGACCCCACACACTGTCCAGAATTTGGGACTGGTTTTCGATTGGGTAATAGAGGGAATTTGGACTCGGGTTCTTCATAGAAATTGTAGTCACATCTATGAACTTGATGTTAGGCCTTTAAATCACCTAAATTGGACCACTACAGCTCAAGTTATGGTCCATTTCATTCCTAGGACTGCCACAACCCTGTTTTGACCCGACACACTGTCTAGAATTTGGGACTGGTTTTTGGTTGGGAAATAGAGGGAATTTGGACTCATGTTCTTCGCAGAAGTTATAACTGCATAAGTGAATTTGATGTTAGGCTTTTGAATCACCCAAATTGAACCTCTATAGCTTAAGTTATGGTCTATTTCATTCCCAGGACTGTCACAGCTTAGGCGGTTTATTGTTTGCATCCAGATTTTGGGACGGATTTAGGTGCTGATTTCGTACTGATTCAGGACTGATTTAGGACCGTCCCATGGCCAGTTTGGTGGTCAGATTTGGGGCTGTTTATGGCCAATTTTGAAACTATTTTGTGGCCGGTCTTATGGCATGTGTGTAACCAATCTTGTGGACTGTTTATGGGCCTAGTTTGGGACAAATTTTAGGACTGATTAAGACTTAATTTAGTGCTACTATGGGACTGAATTTGAGATTGTTTTCATGTCCTGTTTAGGGCATGATTGAGGCCTGTGGAGAGCTGGTTTGGTAGCCTGTTTAAGGCATGTCTCGGGGCCATTTTGCGGACATAGTATATGTCACCCTTGGCCTCGAGGATCAAGGGTGTTGTTGCTTGGTTTTGAATAACATGCTTGGTGGTAGTTGTGTGATAAGATGTTAATATATGTGTGTATAAATATATTGACATGGAATGGAAATTTTATGCAATTAAGATAATTGTCCATGACACATGATGAATTGTGTGGTTTGAGTTGTCTGTGTGCATTCATTATACATGTGGCATGATACAACATGCAATGGCGCATTGCATTGCATATGCACGGGGACATCGCATTGAATGGGTGTGAGTGCATGGTTGAAAAATCAACACTACGTTTGGTGTTTGATCAGCCGGCTTGCAAAGTGGATAAGTCCAATAGAGTCACACGGTTGAATAATGTGGTAAAGAAAACTTGTATCGGGTAATAGCAAGTGGTGGATAGACACCTCGTGTGAAAGACCCAAGTAATTGTGGTTAGAGACATAATTCCAAAGATGAAAGGTCGTAAAGTGTCTAGGTGTGTAGCTTCCGCTACGTGACACCAAAAAATTGCCACTACAAAAAGACACATGAGTTTTGTATACAAATGATCATTGAGGTGTAACATCCAAAAGCTTTTGGTTTGAAAACAAATGAATTTGTTTTGTAAAATGATCATTGGATGTAATCCATAAATGATCATTGGATGTAATCTAGAAATGATGGACTTCAATACAATACCCAAATCCAGAAAATTAAAGGAAAACTAACAAAATAAAACTATACTAAGCTAAATCTACTAGAATGAAAAAAAAAAAAAAAAAAAAACAAAATAAAAATGTACAAATGTCTTCAACCACCAAGAAACACCGAGTCGCGAAAAATCGCGCATTACTGCTCCCGAAGTGTGTATTTATAGGCTTTTCAATGTTGGGCCCACTTCATCAATTGCGCTTGTGGACTTCAAAACGCCTAAATCGTCTTTGCTCGCAACATTTAAAGGTCACGCATGCAGCTTCTCGCCTGGGTTCTCGCCCGCCTTAGCATCTGTATTCCTAATGACCTATTCTTCCGGGCTTGCTTCTGGATTGTGTCGCTACATACTTTGATAATGTCGCATAAATCAGACAACAAATGATGCTCCCCGCCGCGACAGAATGCCTTATGTCGCGACACCAAACCTATTTGCACCCAGCTTCTCATGTCCTTGTTCTTCTAGAGTTTGTAGCAACAAACAATTGCTTTTCAGCCTAGCAACTTTATCACTACAGAGTTCTCTCTGTCGTGACAGGATTTCTTTAAGTTCTTAGCAATTTTTGTCATGACAAGAAACTCTTTCGGGCGTAATGCATTTTCTTGATTCTTTGTCGCTGGTCGAAATAAGTTGTCGTGACATAGAATTATATGTTATGGCACAATTTCCTTGGCCATTCTTAAGTCTTAAATTCTCGTCATGACTACTTTTCTCTGTCGCATTGCACTTTATCATTCCTTAGCTTTTATTGTCACGATAGAAAACTTCAAAGGTCGGATGTGCTCTTTACTCTTCAACTCTTGATTATGTCGGAACAAGAATTTCTTTGTCACCATTCTTCTTGTGTTGATTTTCAACTTCTTGTCTCGACAGGGAATTCACCTCCTTCATGTTTTGTTTGTCGCGACAAAAATAATCTTTGTCGTGACAGAGATTATGCTACTCTTAGTTGTGAATTCAATCAAGCATGCATGACAGATTTTCTTTTTGCTGGGGGACAACAGTTCTTTCTTGAGTTGGCTTGATGTTGAAACCTTTGTGGCAACATGTTCACTTGTCCTGCTTGACTTGTGTTGTAATCGAAACAATTTTTGTCGCATTGCACTGTCTTTGTAGTACAGAGTTCATCCAAGAGCCTCTCAACTTTTATGTTGCGATATAAATTATATTGTCGTGACACAGCTTTTTTGCTATCTGTTTTAATCTTTGTCGCAACAGAGTAAAGGATTGTCACAACAGTTTCCTTCATAATTTTCTTCAACAATGTCGCAACAGAAAAATTCTTTGTCATGACAAAATTTCTCCTTCAGCATTTGAGTTATGTTTGAGTTTTCATATACATTTAGTTGTCAGCCATGCATAGTTCCTTTCGCTCGTTTGAATTTCATGCCACGACATACAAAAATTATGTCGCGACATAGATTGCTGCATTTTCCACCTTTTTGCTTATTTTCTGCTTGTTTTTTTTTTTTTTTCAAATAACACCTGCAAAACATAAAGTTGGTGAATATTCCATAATTTGGCATACAAATAGATCTAAAATTGTTAAAAACATGCCAGAAAAATGAATGAAAATTATATGAGTTTAAGACTCATCAAATTCCCCCCAAACTTAAAGTTTTGCTTGTCCCCTAGCAAATAGAAGAAATTTTGTTTGTCCTTAAACAATTCGCTTTTTATTTTATGACATTTTTCGTTTAAAGCTCAATCGGGTAGAACATAAGTCGCTTGTAGAATTACTTCTAAACATGTTTTAATTCAGAATCGTGAAGATTTCAATTATGTTCACGAACCAACCAATAATTCATAGTAAAATTTAATCATTTAACTCGATTTGTGGCTCAGGCCGTCTTTACTCTTTTCTTGCGTATCAGCTTTAATCTATGGGATAATACTCAATTGGGATACTCTCTTTCATTTTTAAGGTCTCATATGCTTGTTTATCATATTAATCTCCACTAATGTAGCAACACCTTCAGAATCGACAGGTCTTTTGTAGGCTGTAATGTGTGTGGATTGCAATGAGGTAGATAATTAGACATTTTGCGCTAATTTAACCTTAATTTCATCGACAACTTACACTCTTGCCTTCTTGATGCATCCTTGATTTCTCTTGATTGTAAGTTTCCAACCTTCCCATCAGCTTTTTGCATATTTCTGCATATTTTTCATTGTGGTGCCTTTTCTCCTTTCCTTTCCCAATAATAATATAACTTCTCTTCCTATTCCATAAGCTTCTTTTCACTTTTCTATTTTCTCCAAGTTTGGTGGAATGGTGCAATGTTTTGTCTTTGGCTACCACCCTTAGCGAACTTTGGGTCAATAACTCCCATACCAGCCGACATTAGGTATTAGGTGTCGAACACCCTCAAGGACTTAATTGCCCAGTGGAGAAAGGCCACAAGACCAAACTCATTCCTCCTTGATCTTTTTCTTTCACACAAATCTTTATTTCACAACCCTCATCTTTTCTTATTTCTTTGAATTGTTTTTTTTCAACCAATTTCATCCTTTTCTACAACTTCAGCCAATATTCCCAAAACTTGTCCTCTTCTCGTCCTTGATGTACTTTGTTCGATGATTCAGGCAAATAAGGGTTCTTACCGTAGATCACAGGTAAGGAAGGAATTGGGTTTCTTATTTGTTGTTTGATGATGAGATTGAATGTAGGCTCAAATAAGGAACTAGTGTATATGCATATGCATATAAATGGGTAGGCTTTGAAAGACTCAAACTTCCAAGGATGGCCTAAATCATTTGCTAGTGGTATCGCCAGGATTTCCATTACTCAATAATCCAACAAGTTCTGTATACAAAGAGCTTACTGTGATGATCCCGTACATGTTCCAAGTCTTGGCACAATTTCTTTTAAAGTTATTGTTGACCATGTGTAAGGTTTATCAAGATTTTGTAACCAAACTGTTTACACAAACAGAATTATAGGTCTTATCTGTTCCATCAATTTATTAAAGTCTTCCTTAATCTTGAAATTCAACACATTTATTCATAACCTTACAACTTTCCATTTCCATTCATTTAATCCTACCCCAATGCATCTATAAGATTTTTGTTTAGTTTTGAGATTTGTTGTCAGGTCGCTTACTAGTCAAAAATGTTCATTTAAATCATGCATTCAGCTCAAACAATCCAACACAACCATAATGTCATTTCACTGGCCCAATTAACCAAACATGTTGCACCAATTTAACATTTTGATCTAGGTAGCTGGTTTATCAATTATTTCAACTAAGCTATTTATCACAAGTCAAAGATTTCTAACTATTAAACATGAAGGAAAGGAAACAAATAAGAAAGATCAAATAAAATGTACAAATCCGCAAAGAATTTCTATTTTATTGAATGTTTCAAGGATGGATAGGTACGTAGAGGGAGAAGAGATAGAAGAGCAGGTGAGCTATTTTCTTTCTTTCATGCCTATGGAGGACGGCAGTTAACCGGATCTAACTTTTATACCCGCCATGTAAGGTGAGAACTTAGGATTCGGACTGTATAGTATTGATTTACCGCCTTCCTCCACTTGCTCAAAGATGCATTCACCCATGGTTAGGGCTATTGTCGATCATATCATTTTGTCTCTGCCCAATAGAATTCAAGGTCAAACTCCCCCTGGGTAGAGTACATCTTAATCAAAGCAGTCATGGATCATATCTAAGCTTTATGTCCAAAGACTTCTCCCTCAGAATTCAAGGTGCCTCCAATTCCCTTTGGGCCCATTTTTCACTAAAGCTCGATTTCATGTTCTTTTTGTACGTATACCCAAAGGCATCTGGCTCAGATGTTCTTTCATAGCATCCTCCATTTCCTTCACATCTTAACAACTCACTTTTTAGCTGATTTAAAGAATAAGGCATCTTCTCTCGCCGCCTACACTAATTTCTGCTCTTGTTCCCATCTACTTTTCCATTCTTCATCCCTCTGCTTTAGTGGGCCTCTCTTCCAAGTTTTGATCCTCATTTTCAACTCACAAATCTCCATGTACTATCCCTGAAGCAAAGGGAGCTTCAACTGCTTGTCCTTCCATTTCTTACCTCATGGTCTGTATAAGTTAGCACTGCAAAGATCGCTTACTAGGCTTTAAGCTTTCACCCATTTGGTTAGGCTTGTCTCACTTCGTGGAGAAAGCTCAAGTACTAGGCTCACACTTCCGCCTCGTGGGAGTTTCTGCTTCATCTTTCGTGTCAGGGTCACAGATTTACTTAGTTCTTCTTCTCCTTACGCCTTCCACATGTCTTCCCTCGTTTATATTTCTTTTGAAGTTCTCATGGATTTCCTGTTAATGTCGTGGGCGATGTCTCAAGCGCTCTCCTCTTCTTCCTAGTCTCCTGACACCCCTAATATGTAGAGTCTTGAAATCGTTATTGGGTAAGGATCAACCTTTGTAACCTCCTCCAGAATAACCTGCACTGAGTTTTCTATTATCTTTCCTACACCGAATTTCAGAGCTCCTGAGGATGGCATATAACACAACCTCCTTCTCCGACCGTGCATAAATGTTTGGAAGGTATCATGACTAAACATAAAAATAAACCACACCTTGTTAGTCTGGGGCCGTTGGTTCTCCGGCGAGCGCTGACTCATGGGTTCTTCCCGCAGACCACTCGCACATGTTAAGAGTCTATAATCTTCCGGGCAGCCATGTGTTTTTCCGTACCCGCAGACTGAATTTTGACCCATTCTTCCTTTCCTGAAGATTGTACGTCTGGTCAATATGTTCTCTTCCGAAGGGTATCCATTTCCCTCTGACATAGACAGCCTTATCTTTCATCCCCACCATGTTGGCGTATAACTCTTTTACCACATCCACAAATCCAGGAGCTTTATGCTCGTAGAACATATGACATCCTCGTCTACTAGCCTTGGAATGGAGAAACCTATTTGCTGAAGCCTCTCTCCTACAAGCTCAGGTGTTATAGCTTGTCTCTGCCAATATAAGCCATGTCAATCTGGGGCCACAATTTTGTTCGCTACTCTCTACTTCTTCATTTCTTCTTTTCCTCTTCCTAGATTCTTCCACTGTCTACTCAAGTTCATTGTTTACCTCAGCTCTTTCTTCATCTTGCCCTGTTACTACTTGAGTGGCTTAAACTGTTTCATTCTCGAACTCGATCATCATACTCCTCCATGATTTTGTTGAGGTTTAGAACCAGGTTTTGGGGCTCAAACATTGTGAAAGATAGGTTTTGGGATCTAAGGTTTCGAATGAGTGAGAGAGAATCGGTGAGAGAAACTGAATGGTTTGAAGGTTAAGAGGTAGATGATTCTTCAGTCTTTGAACTTTTCTATTTATAGGCAAAGAATTGTTGTGCTTACTTAATTGTCGCGACATAATTTTGACCTAAAGTGTGCCCCTTTTTAAATTGGTGTCGTGACATAGAGAAGGAGGTCACTAAGATACCACTTAAGCTTAGACTTAGGGCAATTTTTTGTCATTTAATTAAAGAAAAATCATTACAAGAACACAATTTTATCTTTGCTCCAATTGAATTATGTCGCGACATACAAAAATTTTGTCGCTACATGTTTTCTGAGGCCTAAGTTTGCTGTTTGTTGTGACATAGAGAAAATATGTCGCGGAAAACTTTTTCTTGCTTATCTATTTTAGCACCAACTTTGTCGCAACAAAAAGAAAGCCTGTCACGACAAAAGCATGTTCTATTTTAGCACCAAAAGTTCAACCAGTGTCGCGACATAACAATTTTTGTCGTGATAGAATTTTGTTTTTCCTCACATTCTTTGCATAATTTCTTACTTTCAGCCATTCAAACCAAATGACATTATGCAATAAGGTCTTCCACTTAATTCATACTTGTGAAAACACATATTTCTTCAAACAATCTCCATTCCATTATAAACAACAACTCTCTTTCTTCATTCAATATCATCCATCTAGATTTTTAACAATGTATTCAAGCATTTGGCTAAAGAAAGTTGTCTAACAATTTATGCTCTAAAAATCGTTAAATTCCCCCAAACTTCAACTATGCATTCTCATTAAGAACAAATTGAAGGAAATAGAAATACTCCCCCTTGTAGCTATTTTCTTCACATTTTAGTAGAGAAAGTGTGCTTCCTAATAATATATCTTTCCAGTTGATCTTCCATGTTAAGAAAAATTTAGCAATCTATTAAGCTTCCTAATAAAAAAAATTTAACAAAAATTAAAATTAAAACTTCAAACTCATAAAAGTAATCAACATAAATCAAACTATTAAAATGAAAATTGTGCTGTTATTCCAAAGAACCTCGCCACCTCATGTCTTTAAATAAGACACTTGCCGCACGTCTTCACTAGCAAACTCTTCTTTTCACAATCTGGATATACTCCATTTATGCTTCCTCCAAGATAATGCTTCAGTCTCTGACCATTTACTTTGAATTCACTTCCATATTCATCCTTTAGTGTTACTGCTCCAAATGGGGTACTTGTTACCACTATGTAAGGACCACTCCATCTTGACTTCAATTTCCTTGGAAATAGCTTGAGTTTAGAGTTGTATAAGAGGACTTGTTCTCTAGCCTTGAATTCCCTCCTTAGAATTCTTTGATCATGCCACATCTTGGTCTTTTCTTTGTAAATTCTGGCATTATCATAAGCTCTGCTTCAACTCTTCTAGTTCATTCATTCGAGTAGTCTTTTCTCGGCAAACTTTGAAACTCACAATTCAACTTCATGACCCACATAAATTTTATTCTAAAGCCTAAAGGAGATGACAAGGTTTTCCAAATACAATTATGTATGAGGACATTCCAATGGGAGTTTCTAGTAGTTCTATAAGCACACAATGCATCATCTAGCTTATAGACCAAATTCCTACTGTATTTAATGCTTTCTCTAGAATTTTCTTTATTCTCGTGAAATTTCTACTCTTGCCCATTTAATCAGGTGATATTGTAATCACTCGAAATACACCCTAGCAATTTTCGAATATGTTTAGGTATATTAAAAGGAAATATGAATTTTTCTGAAATGTTCGAGACCCAAAATAGTATAAGAGGACAAGGGGTAAATTAGTACTTTACCAAACGAGGATATCAAAGTCATAAAGCTATAAGATATATGCTAATTCTAAGAATAATGAAAAGTTGGATTTAAAATAGAGATAATAGAAGGACAAATAGCAAAATAGTAAAATTTCGAATGGCTCAAAGAAAGTTTGTGAAAATTTTCTAGATCTGATTTAATGAACCTGGACCGTCAAGTAAATTCGCCTCACAAATCTAGGGACCCAAAAGTTTGGCCGAATTCTCAGACACCTGAATATTTTATAATTTTATTGGTAATAAGTTGCCGCTGATCTCAGGACGAGATTTTTAATAAAATCTCGAAGTCATGAAATGCCTGGGCTAGTTCATTTAAAATAAAGTGAACTGAAAAGAAAATAAGTTGTTTTTAGAAGAAAAGAACTGACAAAGACATATGAATCATGTATCCAAAATAATAATAATAATAATTAAAATAAAAAGGATAAAACAACAAAATAGCAAAAAGGAAAAGGAGGCTCGTAGTGAGAGAGAAGAAAGAGTGGCAGAGAAGCTCTAGCTTCTTCACGACGGCACGACTTGGCTCTGGTCAAGGCTCTGCCAAGAACTAAAGTTGTTATACTGATTTAAAGCTACGCATGGATACCGGAATCACAAGCCGCCAAGGATTTGGACAAAGAGTTCGGAAAGTCGAAGCTTCTTGCTTGTGAAGTGTCCACGGGACTTCCTTGGGTTGTCTTTAATGCTACAAGAGGTAAGGAACTCGTTTTGATTAGTATAGAATTTGTCTAGATTACAATGGATTAAGAATACATGTAGGAAAATCATATCCCCAAACCCGTATTAAAGAAATTGGGTTAGAAAAACCCCATTTATTATAATGAATGTTTTTAGTTTTTTGCTAAATTGGTTGTGTTTTGGGCTTGGGTTGATTGATTGTGCCCTCAATCGAGGAACGTTTATATTAAGGAAATATCAAATGTGTAGACATCCAAATTTCTTCAAAACCACGTTTGTTTCTCGACCATAACTTACATTATTACTCATCCGAATTGAGTGATTTAAATATTTGGGTAAACTAGACTCATTGAAGAACATATCACCTTGAAATAGGTATATCCAAATTCCGAATCTTTTAGGCTCAGAAATTAATCCAAAGTGGAGCAGCACGCATGGTGTGCTGCAGCCCGGGTGGCACTGTTCCTTCGAGCAGATTTTCTGGTTGTGTCTCCAACTGACCGCCATAACTTTCAACTGGAAGTCCCTTTCTTTGGGTGTTCTTGGACTCTATGGAAAGCCCTTGAGCTCCAAAATCCACCCATATATAGCTTTTAATGAAACATGAACCTTGTGATTATGTCCGGAAAATGACAGAAAACAGTAGTCCCTGGGCTGGTTCGGCGCACCGGGATTTTCTGGTTGTGTCCTCCAGCTTCTCGGACGGCCATAACTTTTCAGTCCGGTCCTTGGGTGTTCTTGGACCTTATGAAAAGCACTTTGAGTCCTTTAATCCACCCATATATAGCGTGATACCATATTGAGTTTATACTATATCCGAAAATGACTAAAATAGTGGCTGCTGCTGCTGGGCTAAGCGTGAAAGTGCTGCAAGTTGCCACTTTCATGGCTTGCAACTTGCATAACTCCTTCGTTAGGATTCCGTTATGGGTGTTCTTGGACTCCATGGAAAGCCCTTTGAGTCTAGAATCCACCCATATATAGCTTATGTAACTTGAACTCAGTTTATGTCCGAAAATGACAGAAAACAGTAGGCCCCTGCTGGTTCGGCGCACCGGATTTTCTGGTTGTGTCCTTCAGCTTCGGACGGCCATAACTTCTTCATCCGAAGTCCTTTTTGGGTGTTCTTGGACTCTATGAAAAGCCCTTTGAGTCTCAAATCCACCCATATAGCGTGATACCATATTGAGTTTATACTATATCCGAAAATGACTAAAAATATGGCTGCTGCTGCTGCTGCAGGTGTTCCAAGTAGCTGATTTTCTTCATGGCTTGCAACTTGCATAACTCCTTCGTTAGGATTCCGTTATGGGTGTTCTTGGACTCCATGGAAAGCCCTTTGAGTCTAGAATCCACCCATATATAGCTTAATGTAACTTGAACTCAGTTTATGTCCGAAAATTACAGAAAACAGTAGGCCCCTGTTGGTTCGGCGCACCGGATTTTCTGGTTGTGTCCTCCAACTTCGGACGGCCATAACTTCTTCGTCCGAAGTCCTTTTTGGGTGTTTTTGGACTCTATGGAAAGCCCTTTGAGTCTCAAATCCATCTATATATAGAGTGATACCATATTGAGTTTATACTACATCCGAAAATGACTAAAAATAGTGGTTGCTGCTGCTGCTGCTACTGCTGCAAGTGCTGCAAGTTGCTGATTTTCTTCATGGCTTGCAACTTGCATAACTCCTTCTTTAGGATTCCGTTATGGGAATTCTTGGACTCTATGGAAAGCTCATTGAGTCTAGAATCTAACCATATGCTATTTTAATGGCATTTAAGTCTATATCTTGTCTGAAAATTGGAATTGCTGTACCAAGTGTACTAATCGCTTGGTCAAAGTTTTTAGGAATACATGACATGAATATATGATTCGAAGGAAGGATATGAATATATATGATGGGAAATACATGAGACTAGGAATATATATGGATACATGAATGGATAGAGGTATACATAATAGAAATATAGAAAATACATGAATAGCTAAATCTTGATAGAAATGCATAAATGATATAAAGGGATATGAATATATAAAGACATACATGAACATAGGAATATCACAATAGATGACATGGTGATATATGATAAGATCACATATATGATACGAAGACACGACTAAATGAAAAAAAAAAGAAAAAGATATGAATGTATGTATTGCAAAGGAATATGAGAACAGTAATATGAAGCTACATATATGAGAACAAATTCAAATTAAAGTAATGATAGTAATATCGCATATGATTAGCGGATAACAATAATTATTCGGAAATATGAGATATGTACTGAAAATGGAATAAAACACTTGATTGTCTACTTAGAACCTAGTAGAGGGATAGATGGGCATGCCTATTAAGGAAAACAAGTTTAAAGATACCGATTAGTTGGCCCCGTTAGTCATTACAGCCACTTTCGGGCCCGGCAGATGGTTATTAATCTCATAAAATGATAATAACGCCTTCGGGCCCTTATAGATGGTCATTGTCTCGCATAATGATAAAAGCGCCTTCGGGCCCTTATAGACCACTGTTTTCATAGTGGAGTACAAATGTACTCTTATATAGTTTTTATCCACTTCTAAGGTTTATGCAGGCATGAAACATAAAACAGATGACAAGTATACAAGTACAAGAAGTAAAGTGTCAATGACACGAAATGTATATGAAAAGCATATGAAATTACCGTATATGAAAAGCACAGTATATGAAAATCATAGGAAAGTATAGTACATAAAAATGTCAAGATGAAAATATAAGGAAGTACAAGAATATAGATGAGTATATGACAAAAATCACATGGCTAAATAATGACAAATCAGGACGAGATTCCTTAGAATCCATTGCGGAATGTCAATTCTATAGTCAGCGACCATACTATTAATGAAAGCACATTGCTACTGAATGACAAACAGGACGAAATTCCCTCTCGAATTTGTCGTGAATGTCAATTCGATAGTCAGAGTGAAAATACAAATGCAAAGTATATGATGATACAAGATCGTATAAGAAAGTACATGACAATACACGAAAAGTATATGAACAAGTACAGTACATAAAAGAGAAAGTAATATGAAAAGTATAAGAGGAAAACAGTATATGAACACAATACATGATAATAGTACATGAAGATAGAACATAACAAATGGTATAGTATATAACCATGAAAGTAATATATGAATATGACTAAGATATGCACTGAATAGGAGATGTAATATGAACCATTAGAAAGGTAATAGATCAAATGATAAGTATTAGAATAAGAAATAAATGATATGAAAGGTTATATGTCAAACGAAAGCATATGAAAGTACAGTACATGAAAAGTACCAGATGAAAGCATACAAAAGTACCGTATATGAAAAGTATAAGAATGTAGATAAAAGTATAGGACAGTATAAGATAGGTTATATGAAAGTATATATGATATGAGCATGATACATGCAATAAAGATAATTAACATGAAAGGAAATGAACATAAAGCATAAGAAACTTGCCAAGAACATGATACAAGAAATAATATGAAATAGATCAAGTATAATATATAAGCAAATGAAAAGAAATAGGCAAAAGTATATGCGTGGGATAGATAAAGAATGATATGATATATGCACATGTTTCAACCACATGAAAGGCATTAGACTAGATGATAAGTTTTAGAAGTCATATATATATGATCCGTATGAGTATAAGAATGTATCTTATTGCTTCGATGATCAATGTTATTGGTCGTCCATGTATATGTTTCCCACTAAGCATAAAGCTTAGCACGAGTTTTAATCCGTGTAGGTACAGAAGTAGAAGACAAGGTTAGAGGGCATGACATCTCACATCAGCTGAGTAGGCCAGCTCAGAGCTAGGTGCTCATCGCACTGCTTCCGCAATCTCTATATTTTTGGAATAGGTATAAGTTTTGTATATTGAAAAGTAATGGGACTCGTTGGTATAGAACATGAATACTAATTATGGGTGGTGGTGCTCACCAGACTGCTCCGCAACTTCCGATTTTCATTGGACGTATAAGGATAGTTTTGTAATAGTGAAATTGTAATAGTACAAGCAAAGTGAATCGAAGTATATGTGTATATAGAATATAATGAATGCCACTATGGTGGTATGTATAATGTATATGTAAAGATTTTTATTACGAAATTGTGCATATGAATGAGAAAACAAGTATAGGTGCCAGCTCTGAGAAAGAAAATGTTAAAGTCCCGGTTGAAATAGTCTTTGCGCACCCATCGTACTGAGGCGGGTGGGGCGTAGCGGACATGCCAAACCCATCACATGTCTGATTCCATATCTGCTCATGAGTTTTTTAAAAATTTTATTTTCAAAATGGCTTCCCTCATCACTAATGATTGTTCTGGGTGCTCCAAATCTGCTTAAAATATTTCTTTGTATAAATCCCACTACTGTGATGGCATCATTTCTGGGGAAAGCTAATGCTTCCACTCATATGGATACATAATCCATAGCTAGGAGAATGTATATGTTACCAAATGATGATGGAAAAGGTCCCATGAAGTTTATTCCCTAAACATCAAAAATCTGCACCATCAGAATTCCTTTCAGGGGTATTTCATTTCTTCTGCTTATGTTGCCCATTCTTTGAAAATTATTACAATGTTTTACCCACTCAAAACAACCTTTGAATAGGGTAGGCCAATAAAAACCTGATTGCAAAATTTTCTAGGCTGTTTTGTCTTTTGCAAAGTGTCCTCCATATGGTGATGCATGACATTTCTCCATAATACCACCTTGTTATGTTTCTGGAACACATCTCCTTATGATCATATATGCTCCTCTTCTATAAAGTAGTGGAGTGCGTCGAATATAGAATATCTGTCAGTTCTCAATTTCATATAGTGGTAGGCGAGATTCGGGTGGTACTACTCCATAAGCTAAATAATTGACAATATTAGCATACCAGGGTGTTTGAACTGTCAACACAAACATCTGCTCATCAAGAAAATTTTATGTTATTTCGGTTCTTTTTTCATTTACAGCAGTGATTTCTAATCTAGACAAGTGATCTGCTATCACATTGTCACTACCCTTCTTATCTTTGATCTCAAGATCAAATTCCTTTAGCAGTAATACCGATGTAAATTGTCTTGGTTTGGCTTCCTTCTTTTCCATTAGATATCTAATTACTGCATGATCAGTGTGTATTATAACATGAGACCCCAATATGTAAGGCCTTAATTTTTCACAAGCAAACACCATTGCCAACATCTCATTTTCTGTGGTAGAGTTGTTTTCTTGTGCTTTATTAAAGGTTTTGTTGACATAGTATATGGCCTTGAATATCTTTTCAATTCTTTGTCCCAATACAGCTCCCATTGCATAATCACTAGCATCACACATAATTTCAAAATCATTGTTCCAATCAGGTGTCAACATGATGGGAGCTATCACTAATCTGGATTTGATTTCTTCAAATGCAAATCTGCATGATTCATTAAAATCAAAATTTGCATCTTTTTCTAGCAGTCTACATAATAGTGCAGATATTTTGAGAGTCCTTATGAATCTTTTGTAAAAACCAGCATGTCAAGGAAACTTCTTATCCTCTTTACTATTGTAGGTGGCATAAGAGTTTTAATAACATCAACTTTTTCTTGGTCTACTTCCAATCCAACAGCAAAAATCTTGTGTCCCAAGACAATTCCTTCTGTCACCATAAAATGACATTTCTCCCAATTCAGAGCTAGATTTTTGTCTTGACACCTCTGAAGTACTGTTTCTAAATTTTCCACACAATGCTCAAAACTAGATCATATCTTGAAGTCATACATAAGTCTCTATGGTCTCTTCCACCAAATCAGAAAACATAGACATCATACATCTTTGAAAGGTGGCAAGAGCATTACATAATCTAAAAGGCGTCCTTCTAAAAGCAAAGGTGCCATAAGGACATGTAAATGTAGTTTTTTCTTGATCCTTTTGGGGTATAGCAATCTGATTATAACCAGAATATCCATCAAGAAAACAATAATGGGAGTGCCCTGCTAACTTATCCAGCATTTATTGATGAAAGGTAGGGATAATGGTCCTTTACGGTAATAATTCGGTTTTAAATGAGTATACACACTCTCTCCATCTGTCCCAGTTTCTTGTAGGAATCAATTCATTCTTCTCATTCCCGATCATAGTGATTCCTCCCTTCTTTGGAACCACATGAACTGGGCTTACCCAAGGGCTGTCTGAGATTGCATATATGAACCTTTCATTTAGCCACTTAAGTACTTCCTTTATGACTACTTCTTTCATGACTGGATTCAGCCTTCTCTGATGTTCTATATAGGTTTTAGCATTCTCTTCCAATAGGATCTTGTGCATACAAATAGAAGGACTGATTCCTTTCAAATCTTTGATGGACCAAGCTATTTCCTCCTAATATTTTCTAAGAATTTCCAGCAGTTTTTGTTTCTTAAGCTCAATCGATTAATTGAAATGATGGTAAGCTCCTTTGGTTGCAAGCATACTCTAAATGTTCAGGTAATTCTTTTAGAATTAAACCCTTTGAACTTTTGTTTATATTAGCAGCTTCCTCTTTATAACTGTTGGATTTTTTTGTATTATCTTCTTCAACAGACTCGCCTTTTCGATTTGACATTGGGTCCAGAAATTGGTGCAGATACTCGAGATCTTTTGGAAATTCATCTCATTCTCATTCATTGATTTCTGAAAAATACAATCATTATTCAGTTCAAAACTGATGGGAATCTTTGTTTCTAAAATCTCACAATCTGCATTACTTAATTCAAGTTGTTTCAAGTTGTGATTGAGATTGAAATGCATTGCCTCATCTCGATACGAGAGTTAATTCTTTTTCACATCGAATCAAAAATTTGCTCACATTTGCTAAGAAAGGTCTTCCCTACTTGACAGTGGGACTTGTTTGTCTTCCTCAATATCAATGACTACAAAGTCCACTGGGAAAATGAACTTTCCCACTTTAATCAACACATCTTCTAGGATTCCCTTAGGATGGGCCAGTGTTCTGTCTGCCATTTGCAAAGTCATGGTTATGAGAGTAAGTTCCCCCAAACTTAGCCTTTTAGCAATAGACAAAGGCATCAAGTTTATGCTGGCTCCAAAAAATCGAACTGATGCTTTTCCACATCGACACGCCCGATTTTGTAGGGTATATGGCGCAGGGATCTTGCGTCTTTTACGGTAAAGATTACAGTGCGCGCTACTTGAGGGTTCTTCATCCAAGCTCACTAGTCCTTATTAAGCAATTTTTCTTTTTCTGCTCAATATCTCCTTCATAAATTTTGCATAAATAGGCATTTGAGTCAATGCTTCTGAGAAAAGAATGTTGATCTCTATCTTCTTAAGCTTATGTCAGAATCTGAAATTGTTCTTCAAAAAGCCTTGCCATACACAACCTTTGAGGAATGGAACTGAGGTTCATAAGCCTTAACCTCTTCCTTTTTCCCTGGATTTTCTTTTCCACTCTTTGCTTTGGCTAAATCCTTGTTTTCTCTTTCTGCAGTTTAATTTATCTTGCTTAAACTCTTCTCGAAAATCGGCATATTTCGGTTCCTCGATTCCTTCTTTTTCAACTCTTCTCGATCCGAGTTTTACGCCGCTTCTCGAAGTGCGCCATACGTCCCTTGGATCCTTCCTCGTGTCACTTAGAACTAAATCCTTGGACTGTTTTTGCATATTCGAGCCATTGCCCTATCCCGAGTCTCGGATTCTTCAGAGAGCATTTGTGTTGGCACAGGAGACAGTTGTGTTTGCTGGAATCTTTTGCTAGCTCGGCAAACTTGTTCATGTATGTTTAAGCGCCCTTTTCCCTCATAAATTCAGCATTCGATCGCTTCAAATGATTGAGTCCCTTTACCCCGATATTCTCCTATCATTCCTCTCACGATGTTCTTAGAACCTAGGTTGAGCATAAGCTTGATGGTAATGCTGTCCAGGTCTAGGGCCCTGCTGTGCTCCTCCACCATATGAAAGGTTTTCATGGTTCCTTACTGCTGGTGTATAATGTGGAGGCAAGTTGGGGTTAGGCTTAAAGTGATAACTTCTTTGCTCACTCATATACTTGGCTTCTGTTCTGTAGGGCTCTTTCTTCAATCATCCTTCAGATCGCTCTAGTTCCTTCATTTACCGCTTCCACTATGTGCAAGATGCATTCTCTTTTCATCAAGTTTCCCGCTTGTTCATCACTGCATTCAACTTTGCTTCTATGGTTGTCATACGGTTCAGCTCAATCAAACCAGTTCCCCTCAGTCTGCTACTGCTCCCTGAAGCTTCAGATGGAGCTTTGTAGTTGCATTTGGCAAGGTCCTCAATCTTGCCTTGCCTCCTTTACACTTCTTCCTTTGAAAGCCCCACGTAGATGCATCACTATAGTACCCTTTCGAGGCATAATTCATGGCATGATGTATCATATCCATCTGAGTGGTCAGGGATCTATTCCATGCATAGGACATCTTTAACAAATTTTCAAATCTTCCTATGCATTGAAGAGACTCTCATCTTCCCCTTACTCAAGACAATTATTTCTCCTCTTCTCTTAACAAGCTTAGAGTCGAGGAAAAATTTGCTCATAGGCCTCGACCACCCTTCCTATGTTCATTGGATCCCACCTGCAATGACTCAAACCATGTTGCCGCCACATCTCTCGCTGAAAGGGGAAAGAGTTGCGTGTTCTTTGATTATTTATGGTCTCACCAGTCGCTTGACTGGTGTTGCCATCCCCAAGAATCTCCCCATATGCTCATCGGGATCTTCGGGATGCATGACCAAAGGAACTGCGCGTTGTCAGACTACGGTAATCAATGCTGGCTTCAGCTCAAAATTGTTGGCTTCTATGGCAGGTTGTCTTACTGCAGATTACTCATCTTGAATAATAGGCCTCCAAAAGTCCTCCATAGCATTAGACATCTGAGTTATCTCTGCTTCTTCTTCTTCTTTTGGAATAACTTGCAATCTTTCACTTTTGATTTGTAATACTTCTGGATTCTGCAACTGTAATCTTCCCCACAGAAGTGTCTTCCCTCTCACTCTCGTGTCTGGGAGGGCAAAGAATCAGCTTCGGTTTTCTATGCACAAAACTTCCGAAATAGAAACACACTAAGATCAAATGATTTCTATGGGAAATAGTCATATCAAATTAAACTCATAGAAATATGTCAGTAGCTTCTTCAACTACTGTCATTAAAACTGTTTTTGTGATTTTATGAAAAATAATATCAAAAAGAAAAACATCCAAATTAGTAAATCCCTTTTTGGTTAGAATATTGATCTTTAAATTTATCATTTATTCCCCAGCCAATGGCGCCAAAAACTTGTTAAGACCAATTGATATATACAAATTTAGGACACTACTACCAAAGGACTATTACCTAATCCCCGGCAATGATGCCAAAAACTTGTTAAGACCAAATAATATATAAAAATTTATGACACTACTACCAAAGGACTATTACCTAATCCCCGGAAAAGGTGCCAAAAACTTGTTAAGACCAAATGATATATACAAATTTATGACACTACTACCAAAGGAATATTACCTAATCCCCGGCAACGGCGCCAAAAACTTGTTAAGACCAAATGATATATACAAATTTATTACACTACTACTAAAGGACTATTACCTAATCCCATGTGAACGAGCTTTACAAATTTGCTCAAATTAAATTATATATGATCGCATATGCCAATCTTCTCCGGCACGCTTTACACAAGAACTTTTCACCATGGTAACAATGTGCCAAAACTTGTGTCAAGACCAATTTTCATATGTATGAAAAGATGGAATTGTTCTTGCTTAAATGATCATCATAAAATTTGTGTGTGTAGTCTCGTTTCACTACAAGTGCAACTTGGCCAGATAAGTAATAAAAGTGGATATTGAAGCTCCAAATATTTGCCCCACGAGGAAAGATGATAACCAAAACTAACTACCCCAATTACTCAAGATCATTACTACTTGAACTCCACTGATATGATGATAAGAAGACTAAAATTTAGTCCTAGACTGAAATCTTAAATGTACAAAAGTAAAGTTTAACATTTAAAAAGCTTTTGGTTTGAAAACAAATGAATTTGTTTTGTAAAATGATCAATGATAATCCAGAACAGATGGTTTTATCACATGATGGCTTTGGAGACATGTGATAGGAGTTGGTAAGGACTCGAGATGGGAGTCATTAAGGACTCGGCATGGTACATGATCGGTTCCCATCTCATTTCGTTGGTACGATATGTGATCTCCAGCAAGTATAAATTTTGCATGTTTTTACTGGAATGTGAGTGTGAACGCGGTTGGAATACTTAATGCCATTGCATGTACACTTCAGTGGAGAGCTCTCAGAAAATATTCTCTACTGAGCGTGGCTCACCCTTTATGGGAAAACATTGCAGGTACTAGGTGTACACCGATAGACGACGCTCATCCAAGGCCACAATTGTGAAGAAAGCAGGATTGTGGCTTTGATAGTTATTTTGTAAAATATATTGGACCAAATCAGTTTTGATATATATATTTTGTATAAGAGTGTTGTAATTAAACTCTTAAGGACTATTGTGAGCCTTGTATATTTTTTTAGTATGGATAAATGAGGCCAATGGGGCCACTTTTACTCATAAATGGACTCGGCGCGGTCATTATGTTAGACAGTCCCGTATGGGTCATGTGGGATTATATATCGTATACTGGTTTTATACAGGCTTCCTGGTACAAAAAGAGATCGCCCGATTTTTTGTTAAATTATGGATCCCGGTAAATGGGACCCACGATGCGGAATCGGGTTACTCGATAATCCACAGGTTTTAGCGAGTTGATGGGTAATCAACAAACCCTCGGGTTTTGTGGTGTCACAAGAATAGTCAGTCTTGTCTCCATTTTTGACTAATTGTACCCTTTGTTGTAACTTGACATCATTTTTCTGAGCATCAATCATCATTTGCCTCAACTCAAGTATAGCTCTTAATTAAGCTAAAAAGGCTCCATCATATACAAATCTCCATGCACAATGTTGCAAAGACAAAACATATATCGTTTTTCTACTTAAGGCGTTTGCTACCACATTAGCTTTTCTGAGGTGGTAATCAATTATGCAATCATAGTCCTTGAACAATTCTAGCCACCGACGTTGCCTTAAGTTCAGTTCCTTCTAAGTTAACAAATACTTAAGACTCTTATAATCTGTAAATATTCTACATTTTTCACCATATAAGTAGTGTTGCCATATTTTCAAAGCAAACACTACCGCTGCCAACTCTAGATCGTGTGTGGGATAATTCTGCTCATGTTGTTTCATTTGTTTGGAAGCATATGCCACCACTTTTCCATCTTGCATCAACACACATCCCAAACCAATCCTTGAAGCATCACTATACATGGCATATTCTCTATCCGGAGTAGCCGAGCCAACACCGCAAGCTTCAACTGCTAGTATTTCTTTTAACCTGCTCAAAATTGACTAACAATTTTCATCATATTCAAACTTCACCCCTTTTCGGAGTAACTTAGTAAGTGTAGAGGCTATGACGGAGAATCCCTTTACGAACTATTGGTAATATCCAGCTAAACGTAAGAAACTTCTCACCTTTGTTACATTTCGAGGCAGTTTCCAACTTACAATCTTTTCAATCTTCATAAGGTCAACTCTAATACCCTCCGTAGACACAATATGGCCTAGGAATGACACTTCCTTAAGCCAAAAATCACACTTAACTTTGCAAGCAACTGTTTTTCTCCCAGGATCTACAACACTATCTTCAAATGTTGTTCATGTTCCTGTGCATCCTTAGAATACACCAGGATGTCATCAATGAATACCACTACAAACTAGTCCAAATAAGGGTGGAATACCTATTAAGACCAAATGATATATACAAATTTATGACACAACTACCAAAGGACTATTACATAATATCAGGCAACGGTGCCAAAAACTTCTTAAGACCAAATGATATATACAAATTTATGACACTACTACCAAAGGACTATTATCTAATCCCCGACAATGGCGCCAAAAACTTGTTAAGACCAAATGATATATACAAATTTATAACACTACTACCAAAGGACTATTACCTAACTTCTGTGAACGGTGCCAATAAATTTGTTCTGACTAAACTATACGATGATCAATGTATGCTGACCTTTGCATTGCTGTACAAGAAACTTTTCAATCCATGGTAAAATGCCAAAACTTGTCAAGACCATTTTCATGTATGAAAAGCATAATTTGTTTTTTGTTTTAAAATGACTCATATAAAATTTTTGTGTGTGGTCTCGATCATTGCAAGTGCCTAGGTCGTACAAGTAATAAAAGTGGAGATTTAAAGTCCAGATATCGTTCCCACAAGGAAAGATGATAAATCAAAAGACTAACTACCCCAATTACTCAAGATCTTTACTATTTGAACTCCACTGATACGATGATAAGAGGACTAAAATATAGTCCTAGACTAAAATTTTAAATGTACAAAAGTAAAGTTTAATAAAATTTTGCGTTGAGCATTCACTGAGTGAGGCAAAACTGGACATGGATCAATTAATAATAATCAATTTTTACATCATTTCGATTCATAGCTCAACCATCAATCGAAAACCGAGCTCACGCCAAAGATGGCAGTAGTATAGTTTGGATTTCTCCCTCAACCATACTTTAATGACAAAGGTTCATGTCTTAAGGGCTTTTAGGTCATATTACAGGGTTTCCATAACCTTTACAACTCTTAAAATAGCCCAAAAAGGTAACAAATCAAGAAATTATCGAAAGGGGGTCAAATTTGTGCAATTTTCCACTCTTTAGAAAGTGTGTGTGAAATTTCTCTAGAAATTCAAAATTCTCTGGAAATGCTGAATTCTCTGGAAATGTAGAATTCATTCTTTAGAAAATCCTCTAGAAAGGCCTCTCCAAAGCTCTCCTCTTCGTCGAATCATATGTTTGAGCTTCCAAAACATCCAAATTCATCCCTAAAGCTTCAAAACTCAAACTAGAGTCCCAAAGATAGGATCATTGCTCATCTTCATGCTTTCAAAGAGCTGAAAAGATACCTATAAAACCCTTGCAAAACACCACAACTCCAAGAAAACATTAATAGCAAGGATTAGGGACTTGCAACTTGCAAAGTTAGGTAAATATGAGGATTTACCACTCAAAAGGACCTAAAATGAGTGAATTAAGTATAGAAAGTTGTCTTTTTTTTAGCAGTAATCACATAAGGGATGCTTGAGGAGACATAATGGGGAAATAGAATAATTAGTTAATTAATTAATTCCCTAACTAGCCCTTAGAACCCATTTTGAACCTTTTATATAGACCTTGTCCAACCTTTGTCCAACCTTACTAAGCCATTTTGGGTACACTCGTGCGTAATTAATGCATAGTGCCTAGTGCTCTTGCATAGGATAGTGCAAGTATAGAGATTTTTTCATGTTGAGTTAAATATGGAAATTGAAGTTATATTAAGGAGTACCCTGTTATAGTAATGTTATATGCATGTTACATTAATGTTTTAGGTGTTATGTTGCTCAACCCATTTTTAAAGTTTGCTAAATTTTATGTTACTTTGAACATGGTTAGATTATTTGAAGATTTATTTCACAAGTTAGATAAGCGAAAAGAGTTTGAAATAATTCCCTTTTTTTATTTCTTTTTTTTGTTTCCTTTATTCATTCTTATATTTTCCCTTGTCTGAAATGAAAAAGAAAAAAAAAGAAAGACACATAAAGATAGAAAACACTTAAAAGAAACAGATAAGAAAACGTTGAACCTACGCGTCTTCTCCACCACAAAAATATTCATTTTCAGGCATATTTCATAACAACAAAAAAAACATTCTTTAGGTATATTTCATACTTATTAGGCCTACTCCCCATAATTGCGTTACTTAGATTGTTGACCTTCGTGGCATCAACGACATAATGCAAACCTCAAAGGGCGGGATCGGGCGTATGGTGGGCTGCAACGCCTCCGGGAAGGATTGGGTCAACAAAATACGGAGAGTGAAGAAGTGAAGGAAGTTTGCACAATTGGGATTGCACTACATCTCCCCATGGGATTTTCCTATTTATCAGACAATGGATGCTGAATCTCCCATTTCGGGGAATGCAATCTCTATTTAGGAAAACAGTGTTTTTCCTTATCCGGGATTACTTTTCCTTTATCAAGGATTCACTCTCTAATAAATATGACTTGGGAAACAAGGAAATTTATACAACATCCTTCGCGTATTTCGTCCTTATCTAATTACTAACAACGAACTTGCCATACGCTAAGGATGGCTCATTGGGACTTAACACCTAGACTCCGACCACCCCTCGAAGTTGACTTGAGGAGACTCCTCACACAGCCTGAAGTTAGCCTTTGAGAAGACTCCCTAGCTTTCAAAGACGGGCTTTTGGATTCTCCCATCCAAGCAGCCTCCGCTGTAATGATACAGCGGGCTTTCGCCGCCCAATAACCACGCTAGGGTGATCCTTAGGGGCGAACTGGCCATGAGCTGCAGAGCAGTAGTCTGCACACATCACATCTTTTCACTGCACCTCGGCTTCAGCTTGGGAAATACTATGCTTTATCTCTTGAGCGTGGAAGGCTGACAAGACTAGAAATTGCATGCATACCTAGAACACATCGGAAGGAGAAATGTGTTGGGTCATAATGCGTGTGGGTAGTGCAATATCTCCCATATGCTTCCACGACTTAAGATGATCAATACATTAATTAAGGCATCCGTTGATAATTTTACTCTTATATATAGGGTTTGGGTTAGCGCTTGTTGCTCTTTTACTATTTCGCAAAAGTTTTCAATTGCTTCAACTTTTCTTCTTATGTTTCTATGAATCATCGTTTCAAAAACCATTTCCGAGCCTCTCGACATCTTTCTTCAGCTTTTCGATAAGTTTTTACAAACTTTTATCAGACGTTATTCTACTAAGGGTGTGTGTTATCGTTCACCTGGGGCTCGTGACGACGCCATGCATTCCGCTTACGGGTTGATTTTAGGCTATCCCATTAGGTTGCTACTAGTGTGTTGTCAAACTCCAAGGTTTCCTTTATCATTCTTTGCTCTGGTGCCTCTGCCTTTGGCACCCTCTCGCTTGAATCCACTTTATTTACATATATTTTTTTGTCTGTCTAGAAGACAAAGAGGTAAGGAAGAGACTTTTAACATTGGTCAAAGGTAGAAGGAGCCCCTGAATGCCACCGTGCAAATTGTTGCTGCTATGTTTGTGGAGGAGTTGAGATCCTTTTTCCAAGTCCCAGCTAACATTAGTCTAGAGTTGTTAGGCAGAGCGGATGTCTCAACTATAGGATGGGTAGATAATAGCATCTACTTCACCCAGGAGCAGTTTGTTATGAGACTCCTTTCCATCTCAGATCAGAAACAGCCTTTACATTATACCCGTGCACCTCTCAGGCTCATACATCCGAACGCCTTTCGATTCATGGTCGCAATGTGCTAAATCCTCTTTATCGATATCACAGAGAGATTCATTTATACTTTGAAGCTGGGATTGCGCCGCATTCATGTAGGTTCATAGTTCCCGTCTACAATTTGTAACTGGACTCCCTTAAGACCGAAGCAAAATGGGTCGTTTTGGTCAAGGGTCCATGGTACGAGCCTGACTCTCCAGGGCTTCCCTTCGACCTGAACCAGTCTCTCTCCTTCCTAGGTTTATCTCATCTTGATGGGGCATGTTTTTTTTTTTTCTTTTTTTTTTAAATCTCCTATGTCATAGCCTTTTCTCCCATCTTGACTTGGCCTTTTCTTCGGACCTTGTAGGTCAACGCAGGCCGACTAGTTAGTTAGGTCGAGAAGACCAGTCTGGATCATATCAAACGGTTACTTGAGATTACCGGTGCGCAGCGCAACCAGAGCCCTCCTCTTCCACAGAAGAACCCAGGAGTTAGGTGCTATCCCCTTCCATTACATTGTACCTATCATCCCCCTCTCGCTTCCGACAAAGCTTGTTAAGGGAGAGTACTTTGTACTTGCCGACCTTTTCAAGTCTATTCCCGGTAGCTCTTCACAAGCGGGTTCTGCTCATGCCGGGGTCGCCAAAGGAGCCTTAGTGGAATCTATTTGGTCTGACCAATTACCTTTAGCCGAGCGAGATCCACAACCTATCCCCTAAGCGCGAAGAAGAAGAAAAGGAAGAAGAAAGTAAAGAATGGTGGAAAGACCAAGGCTACCAGTACAGGACTAGAGGGCTTTATGGATTGGACGGATCCAATTGCTAGCGAGCCGACTGAGGATGGGGAGGACGACATGTCTTACCTTGCTATCGATCTGCCGCCGATGCCCAAGCGAGTCATGAGTCTTGGGGGGGAACACTCTGATGAGTGTCTCAAAACACTCATGGTATGCCCAAGGCCCCGCTATGTTTCAATATTATTTTATGCGTACTAGCGGTGCGCATTATTGCCCGATATCTCGCTGGACCTCGCAGGCAGGTACCGCAGTGAATAGGCGGTTGTGGTCAGTCGGGAATACAATGAAAAAGAAGAGAAAGCTTCGCCGTCACGACGTTTCTAAAGATCATGACGCCGGCAACGCCGCGACATTTTGCTCCACAAATAATAAAAGTCAAAGAGCGGCTCAACGCTGCGACGCCCGTGCGCCGTGACGCTCCAACGCGGTATGTTGAGACTTCCGGCCAATTCCCTGATCGTAATTATATAACGCACTGGGAGGTATGTTTTGGGATTATCGAATAACGTGATAAACGAGTGAGCCAATACGATGCAAAGAACAACTAGAGTGATCGGAAAGATGATTGTTTTTGTATTTTCTCTTCTCGAAAACTAATAAAAATTTATAGAACTATGCATGTGTTAAATTCCAATATGTTATAGACTTATTTCTAGTATTTAATAACCTTGCCATAGCTTGTATGGATTACTAAACCCCGATATTATTATTCAATTTATTTATGATTTATATCGACCGCTCGTATGTCCGTAGTTTATATTCATGGTGATGCGTTCTGGCCAACATTGGAAAATGACCTTGCCAATGAGATTAAGAGATAGGACCCTAGAACAGGAGTAGAGCCACCCTTGGTTAAATCCACACAGCACTTTCGATTCCAGGTGGCACTAGAGTCGGCATTTAGGCTGCTGAGTATGTGGTCAGGCAGATGCACCTAACCCTATTGGCTAGATAGGTAGATACACTTCAGAGAGGGTATCTCATGGGCACTATACACTCCGCTTATCACGGAAATCATGAATAGACTGAATAGTAATTCCTCTAGGTAATAATCCATTAAATGTGGCTGGGAGGCAAATCCCTGGTTTTCACAAAAAGTAATTTCACAAGCTAATTAGATTTAGTTTAATTCGACACATTGGTTAGACATTCATTAAAGGTTTAAGTCCAGATAATATCATAGGGCCACTCTAGTAGTCAGTCACTAATCTATCCCCGTGAATCGATATCATACTTAGTACACTGTATTACGACACGATGTACGCACTCGCGCATTACAGCGCCTTTACTTAGTTTATATAAATCATACATTACGCCATCAACTCATTTAAGTTTTTGGCTATTGTCAGACAAGTCTAGTGTTGATATTGACAACACTGCAATTAGACATTACTCTGGAATTTTTTCTTTTCAATTTATTTTGCTTATACAAGTGCTTGTAATTTGGTCTTTGCGTTTTGCATGTGATTTTAGTTAATGTTACCGTGAGTGTATGCGAAGACGGGATCAAGTTGAACTACCTTCGTTAGATCTTGAACCAGAAAGAACCTTACATCGCTTACGTAGAGAACTGAGAAAAGCACATCAAAGAAATCTAGCAATCATGCAGAACAATGAAGAGCAAGATCATGGCCAAGAGAAAAACGAGCCGTAAGGGGGTCGCAATGGGAGTAATGGTAGGAATCATGCGCCTAGGCCGTTTATACAGCCAGATGATCTGTTTATGTTGCTAGAAGATTTCACCTTACCACCTACAGTTGTTCAGTAGGTATCCGAAGACCACCCATTCAGGCAAACAACTTCGAGCTAAAGGTAGTGACCTTATAGATGCTTCAGAACATTATGTTCCATGGATTGCCAAGTGAGAATCCAAATATGCACCTAACCAGCTTGATTGAAGCATGTGACACGATCAAGTACAATGGGGTGACTGAAGAGGCACTCAAACTGAGATTGTTTCCGCTCTCACTAGGTGATAGAGCTAAGCACTGGTTGACAAGTCAGCCAACGTATTCCATTACTTCATGGAACGACTTAGTGCAGAAGTTCCTGACAAAGTTCTTCCCACTTGCGAAAATTACACAGCTAGTGCAAGATATCAATACTTTTAGGCAACTCGAGGGATAGAACTTGGCAGAAGCATGGGAGAGATTTCATGAATTGCTAAGGAGGTGCCCACACCATAGGCTGACCAGATGGATGCAAGTCCATACCTTCTATAACGGTATGAGGGATACGACTAATAGTGATTAATGCCTCAGCAGGAGGTGCATTAATGATGGAAACTACAGACCAAGCATATGAAATCCTGGAGGACGCTGCTACTAACACCAATCAGTGGCCTAGGGATAGGATTACATCGATAAAGGATGTAGGGGGCAAAGATAACAAGGTTCTCAGCAATCTGGCTACTCATGTCGTGCAGCTTACTAAACACCTTTACTAAACAAGCAGTAGTTCCATATAAATGCCATCTGTATCACCCCCATAGGAGTTATGCGACCTGCGGGAGGACACCAATAGTACGGAATGTCGCTGGAATGTAAAGAAATGAGAGCATGGCCATGATGTCAAGGTTTAATCAGTCATAATAGCAGGGTCAGTTTGGGAGCAACAATTATCAGAACCAGAATCAGGGCCAAGGGTGGCATAATAATCAGAGGAATCAGAGTTATGGATGAAGGAACAATCAAAACAACATGCCACCACCCCGAGTGAGCAAACCGCTCTCTGAGAAAAAAGTAGACTTAGAACAAGCCCTTGCTGAAATGCTTACCTCTCATACCGCCTTTCAAAATGAGACAAAGGCAAATATGCAGCACTAGGCCACCCAATTGAATAATCAGGCAGCGCAACTGAGAAACTTAGAGGTGTAAATGGGCCAAATGGCTAATATATTGACTGAGAGGCAGCAAGGTTCCTTGCCAAGCAACTCTAAGGTGAACCCGAGACGAGAAGGTAATGAACATGTAAAAGCTGTCACTTTGAGAAGTGGTAGAGAATTAGCAATACTGAGGCAGCCACCAGTGATAGGAGAGGTAGAAACTGGTGAAGTAATCCAGGCCAGTCAGAATGACAAGATAGAAAGGGAGCAGCCCCAAGAGAAAAAGTCAATGGGAGAAGAAACAGAGGCTAAGGATCGACCAGCCACAACTGAACCCACTACTCCAATTCCGTACCCTTAATGCCTAAAGAAGAATAAATTGGATAAGCAATTCACAAAGTTTATGGACGTGTTCAAGAAACTGCATATCAACATTCCGTTTATTGATGCATTAGAACAGATGCCTAATTATGTCAAATTAATGAAGGATATATTGTCGAAGAAAAGAAGACTGTCAGACTTTGAGATAGTGAATCTCATCGAGGCATGTAGTGCCATCCTTCAGAGGAAGTTGCCACAAAAGCTGAAAGACCCAGACAATTTTACTATCCCTTGTACCATCGGGAATTCCATCTTTGAGAGAGCCTTGTGTGACTTGGGAGCTAGTATTAATCTCATGCCTTTATCCATATTTAGACGATTGGGATTAGGTGAAGCTCGCCCAACTACAATCACACTTCAGTTAGCAGATAGGTCACTACAAAGCACCATGGTGATAGAAGACGCCTTCCGTAAAGGTAGAAAGTTCATCTTGCCAGTAACTCTATCGTGTTTAACATGGAAGAAGATAAAGAAATACTTATAATATTGGGTAGACCATTTCTCGCAACTGGTAGAGCAATGATTGATGTGTAGAGGGGAGAGTTGAAATTGAGAGTGCAGGATGATGAGGTCAAGTTCAATGTGTTCGAGGTTGTGAGACACTGATGGGAGATGATACATGCTTCATCGCGAGAAGATAGTAGAATTTATAGTGTCTGCTTGAAGTGGTCTCATTTGATACGTGGAGACTAGCTTGGTATAAAGTGGCCGAAGGCGGGAGAAGAGGCCGAAGAGTATGTGAAATGGATGGACTCCTTCCAGCCTAATAGAAGGAAATACTACGAACCCTTAGGCGAAAATACTCAAACGTCAGTGCCATCCTTTGAACAACCACCCAAGATGGAGCAAAAGCCACTACCTAGCCATTTAAGGTATGTAGCAGAACGCCTCACACCTTACCGGTGATCATTTAAATCCCGACGACAATGAAGAAGATAAGCTATTGAGAGTACTCGGAGATCCTGCAAGGATCGCTTGGCGGTCTGGTTGATTTAAAGGGATTAAGCCCTCTATGTGCATGCATCGAGATTCTGCTAGAAGATGGTCATAAGCCTTAAGTGGAAGCAGGGAAGCGAGTCAACCATAAAAGTAGTCAGAAGGGAGTGCTAAAATTAATTTGGATGCCGGGGTTCCATATCTTATTTTTGATAGTGCATGGGTGAGTCCGATACGGTGGTGCTCAAGGAAGAACACTTTGATGATAAAGATAGAATAATACATTGTTGCGCCCAAACGATCCTGAGTTGGAGAATTTGCATTGACTATGAGAATTTGCATTTGCGGCTAAGGCGTGGTGCGGGTTGTGCGATGAAAAGAAGATTGTGCAGTAGGGGAAGAGAAAAGAATATCGCAAAGAACAAACAGATAGGGTTTCTTAAAAAGTAATATTTTTTCGTTTTTTATTTTTATTTTTATGTTGCCTTAGGTGGCAAAAGTTACCACAATCACCTAAATAGTTTTTTATCTATTATATTTTAAAAATTATTTTTTTAAAAAGAATCCCCAATTAAGTGTTACTTTACAAATAGGTGGGTAGCATCAAATTTGTTCCTTTTTTAAATGATACCAAGAGGTTGGAATTCAAAGAACCACCAAGTAATCTTGATGATGCTTTGTTTTTTCAACCGGACTGGACTGGAGCGTATCTGGAATCGTTGGGTTGGACTTGGATAGTTGTTGGGCTGGTATGCGGGCTCTGGATTGTCAGGCCGGAGGTAGGACTGCTGCCGGGCTGGTCTGCAGGCTCTGGATGTGGCACCGCTGGTCCGCAGGCTTTGGATGTGGCACTCCTCTGCAAAGACAAGAAAAAAGAAGGGTCCGGCGGGGGCTTCGCCAGTGGCCGCTCCGATGCCTAAGTCAGTTTCTTTCTAAGAGAAAGACAGATTGCTTAGAGCGAATGTGTTGCGTACCTTTCACCGATGGGGTGGTCTGGTATTTATAGTATATGTTTTCCCAGTTGGATGGTGATTAGGATTCTTTCCCATTGGATGGTATATTTCTTGCTTTTATCGGTGTCGGGTTTGATTGACAGAGCACTTTATTTAGAATTATCCTTCATCCTCATTGATGGGATCTGGCTTGATCCGCAGGATGAGCTGTTATATCGTGAATTATCTTATTTTCCTTGTTGGTGAGATGCAGTTTGGTTGCGGGATAATATGTTGTGAGGTATTCTTATTTCCACTTATCGATGGGTGTAAGACACGAGAATTTAAATTTACGGAAAAATGGCAAAATATTAATTCGATTCTGAAATTATGTCTGATTCTGGTGAAAATTTCGGTTAAAAATCGAGAATTTATTCTCTAGATCTCCCGGATGTGAAAGCAGTTTCCTTTGTTGGAACATCTCATGAAATCTGGCTAGAAACGTAAATTCGTCAATTTGAGGCGGTCGGAATTTACACGTTTTTCGAGGCATCGCGTTTCGGGTGTCGTAAAACAATATTCGATGTGAAAAAAGTCACATATAGCACGTACTCATGTTCCATAAGTGGCATGGTAGAAATGATGAAAATGGACGTAGAGATAGTCTTAGAGATGTCCAGCAGGAAATGAATGACAAAATGGTCATGTTGGAATTGTTTTAAGTTAGAAAATGACAAAAGAGGATTAGTGTCATCCTCTTCAAAATGCAAAAAGGGAGAAAAACGTGGGAGGAGAAACAGGGGAGTTGCAGATTGGTTTTTAGAGAGAGAATATCTGACTTCTCTCTAAAATACCGGGCGATCCAACCGTTGGAATTCGTCGAGACAAGAAGCAAAGCTGCTCTACGCATCGAGGCCTACGCGTGGGTTCCGGTTTTGTGAGTTTTTGACAAACTCCGAGAAGTAGGGGTTTCTTCCTACTTGAGTTTTACACACTTGTTTAGAAGTGTGTTCACGATGTTTAAGTTGATTGAGGCCGTGAGTGGCCGTTTGATAGGTCCCAAAACTTGGGACCGAAATGTGAGAATTTTTGAAGCCCTCTCTATGCAGTCCGTGGTAGTTTAGGGGCTGTTTGGGCACCCTTGGTGATGTTCTATGCTATAAATGATGCTTTGATGTGTATGAGGCCGGAAATGGCCGTGAAATTCGGGTTCACAAAGTGAATCGATGATTGGTGATTTTTTGGGAATAGTAACCGAGGGTTTCACTATTCCCGAGAATAGTGTTCTAAAAATAATTTTTGTGAAATAATGTGTTTGGATTGAATAATTCCAAATCGAGTTGCTTGTGTTTGATCATTAGCCCACGTGAGCTAATTTTGATGTAATTGATGGTGAAATTACATGACATGTTTGTGTGATTTAAATTATGTGAATATATGCATGATTATATATTTGCATGTTTTATAAAATTTTATGGAATTGGCATCATGCATTTCCATATGCACTGGGGCACCCTAGAGCAGTAGGAGTAGTGCATGAGGTGATTCTTGAGAGGATTTCGGAGGGTTGACTAAATAATAAAGTGCTCGGAGGGTAGTCCATATAAAATATCAATCGTCGGTCGGCCCAATTGATAAACATCGGAGGTAGTCCACTAAATATAACATCGAATTAGGTCCACTACTTATATTAGAGGGTTGTCATAAATAAAGCAAATAAAACAAATAACTTTGTTTGAAATTAGTTTTCTCATACATGGCTTAGGCGGGTGTGTGAGGTCGGTGAGGATAGGTATGATTTGATCATGTAGACATTCCATTAGGATCATGTATTTGCTTGAATGTGTGTTTATTTAGACGTACATATGAACTTAGGTGGAGAGTAGCCCATTTAGGGTGATTCCCTCTTGAGGCGATGCTTCATACAATCGAGGATATCATTTTTAGTCTGGGGAGCGCACGAGAGGCGTCATCCTAGAGGCCAGTTTAGAAGAAAATAGGATTGTGGCTTTAGCGTTTAGTTGTGTATATATATTAGAAGGTTACATTTTAATATATGTTGTATAGAAATTATTAACTCTTTTGAAACTATTGGATATAGTTGATGTATTATGATAGTATTGTTATTGGGCCCCAGTGGCTTCGTTTACTCATGTATTTGGATATTGGATTGTTGAGACGAGGTTATATACGGGTTATGTACTAAGAGGTGGGAGCTCCTCGTACAAAGGAGACTCTGCCCAGATTTCGTAGTCTTCGGGTCACCCGGCATTCACGAGTGTTTCCACGGGTTGACGGGTAGTTAACGGACCCCTGGGATTTGGGGCGTTACAATGGGATTTAGTTTGATTTGCTGAATGTGGGCATTCTCGATTACCCATAACCGGCCTTTGGGCCGTGCGGATTGGGCCTTCATTATGGGCTAGCATCAAAGGCCTGAGTATTTCAATGGGCGCGCCTCTTCTTTGGGTTTGGCGAGTGGGCCTGCGAGCCCATTTTTCAAACCCTATCAAATCTAAAGATCAACAATTATATTATGTTAATGGAGTAAAAAGTCAATTACAATCTCTCCCTATTGAAGATCAAACAATTTAGAGTTAAATACTTCATTTCATTTATTCAAACTTACAAGAATATAATATCTTCATATTTTCTGTTTTAGGTCAAATAAATATATTCTAACATTATTTTTTCCATGAAAACTATTGTTGATCTATGCATTTAAATAAAAATAACATTTTACACATTTCAAATAACATATGAAATGAATTAGGAATGGATATACGTCTCCTGGATGTCATGACCGCTTATCTATTCATAGATAATGACATATATATGAAATCCCTAAAAATTTTAAATTGTCTGAAGCAAATAATATAAAGTCCCGTAGTATGTACTCAATCAAATTACAATAATCTATATATGGATTAGGCTGATCTAGACACATGTGAAGTCTGATCGCCTTAGTGAATATTCTTTTGAAAGAAAGTTATCTTGAACAATCTATATGCCCATACATCTATGCTCAATCGAAATTGGATTCGTAATTATTGATGAATAGATGATTTAAACTGTTAGAACTCTGAAAGAGCTTCGATAGAACAAAAATATTTGAAGCGAGGAATTTGAGATGAAAGATATTGGAAGAACAAGAATTTTGTCTCGATACCAAATCATTTATTAGAGGTTTTGGTTCGCAATTAGCTTATACTAAGAAAATATTAAAAGCTCTTTTATATGGATAACACACACCCTTTAAGTTATCGATGATTGTCCCGTTCACTTAGAAAAAAGGACCCATTTAGGTCATACGAAAGAGCGAAGAATTGCCTCGTGAAGTACCATATCTTAGTACCATTGGTGCACTTATGTATCTTACTAATTGTACTCACCTAGATATTGCTTTTCTTGTCAATTTATTAGCCATGTACAGTTTCATTCCAACTAGAAGATATTGGAATGGTATCAAACATACATTGTGCTACCTTCAAAGAACAATTGATATGGGTCTATTTTACTCAAATGCATCAAAACAAAAATTGCTTGGATATGTAGATACATGATACCTTTCTAACCCACATAAAGTCAGGTCACAAATAGTGTATGTATTTAATTATAATAGAAATGTTATTTCATGAAGATCTTTTAAGCAAACAAAAGTGGCCACATCATTGAATCATTCAGACATTCTAGCAATTCATGAAGCAAGTTGTGAATGTAAATGGCTAAGATCATGGGGATGACATATCTCTTCATGAGATAATTCTCACACCTTTGTAAAATGTTTAAATGTTTTCCCTTGACTGTGCAATGCTTAGAACCTTCTTAGCCAACCTTTCTCACTAAGTCGCCAAGCGACTCAAAGAGAAGAAATCTTCTGGAAAACTATATTTTGACTTGTATTTCTTTGCAAATTTATAAGATTACAAAACTTTCAAGTGCCCTGAATACTTGTACAATAAGTCGAGCCAATATTACAATATGCCAACAACAACTCTCCTTTCCATCACTAAATTTGAATTGTATTTGGGATTCTAACTTTGTGGTGGTTGTCGCGGCCACCACATGATCACTCCGATCTTGAGACCCTTTTGTAATGTGGGTCGACCCGAATTTTAGGCGAGCCATTTTTCTCTCTTACCATTAGGGCTACGGGTTTATAATAAAGCACGAGGAGGCACGAAGGAGCGTGAAGCGAGTGTGTGGTTCTTGTGCGAAGAAGAAAAAGTGCGGCGGGGTTTTTTCAACGTGAGTTTTTTGTGAGAAAGAGGCAACGGATAATTTATTTTGGGGTATACTTTTGAAAGGTTTTCTTATTGGTCGGTCGGAAGGGCGAGTTTTGGTGAGATCTTCATCAATCTGTCTTGATTTGAGGCTAGATCTGCCTATTATTTTTATTCACTATATTTAGATGATTTCATTGTTTTGGGATCTTGAAGTGCATCTTCTGATTGTGTTGAAAACTAGGTGTTGAACCTAGTTTAGAATTAGGTTTTGTACCTAAATTATTATAGTGGATATTTGGGTGGACTCCGACAAAGGTCCCGTGGTTTTTTTCTTCTTCTCACTTTGGGGGAGGTTTTCCACGTTAAAAATTCTCTCTGTTTTTTTGTGATTATCCCTTTGGCATATTATTTTTTTCTTGGCTGCATTTTATTGACTCCAACAGGTTAAATCAACAAGGAAAATATTAGGTTTTGTGTTTATTTCCAGCAGAAGTGGTATCGGACGGGTTATCAACAAGTCTCAACCCGCAAGGGAGAAATTGGGTTGTTCGCCATCCGACTTGAGGCCCGATGTGTGAGGGAGATTGTTGGGTTATCCTTGTCAGTTGTGGGAAGGGTTGGTGATGAGTTTATAAGTGTGAGGAAAACCTCATCTCATGAGCTAGCTTTGGGATTGACAAGGCCTAAGATCACCTAACCTTTGGTATCGAGACGAGGTTATTGTGCAGGTATTGTGGTTGGTGTTGGTTTAAAAATGGAGGGAATCTTCGAGGCCATATGATTAGACTAACCTTGACTAGTATTCTATAGGAAGCCAAGAATGGAAGATATTCTTTATTGCAAAAAGGACTATATGCGCCTATTGATGGGGATAAAGTAAACCCAAGATATGTCGGAAGCGAGATGGAAGATCATGCATAAGCAGTGGCTCTAATTAGGCGGTGGGTAGACTGGTAGTAGCCGTCACGTGTCACGGGGGAGGCGATGCTGCGAGCTTTGGGAAAAATTAGAATCCATGTACGAGCAGCACACGAGAATAAAGCCACTTTGATTAGAAGGCTAGTAAATGCGAAGTATAAAAATGGGCCTGTTGTGCTTGAGCACACCGGTGACTTTCAAGGGTTAGTGAACCGAGTTAAATGCTTTGAAGATGAAGATTGAAGATGAGTTCTGGCTTATTATTACTTTTGAGTTCTTTGCCGAGATAGTTGGGATACTCTAGTTATCTCACTTAGTAGCTTCCGGCTCTAATGGCAGATTTAGCCATGGATATGGTAAGGCAGTTTGTTTAATGAAGAAGCGAGAAGGAAGGAACAAGGAATATCTTAAAGGGCAAGGCTCTTGTCGCGAGAGAACGGGGGAAGAGGTAAAAATAGAGGACCTAGGGTCGTGAGTAAATCGAGGCGGTCGCAATCCGGAGGAAAGTCTAGTGAAAGAGGAAAGTGTTATCATTGTGTGAAAGGACATATGAAGAAATTGTTATGCTTGGAAGCGGGAACAAGAGCGAAAATAAGAGGAAAGATGAAAATAAAATACTCACAATTGCTTTATCGCGAAGATGTATGATTATTTTGGAGATGAAGAATGTTTGCACATTACGGATAATGGAAGCTAATCCACGCGGAATCATCAAGGCTGGGCTAGCATGCACCCTAAGCGACATGCGGCCCGACAAATATAACGAGAGGTCGATCCGGGCATGGGAGGTACTGAACGGGAGGGAAGCAAATACTCTGCAATCATTTCCGAAGCGCTGCTTTGGCAGCGATCATCGAACCTTGAAATTTGTTTCTTCCTCAGAAGTCAGAAGATAGGCTCACAAGTATCTGTCAGTCTAACAATAAACCTGCTAATATATTACCTTTGCCCGAGAAACCTCGAATCTCGGTCTCGTGCATTGGTGGAACATGTCAGGATAACTCTGATCTTATCGGGATCTACCTCGATACCTCTCTCAGCTAATCATGTAGCCAGAGCTGAAGTCACTCAAAGTACACTTCTTGGGATTCGATCTCAATCTAAAGCATCGTCCTGCGGAAGCGCTCTGGGCGCGGTGATGCGCCACTATCGCGGGACTTCCACTGATCATATCATCCACATAGACCTCGACATCCACATGCATCGTGTCATGAAGCGATTAATTATTTGCTCACGATAGAGTGGCGCTGCGTTCATGACCCAAGCGGCATGACTCTATAGCAGTAAATTACGCTCGGTGATGAAAGATGTCTTCTCACTGTCACCGGGAGCCGTCATGTCTGATTATAACCCGGAAGAATCCATCCATAAAAACTGACGCCATGCCTGCGATCGCGTCGACAGCGTGTCAATATGTGGGAGAGGAAAAATCATCAGCAGGGCTAGCCTTGTTGAGATTTCTAAAGTCCGCACAAACTGCAACCTTGCCGTCCTTTTTTGGGACCCGGGGGCGACGTGCTTGACGCTCGAGTCTTGGACCCGTGATATGAAGCCAACACTAAGTTGCTTTTGGATCTCCTCCTTCACATGGCTTCCATCGAGGTGTAATCGCCTCGATTTTGTTTAACGGTCTGGCATGTGGCACAGTGGTAGATGATCTTGAACTATAGAAGGGTCGAGGCTGTGTCCTCATATGACCATGCGAAAACATCCAAGTATGATCACGAGTAACTTTGAGCAAACTATCCCACTCTCATACGCGAGATAAAGTGGTACCGATCCTCAATTCTCTAGGCTGGTCTGCTGTACCAAGGTCAACTGTCTCAAGGTCATCAAAAGGAGGTGAAACTCGCTCATCAGTAAAACTATGATCCAGTCGAATGGCGGCTATCATAATCGGCGCAAGGCTCATCATCAATATCATGAATGTGTGATGTGGGTGAATGAGGTGCACATGCATCAATATCGTCAATAAAAGAGGCAGGTGGAGAATGCTCGAAAATGCCAAAGATCCATAAAGGAAAAGGCGATTACATCATCGGGCGTGAAGAGGCCAATCCCGAAACCGAAACATTAAAAGAAAGTGGTGGGTCCCTTTGACATCGGACTCTCCCATGACACGTCCTAGAATATCGGGAGATGCAATATCAACAATAACATCACCCGTAATGGCATCATCATCTGGAAATGAGAGAAGCATCACTCATCATCTCTCAAGCGAGCACATGAAAATCACTAAGTCACGAGTCTGGCTGGTGACTAATAACCATGCGGAGTAGCTCCCTCGTCGCAATTAGGTCGATGACATAACCCCATCAATACCCCATAATCGGCTATCTCATCGAAGGCACATAAATTGAGCACACTAGACCGCCCGGGGAAGGAGGGTGATCAGTGGTAGAAGTGTCGGAAGCCCCGCCTGTGGCGAAGGCGTGAAAAGGCGTGCGGCTGACATGATGGATATCGGTAGATGTCATTCGATCCATCGGGATGCGATAATGGCTCGAAGCCCTCACAAAATAGTCAGTCAACCTCAAACTGTAAGGACGAACAGGATAGTCAAATGGAATGTGATGAAATTCAGTCGACCCTCCTGACCATGGCCCGTACCCATTAGCGAAAATCTGCCTCTACGGGTACAAATCATAATCCAAAGGGTGGGTCGTGGTCCCAGCTTGTGATAAATTTGCTCTGGCCATGCGACGGCGCCTAAACCCAAACCAGGCATACGACATGCTCCTCATCACCTCCCCAGCAGCCGTCTTCGCTATCTTTGATCAAATGACATGAGTGCTTGAATCTCGACGAAAATCCCCGACTCCAGTGCAGCATCGTCATGGAAATCCGGTGTGGCAGTCCTCCGTCCCACATGGCTAATCTCATCTGGCTCAAAAGTCAAATGTGCCCCTCCTGTAGATGAAATAGTGATCACTTGACCATCATGAATGAACTTCACCTTCAAATGAAGGGAAGATGGGATAGCGCCAGCACTATGGATCCATGGGCGGCCTAAAAGTAGGTTAAAGGATACAGGGATCCTCAAAATCTGAAACAAAACCTGGAAAACAACTGGCCCAATCATCAGCTCGAGAGTCAAGGTGCCCATCACCTCTCTGCAATCGCCATAAGCTCTCACGATGCATGTAGATGGCTCCAATCGTAGGCCCGTATCTGAAACAATTGTAGTGGCAAGTGGACAAACATTTAGAGCAGATCCATTATCTAAGAGGACAGATGGAACACGACGACCTAAACAACCAACTGATATATGTAAAGGTCGAGTGTGGTCTAAACCCTCCGGGTAAGTCATCCTCAGAGAAAACAATGCAACTGGCTCGACCAGTTGTGAGCATATGTATCAGGCCCTCTGGAGATGTGGTCGTGTCAACTCGAATCCGGCTCAGAGCCCTAATCAAAGTCTCTCTATGGGTGGTAGAGGAAGCTAACAAACTCCAAATAGAGATACGAGCATGTGTACTCTGTAGGCTGAGCAGTGATCTCATCATCACTCATTTATCTCATCTCTAGTAGTATCAGGATCTATGGGCATAGATGGGCTGGAAATTTTCTTTGTCGACCACTCTACCACCTCGATAGCATATTGGATCTACGGTGTATCAAGCGTCCCTCGGTGTGGAGTCCAAATAAGAAAGTGAGCAGTATAACAAGGCAGGGAATCCATGGCCTCGGTGTGGGGATCAAAGCGGGAGTAATGCGGCGCCCGAGAAGCGGCGTGAGTGAATCTGCTGGCTCGAAAACACCTCATGAACCCCATCATCGCCATAACCATCATCAAATTCTATGGGCTCCGACCTCTGATCATCCCATGACAACATATGGATGCGATCCTCGGACTCAACAAAATCAATGGAATGAATACCTCCCTTTGGAGGAGGAACCGCATGTGTAGAGTATGTCGGAAGGGGTTAGGCGATGCTAAGGCATCCCATTGCACGATACCTGGTCGATCAAGTCACGAGCCGGCGTGTCTGTGATGCAACGATGCGTAGTATGTCCCGGAGGCCACGATGATCGCTGTGAGTCCATCAGAAAGTGAGGGTGAACAGCTTTTTGTGGTAATGGCCTCGGTGCTAATGGGCTGAAAAGCAATCCGAGCGATCGTCAATGTGCCTTAAGACCTCGCCCAGGCATGCCTAGTGGCGTAAAGTGTACGAGTACATCTAGAATTTGCTTTGTGTAGGAAGCTGTGGGCGCTCGGGTCTAAGATGGAGCAATAGGTGCTCTATCCTGACTGTGCGTCGCGAGTGTGGTGGGTATATGGTAGTGGTAATCTAAGCGGGCGAGGTGGTATGGAAGGTGCATCTTGGGCGAACTGGCGTAGGAAGTCCTGTGCGGCCGTATAGATGCGTACTGAGGCATAGGTGCCCCATGTCTAAAGGAAATGATGGCTCCTACCTCCCCTGGTCTACATGATCGGATAAACTGCCCACTTACTATCAAAGAGGAAGAATCCGACCATAAACCGTAGCGCCATACCATCCTCGATACCATACAATGCTGTCAAAGCTCGTAATCCATAATCGGTATAGCCAGATGTCTTAGCGTCTTCAGTGTAAACTCCTCATGATCATGCTAATCTTGCTCTCCTCACGATGGACGATCAATCATCCCGAATAACCTTCTCCCTCAGCGGGAGATGATCTGTGATCTCATGACTCCACGCACCGCTAGCCTCAGCTCTCTCTGTGACATCTATGGCGGTCTTAAAGAAGGCTGGCCGGATAAACTCATGGGAAAGATCCTCCCAAGTCCACTTATGCGAAGCATCCAAGGTGGCAAACCCATTTACGTGCCCTGGCTGCTCATTGACAAAGGAACAACATGATGATCATGAGCCTCATCAACCATTACCCCTCGTCGACTGACTATATATCCTCAAATGAGTACGTGGACATCCTCTGCCTGTATACCGCTCCATGTCAGGCATCCGAAATTTAGGCGGTAATGGGGTCACAGGTGCACTATCAAATCCATCCCACACATCCATACCCTCAGCAACTCTCAACTGTCTAAGCATCTGCTCACTCTGTATCACGATCCTCAGGAAGCGTTGATAGTCTGAGCTGGAATAGTGGCGTGTGGGTTGGATCACCTCTGTAGACCTGCGGACATGATAAGTGCCACGAGGATGGCGGTGGTCTTAAATCGAGCCATCGATGGAGGTGGAGGTGGAGGTGAATTGCTATGTCAAGCGAGTATCCTCTGTCTTGAAAGGTGTAAGGGTCTGGCGCCTATCAATCCTCACGACTAAGGCCAGTATCGTATCTGAAGCCTGACGACAAGGCTATGATAACGTACATGTTGATCCATATACGGTTTGATCGATGCGTGCTAATCTACCCTCAACTCTAACCCGTGAAAGATGGTCGATGCAATGTCGGTGAATCACGAAGTGCTTATTATTAAATAAGTGGAGTCCATATTGAAACCCGAAAACTTATTGCTATAATGAAGCCCGAATAAGCAATCCATCACTATGCACAAAATTTACTTGCTGACTCAATACTCTGATCCAATCTCTATATACCGCAGAGAGAAACCAAAATAGAGAATGCGGATCCATATCATGACAAAGCAGGCCACGAAGGCTCCGCAGTGCACCCACGGCCTTAGGATGGAGTCACGATCGATGGGATCTCTTCGGCCTAGAGTCGTGGTGGCTCACAAAGACGGGTAAGGTAGTCTTTTAAAGGGGTCCCGCGGGAAGCGATTGTACCCTCGTGGTACCTGACCTCTACCGTCTCAGGAAGAGCGAGCGGCTTCCATCTGAGTGGTCATCAACTCCACATATGCACTTCCTCGACATCCCGAGACGACTATGGTAGAGGCTCTCACGCTCAGCTTCAGAATAAACTAAGTGTTCGATTGTATGTGTGGAGTGCATCAGAAAAACCTAAATGACATCTAAACCAGAAAATGCACACCGGTCACAAAAGTATCCTAAAATCTAGCTCTGGGCTATACAAGTCTTCGAAGATCGGACTCCTCAGCATCAATATGTCGGCCACCTCCAAAATGCTCGAAAACATGGATATAGCCATCCTTAGACCTTTCCAGTCTCACTATGCTGGTGAAAGCAAGCAGGAGCAACAAGTCTCCAACGGCAAACACAAAACCAAGAGACACAAAGTCGGCAGGAATGAAATTTTGGAGATAAGGGGATACATGTGCACCCCACATAGGCTGTCTGACAAACAATCATGCGGGAGAAAAGTAGTCATGCAGCCAGTTGAGTTATCTGTGCAATTATATCATCCATATCTACACACTAATCTAAGTAAGAGTATAAGATAGACATGATGTGTATATAGCAAACAATATTAAAAAACAAGTGACATAACCGTTAGACGGAAAGATCGACCAACGAAGTCAACCCGACCAATACTAATGATACAGCAATTAGACATGAAAGATACGATCGGCTAGTCAAAATTTCAATGTCTTTATACACTGAAAGCACAAAAAGAAGTATCTATCAATCTGACCAATCCAAACTCCACATTTTCCCAATTTGTGTTCAACGTTATCGCTATCCCGGTCGTCGCCATTTTATGGACCCCGCATTTTTGGCTATTATGCGTTTCCCACTAAAAAGGCGAGACTCGTTTTATTTAAAAAAACCATTTTTAGAAAACGGTTTGGAGTCGCCACTTATTTTTGTTTTTTATTTTAAGGAAAAAATAAGAAAGAAAAAACCCTAAATGCTGACTCTGATAAGAAAAGGCAAGTCTTGGAAAGGCGAGTCTCGTCAGGGGGTGGGTTACTTATCGGGAAGGTACGATGGAGTAGCACCCCTGCAAGCCCCTAAAGTCGGGTCTGCACTAAGCAGAGCTAAAGAAAATATGGCTTTTGACTAATCAACTAATGAATACCGAAGATAAGCAATAATAATACAAAAACATACAAGACAAATATAAATAAATAATCAAACAAAGTCAGATGAGAAAAATGTGTACACAGCAGCGTATTAGAAGCTACCAATTGAAACAATGTTAGTGCAATAACAAAATACAAAAGCTATTCGCATTGATTAGAAATTTATTTATAAATCATATGTCAAATTATTTATTAAAATGGAATGTCGAGCCCCCAAGCCCATTTATATATTACTAAATTAACTCCCAAGATTCCATTTTATTGGAATTGTAGAGTGTAGTGTGTTTGAGATTTTTAGCTTAGGACATTAAAGTTTGAAAGTGGAAGTTTGAAGTTGAAATTTGAAATTTGAAATTTGAATTTTTTTTTTTTAGGACTTGAAATTTAGAAATTAGGAATTTTCAAAATTTAAGACTAGGACAGCTGAATCTTGAGGCGAGATTTGGAAGTTTGGGGGTGATCGGCAGTTTTGAAATTATGAATTTTGTAAATTTGAAATTGGAAATTGAAACTATGGAACTTGAATTTTGAAATTATGACACTTGATTTTGAAATTATGGTACAATTTTGAAATTGAAACATTGAAAATTTGAAATTGTTGAGATTTGGAGGACTTGACTCTTAAAATTGAAAATTTGAATTTTAGAAAATGAAATTTAAATTGAAATTTGAAATTGGATACTTAAAATTGAGAAGTAAAATTCGAGGAGAAAAAAATTAGAGTTTTATTAAATTCGGGGTGGGTGATAGTCCATATGTTAGGAAAAAAAGCAACAATCAAGTACTAAATAAACAAAAGCAACAATATAATTCTGAGAAAATAAAATAATAAGACTATAAATTAAATTACTAATATATATACAAAGACATTAAAAATAAATAAATAAATAAAATTAACTATATAAAGAAGAAATAAAAGAAAGTCAAAGAGAAAAACATACAGTAGGCAGGTAGTTCCCGACCGAACCGCCTCTTAAGTTTGAAATTGCCTCAAAGTTGGTGTCTCCCAAAATTGCCCCAGAGCTAAGATTTCCTCGAGGCACTCAAACTTTTAAACTTTGAGACATAGGTTCTCCCACTCAATGTAGGGAAAGACCTATAGCCTCCTTAAGAAAATAAATTTAAGAACTAATATGGCTAAATTATAGACCCGATGCACTTAATTTATTCTCCCGAAAAATATTTAATCAAGGGCGTTAGGGTCTCCAGCCTTTTGGTGGAGCGAGCTGTAGTTTCCACTTTTCTCTTTCCTCAATCGAGGGGAGGAATGCCCTTTTATAGGAAAGGGGGAGGCCTCACTTTCTTATGGATTTCCAATGTGGGATTGCCTCCCACAAAGGAAAAAAAATCTTAAGCCTCAAAATGTGGGGTCTACACCTCTCTGCTGTAATTTTTTGATAATGGGATTATGCAAAGAAAAAAAATCCTAAGCCTTAAAATTTGGGGTCTACAGGTTGCCTCAACATAAACTGTATCCTTCATTTGTTCATTTGATTTGTAGTATTGTGCTCGTTCAGTATTAATTGACATTGTTACATTATTGTGATGAACATAATTTTCTTAAATTTATTGTCGTATTCACACTAACCTTGGTTTCATTTCATTGTTTGAATGGTAGGAGCGTAAAATTGAAATAATTATTTGTTTCATTCAAATATTTAGTAATAAAAAGAATTGAGAATGAAAAGAAAATGAAATTAACCATAACATCTAACATTTTCTTCACGATATTGAATACATTATAATTTTAATATTAAATGTATCTATCATTATCATATTAATCTTATTTTAAATTACCAGTTTACTTCATTTTAATTTTTATAATATTAATCCTTTCAAGTTTTCAAATATATATATATATATATATATATATATATATATATATATATATATATATATATATATATATATATATATACACATATTAAATTATAATTATCAAAATTATGATTATTTATGAGGTAAATTCTTTGATAAGATAGAATTATTAGCATAATTTTTAATTGGATTAAAAAAACATAGTTTCTAATAATAATATTTTTTTTTGATCGGTAAATTATTTTGATTTAAATTATTCAAATCAAAATATTATCATTGGGCCTATCAAATTTTAGAAATTAAATCTCAAATAATGACATAAATCATACAAAATAATGTAATTTTTTTAATCTAGAATATGAGAAAATACTGTTAAACAAAAAATGATTTTAATTCTTTAATAAATAAATATAAATGCGATAAAGGAATTTCAAATAATTTTTTAAAACTAGCAAATATTATTTATACTTATCAAATATATCCTTCTTTATTTTGGTTTTTCAAAACTTTTAAGGATTTTTACATTTAAATTTTTGTGAAAATATCCATTGATTCCCACCAATATTTCCTATATATACATAAAATTCAAATACTGGTATATTTTCATCTCGATGGTGTGTAATTCTAGAGTTTTGATACTGTGATTAAATGAAAGAAAGGCTAATCTTTCTATTTTTAGAAAAAGGTGTTTGCCTTAATACAAAATTTTTATAAATTTTATCCCTTTAATATCTTATTCATGCTTAAGATTTTCGTATAGTTCAATAAAATCTTTTTGATCTTAATAATCAATTTGCTGTTATTTTCGTTAGGCTAGCTCCTTCACTTTGTTTTTCTCAAATATTTTTCATGATTTTCGATAATGTAATTCAATTTTCTAATTCCAAAAATGATGAAACTTATAGAATTGATTCATGAACAAATAAATGTACTTTAGTGGTTGCCTCAATATAAATTGTATCCTTTGTTTGATTATTTGATTTATAATATCGTGCTGGTTAAGTATTAATTGACATTGTTACGCTTTTTATCAACATGATTTTCTTAAATTTATTGTTGTATTCACTAACATTGTTTCTTGGTAAAATATATAACTTAGAGCAAAGTATACTATTGTTTTTCTCTGACTTGTTTATCCATTTAATTGCATGGCATTACAATTTTTATTATTTAATTCATGAGATTACATTTTTTATTATTGATTCACAGTATCCATAGACTAATCCCTCAATTTCCATATTTGTCACAAACTTGGTTTTAGGAGATGTTTGATAGGCATGAATGGGAATGGAAATAAATATTTTGTCCTTATTCCTACTTCATGTGAAATGGAACTATAGTTTTGGTTTCATTCTTGGTGTTTGGAAATTAGGAACTTAAAATCGAAATAATTATTTGTTTCATTAAGATATTAATTTAGTAATAAAAGGATTGAGAATGAAAAAGAAATAAATTAACCATAATACCATTACATTTTTTAATAATAACCTTTGAGGGTTTTCTTTCATTAATAAATGATAAGACAACAAATAATATATAATTAATAAATAAAAATTAATCATAAAATATCATATAACTCTAATATTCAAATGCATATTTTTTTTTTAAATGAAGAAGATATATATATATATATATATATATATATATATATATATATATATATATATATATATATTGACGCAATGTGTAGTGTGATTGATCAACACACAATTGATCAACAAGAATAAACACATCTTAATCCAGAGTCCAATTCTCAATCCAGAGAACAAAATAAAGAAAATGCTTTAATTTTGATTAATAAATTGATAAAAGTGATAAAAGTCCACAAAACAAACACTAAAACATCTATTAATACTCTATGCATAATATGGACATAATAGGAAATGGAAATAATATCCCAAAACAATAATAGGAAATAAAGATGATATCCCAAAACAATAATAGGAAATAAAATAATATCCCAAAACAACCAAAATAAGGATTTTGGTTGATCTTGATCTAACACCCTATGTTAGTCACCTCCACTTGCAAAGAACTCGTCCTCGAGTTACTAAAAACTCATCCTCGAGTTACTTTCTGGATATTCAAGACTCCTATCTACTTAGAACAAGGTAAGATCAGCAACATTGAAGGTCTTTGAAATCCCCATCCAACTTGGCAAGTCAACCACATAAGCATTTTTGTTGATCGCTGCCCAGAATATGGGTATGGTCCATACTTTCTTTGTTCAAGCTTGCTATGGCCATTCTTGGTCTTGAATGATGTCTTCCACTCATCACCTAGACAGGTTCTGATATGATGATAGCCATTCCTCGAGTCAATCTTGCGAAACACACTACTACACTTAACTAATCAAGCATATCATTCAACCTTGGAATAAGAAATCTATATCCAACGGTAATTTTGTTGATTGCCCTATTGTAAACACATATTAGCCAACTTCCATCTTTCTTAGGCGTCAACAAAGTTGGAACTACACATGGGCTCATGCTAGCCAAAATATGCCCCTTGCTTAGCAATTCTTCTACCTTCTCCCTTAAGATTTCATTCTTCTTGGTACTCATCCTATAATGAGGCAAATTAGGAAGAGAAGCACTTGGAATCAAATCGATATGGTGTTGTATGTTACATATAGGAAGTAACCCTGCAGGTAAATCCTCAGGAATCACATCATCAAACTCCTCCAACAAAGTCTGCACCTCCATCAGAATCTAAGCTTCAACTAAATCTCTTATTTCTACTTCTCCCTTTACAACCATCAAATGCACATTTCGAGTCTCCTTAAATTTGACCATAAGTGAGGATGAGTCATGCACAATAGTTATAAAGTTCTTTCCCTTCGCTTGTAAAGCCTCGGACAAGTTCTTCCTAGTGATAGGCACTAGTGTATATTTTATTCCCCCTTTCCCTAATTGATACAAGTTACCCATGCTCGAGTGTTTAACATCCACATAATACTACCAAGGACACTGATAGGCTCAAAATGTGCTATATAAAATGTGTGTACCTATATGCGTAAGGGCACGTGTCGCCTCAAGTAATAAAATGGAAGTATGAGTATCGTCCCATGAGGATTAGGTTACTAAGAACTGAAATTAGAATAATCCTAACTTTATTTGGATTGACATAAAGAAGAAGTTGAAATGGATAACAAACTAAACTAAATAAATCCTAAACTAAAATGTCTAACATGAAAAGGGAAAATGTAATTACAAGAGAGCCTAAGGTTTTGATTTCATCTAACAAATTCCTATGGTGAGATTCAAAATGGTCCCAATGATGCCTAAATTATATATTAATGGCGGATTTCACCTAAGCACATGTTATTCTTTCTCAAGCAATAACAATCTACCATTGGAAAAGGTTCTAATGTATATCTACCTCAAACCATCATAACCAAGGATTGCATTAAGCATTAGAAACCCACAAAGCCACGTGTAACCCACAAATGTCTTTATTATATGGAGAAACATGACATTCTATTCATCATGGTCTAAACAATTATTGTTCTCAACCTCCAGAATTAGGTCACAAATCATGTTAATGGTGATCAATCATCAACAAGCATGAGAAATTGAATAGAGCATTTAATATATATATATAAACCCAAACATCAAAGATTACAAATCAAAACTAAACACCATGGTTCATTGTTTAAACTACATCAAAACCCTAGAAAATGGGATTAGTTCATAGAGGGGAGAAATACAATCAAAGAAAATGAAGAAAAACAAGAAAATAGGAGAAGAGGATAGATGGAACCCATTTATTCTCTCAAATCTCCTTTTCTTCTTCTTAAGCTAACGACTGATCTTTTAAGAGAGATTTGCCTTTAGGTATTTCCACCCAAAGGATTGTCTCCTTCTTGCCTCCACAAGCAGCTCCCCACTCCCTTGGCCAAATGCCCTAATTTCCCTTTTTAATGGCCAACCAAGAGAATGCAGAAAATGGGCCCTGACATCCACGTTGTAGCATGGCGGATCTGGCGTTGTAGCTTGGCGAAAAATGGGTAGCTACTAGAATGAGCCAAACATAGCCACTACATAGCATGGAGTGGACTCGAGTCGGTTCCACGCCTCAGCATGAGTGTTCTCACGCTTCGGTCAGAGCTTCCTCTTTTGGCCTCCTTCACTCCTTCCTTCGTAACTTCTTCGTCTGGACTCCGAATCACTCGATCTTGGTGTCTAAGGAAAGCCCTCGGAGTCTAGAATCTGCCCATGCCAATGAGGGAGCCATAGAAGGACATCACACAGGAGAAATGGTCACATGTTTTCTGACACTGCATGATGACTTTGCCGATTTTTCTTCAATTTCACTCATTTCCACTCAATGGGTGGCCTAATCACAACATTGAGAAAATATAGCATCATGACACTTATTTATATAATAAAACTACTAAAACCTAAGCAAAATATGGGGATAAAATAAGTATTTAAGATACTCATTAGTTGCCCCAACAAAATATGACAAGCATCCATATCAACAACATCACAATACACCTCATCATTATACTTGCCAGTAGAGAATGACACATTACAATGTTTATTCACCCGAATACCACCAACTTCTTTAATCCACCCAATAGTATATGGTTTAGGGTGACTTTCCATCTCTAATCGAAGCCTCTCCACAGAACCTTTACTTATTATGTTTTCTTGATTTCCACTATCAATAATAAGATCACACAAATTTCTTTGCACAGTACACCTAGTGCAAAAGAGCATATGGCACTAAGTCTCATCACTACACTTAGAGATAGCAGCAAGGCTTCAACTACAACACAAGGTGTACCCTTCTACTCCATAGTCATCATCCCGTCAAGTCCGCACACCTGCGTCATCTACAACATCATCATCTTTCTCTACTGCATTCAATACCTTCCGTTTAAGACATTCATTGGAGCGATTGGCCAACCTCGACATCTATGGCACTTACAACACTCAGGCCTTACATAAGGGTTATTGTTTTAGGCAGGCACAGAATTATTACCCTTACCTCCTTCCACCACTACCCCTTTTCCCTTCCTCACGTCAATATTAGTAGTTTGCTGTCTCGAACATGGCTAGAGTATTTTTCCTTGTCGATTTAGACGCCTTATTGTCTACCTCTCCATATCTTCTATAATTAGTACTATGGGTTTGCTCCTGAATGAGTAATTTAGCTTTCATGGGAAAAAAATTTCTCTTGCACACTGAAAACCATTTACACTTTAATTTTATCTCTAATAGTCTGTGGCCCATTCAAATACCTCGGCGCATGTTAGTTCTCATTTTCTAATAACTGATTCCTCCCTGCCAATCTCAAAAGTTTAGTAGTATATTCATTCCACCTCCACGCTACCTATGTTCATATCTGATAAGCATAAAAAATGTATATTGTTCATAGTTTGGAGGCAAAAATCTACCTCTCTCATCCTCATCTCCCTCAATCTATCCCACCATACCGAAGCTCTTCCTTTTAACCTATAACCAACAAATTTAACCTTTCTATTCTCGGGCAACTCGTTATATTCAAAGAACTTGTCTACTTCAGTCAACCAATCTAAAAACCTATCAATATCAAGATCATCACTGAAGTTAGGGACATCTACCATTAGTTTGTATTCGTCTTCTCCTTTATAGTTTTGTTGCCACCGCCTTCCACCTCTTTGTCTACCACGCGGATTTGCAAATTCACCCAAGTCAGTCCCCTCATATGAAGTTTCATCAAATCCTTCAACTGGCCTTAATTGATTTCTTATATTTGGAATGGGATTAAAAATGAGTCAAGCGGGACAATTCCTCCACCTTGTTCCTCATCATCATTCCCACGCCCTTGTCCATTAATCCTCAATAACACCTGTAATTGAGTTTATATTGTTTTCAACTAATGAGTTAAATTTTGGATTGATTGTTGCTACTCGTTAACCGATCTCAAAATAGCCTGCAATCCCTAATCACCATCTTGAGTTTGGTTACCATCATTAGCATTAGTATTAGACATTGATTGGAAGAAAACCGATTTGATATCACCTGACACAACGTGTATCGTGATTGATCAACAAGAATAAACACGTCTCAATCGAGAGAAAAATTCTCAATCCAGGGAATAAAATAAAGCAAAAGCTTTAATTTTGATTAATAAATTGATAAAAAGTCCCCAAAACATACCCTAAAACATCTATTTATACCTTAGGCATGATATGGGCATAATAGGAAATAGAAATAATATCCCAAAACAATAATAGGAATTAAAGATAATATCCCAAAATAATAATAGGAAAAAAAATAATATCCTAAAACAACTAAATAAGGATTTTGGTTGATCTTGATCTAAGGCCCTGTGTCTAGATCAAATACTCTAAGATTCCTATTTGCAAAAGAGAAAAGATATGAGTGCTAGATAGAAGTATTGCAGTTAATAAAATCCATAATTAGTATATCCACCTAAATTAATCCATTAAAAAAAAAAGTTACTAGGAAATTGATGAAAATAAAATATGTGATCTATCACAATATACCAACTACGATACAACATGTAAATTCATTTTCTTTGAAGAAGTTATTTCACCCGTTCAACCTTGAGGCCTTTATCTTATTGAACAAGAGTTTGAATTTTTGTTAAGACTCAAATGTGTCTATAAAATATGCCCTAAGTGCGCAAGTGCATGCATTGCCTCAAGTAATATATTGATAAGAGAGTATCGTCCTACGGAGAATTTGAGTTACTAAATACTGAAATTATACTAACTCTAGCTTTATCTGGATTAACACAATTGTGAAATTGAAATCTAACTAAGCAATTGAAAACATAAACAACCACTATTCAAATCAATTAGGTGAAAAGGTGAATGAGATGGAGGTCTAGGGTTTTGACGACTTCATTTAGTTAATCCTTATGATTTTGGTTCAATTTACCACCAATCGAAGCTTAAACTCTCCATTAATGGCAATCTTCACAATTGCACATGTGGATCTTTCTGAAGCAACCACAATATGCCCTTAAGATCAGTTCATTTTGCATCTCTACTCAAACCTAAAGTTATAAAGGCCTTCAGCAGAAGCAAATTGCGCACATAACTCATGAATATCTCTATCCTATGATGAATATGAAATTTTATCCATGGTCTAACCCACTAATTACCTCTCAGTTTCATAATGGACCACAATTCATGTTAATGGTGATCAATCATCAACAAGCAATACAATCTTAACAAAACATTTAATAGAATATGACCCAAACTTCAGTTGGAAAAAAGATCAAAGTCCAAAATCTTAGTTCATGACTAAACTACATCAAAACCTTATTTTAGGGAATTAGAACATCCTAGAGAGAGAGACATTCAAAGACAAAAAAACATAAAGAGGGAAAGAAGAAACTATAAAATTCGTGAAGATCTTCAGCTTTTGTTCTTCTTCCTTCCTCTTGTTTTCAACACTTGAACTCTAAGTCACCTCCCAAATCTCCAAGAACAAACCTCTTTGAATTAGGGTTCCCTTTGCTTTTATAATCCCACTTAAGGCTTCAACTTGTACGTTTTGCAATCCACTTGAAACTTATCCAATTCAACCATGGTTTCTTCCAAACTTGAATTTTTCTCTTAAGGAGGAGGAGGCATAGCTTGTTTAGGCTGCATCACATTTTGATTATTCCTCCAAGAGATACTTGGGTGGTTCCTCCAACCCGGATTGTAGCTATTAGAGTATGGGTTGAATTGTTGTTAGGGCTGAGAGAACTTTCCTAAAAATTGAGGTTGCTCTATAGTCATTTGGTCAAATGGATTTCCAGTTTGGCACTCAGAGCTTTGATGGGGGCCATTACAGAATTCTCATAAAGGTGGGCAAGCTTGAACTGCAGTCGTAGCTTAGGCGTTTTGGAGCTAAGTCACTTGGTAAGTAAAGAAAATTGGGCCACCAAGTTAGAAAACACATCAATGTCATACATCCCGACCGATTTCTTTAGAGTAACTCTTTCACTTGGCCATTGGCAATTGTAGATGGCCATATTTTCAAGCAATTGGTAAGCTTCGTCTTAGCCGAAGGGAAAATTTTGGCTAAGAACTTTTGGACTAGATCAGCCCATGTAGTAATGGAATCTAGGGGCTTCAAATTCAACCAATGCTTCACCTTATCTTTAGAAAGAAACAGCGAAGGCGAATAGCATCATCATGCTCTGTTATATTTCACACGTATCACATGCTTCCAAAAAAAAAATCACAATGTGAGTATTAGGATCCTCTTGAGGCAACTATGGCCCAGATACTCTCAATCAATTGGAGAGTAATGGGCTTTATCTCAAAATTATTGCTTGAATTGGCAGCCTCCTTATAACGGGTGGTAAGGCATAATCCCTCAATGCTTGAGTTGAATGTGCCATGGGAGGGGTATGTGGAGGTAAACTTTCCCCACTTCTAGAAACAACATCTTCCTCCTCTCTAAATCCCTCAAGGTTTTCCATAGGTGTTTCCAATAATTTTTCAGTTTCTCTCTTGTCCTTTTTAATTTTCATTAGAGTTCTTTCCATTTCCGAGTCAAGAGGGACAAGATTGTCGCTTCCCAATCTTCACATAAACACCAATAGTACCTAGATCACAAGAAGCAAGAGGAAAAAGATATCAATGATTGAAATGTGCAAAAAAATAAAAGTATCCAAATTAAAGAAGGGCTAATTGGTATCAATATTAGTAAAAGCACCAAACTCCCTAGCAATGACACCAAAAACTTGTTAAGGCTCAAACGTCTCTAAAAAATATGCCCTAAGTGCGCAAGTGCACGTGTCGCCTCAAGTAATACAGTGATAAGAGAGTATTGTCTGAGTTACTAAGTACTGAAATTATGCTAATCCTAGCTTTATCCAGATTATCACAATTGTGAAATTAAAATTGAAATTGAAATCTAACCAAGTAATTGAAAACATAAACAACTACTCTTTCGAATCAATTAGGTGAAATGGTGAATGACACGAAGGTCTAGGGTTTTGACTTCATTTAGTCAATCCCTATAATTTTGGTTCAATTTACCACCAATCGAAGCTTAAATCCTCTATTAATGGCAAGCTTCACAATTGCACATGTGGATCTTTCTCAAGCAACCACAATCTACCCTGAGGATCGGGTTATTTGCATACTGAGCCACTGGGTCGAAGGCGCATTAATTTTCTCCATGGTCTAACCCAAATTGCCACACATTACTCATGAATATCTCTATCATATGATGAAATATGAAATTTTATCCATGGTCTAACCCACTAATTACCTCTCAGTTTCATAATGGGCTACAATTCATGTTAATGGTGATCAATCATCAAGCAATACACTCTGACCAAAACATTTAATAGAATATGATTCAAACTTCAATTGGAACACAAATCAATATCCAGAATAGTTCATGACTAAACTACATTAGGACCCTAGTTTAGGAAATTAGAACATTCTAGAGAGAGAGAGAGAGAGAGAGACATTCAAATACAGAAAAGCATAAAGAGAGAAAAAAGAAACTATAAAATTCGTGAAGATCTATAGTTCTTGTTCTTCTTCCTCCCTCTTGTCCTCAACACTTGAACTCTAAGTCACCTCCCAAATCTCTAAGAATGAACCTCTTTGAATTAGGGTTCCCTTTGGTTTTATATCGCAAGGCTTTAAATAGACAAATGGGTTGGATCTTGAAATTTGGATATGGGTCGATGTGCTGACGTGGGGAGCCACATCGCGATATTAGTAAGTGAATTACGCACCAATCTTTCGTAAGTCACGATGTGATGAATCACATGTTGCGACGTCGATTGCAAGCTTTGTAGATGCTCCTTGGCCAAGCCTTGACATGAGATCTCACATTGCGACGTGGCTGTTAGACTTTCAACTTTTTCTCTTTGCACGCCTCTTACTCCATTTTAGCTCCACTTTATGCATCTAATCACATCACATGCCTCGGAACTTCTCTAATCACAAATATGAACAAATAACGTGTTAGAACATTTATTAATTTCATAAAACACTACGAAAAAGTAGTGAACATATGGGAATGTAATGAGTATAGTGATACCTAAATCCAACTTATTAGGTTGATCATGATGATTTGGCTTAACTTCAATAATCCTAACCTATTAAGACTAGAAAAGTTCTCTAGTTCACCAACCAAGCAATTTTCCCTTCTTGCTTATAGGTTGAAGTTAGCAACAAGACTGAGTAGTGCATCGCATTCCCTGGTCATTGCATCAATTAACGTTGTGTCATCATTCTTTGCTCTTTTCTTACAAGGTTATCATGCATATTCCATTTTATTTAGAGTAAAGACAAGCGTATGAGTATGCAAAGCATTGGCTTTTAAGTCATCAACTCTAATGTCATTAATTTCTTCATCTTGATGTGACTTCTCAAATATATTGGAAGTTGACATGACTTCTTTTCCATTAGCACAATCCTTGCTAAAGCAAGACTTGGATGATCGAGTGTGAAATAGCAGTTATTTAACATCTTTATGCTCCTATAAAATATAATATGTTGTGGAATAAAAGCTCGCCAAAAAAAGGAAAGTAGAGGAAGTATCATGAAATATACCTATCTTAACCTAACTTCCAGTATACCTTGATCACGTATGGCCATCTTCTTTTCAATTGTCCTAAGAAAACCCACTACGCGTGGGTTAGCACATCCATTATGGAATTGAATTGTTTTTTTTTTTTTTTTTACGTCTTTACATATGATTCAATATGTGATTCGTCCTTGTATTTGGTGGTTAGGTTTGATCAAAAATATTTATAAACCTAGAAACATCAAGTAAGGTAGCCTAAGTGACTGTAATGATAGTGGCTTTAGGGTCATCCACTGAGATGGATTTTCTAGCTATTGGTAACTTGACCAAGTTATGTGTTTAGGTATTGTGGCTTTGTAGATTGTAGATCAGGTCGCTAGTCAAGAGGTGTGTGGGTTGGAGATCACAAAATTTATACCTAAAATGCGGTGAGTGAGGTTACTTATAGGTATAGTAGCTCTAAGATTAGATCCACTAGGGATGAGTTTTCTCTCGATTTGAGTGATCATATGTCTTGCTTGTGAAAAAAACTTTTAAAGTAAAAATATGGTTGTTAGAGAGTTGGTTGGTTGATTGATTGTATTTTAGCAATTAAAAGACCTCAAAGCTTGGTTTCACTAAGCCAACACGCACTAATGATGATTTGAGGGGTGGTTTTGGTTTCCCGAGTGAGTGGATGATTAGAACATATAGCCCTTGTATCACACCTCACTAAGGTTGTCCTCTTATTTAATTTATGATTAAGCACAATTTCTAGTTATAGGATAGGTTTTGATAACTAAATGAATGTGTCTAATAGGCTCTCACCTTGGCTCTTTCGGGGTTCGGACAAGAGACAATCTCGGTCATGCATAAAGAAGGAAGGATCTTCCCAGCAATAATAAATATACTTGTTGGACTTTCCAAGTTTCAAGAAGACTAAGTAACCAAAGATGAGAAACTCCTTATAGGATAGTTTGGGGGATACTAAGCGCATAGCCACTTACTCTAAGTGTCTCCAAACTATTACCACACATCCTAAAAGACATTCAAATTGAAATCAAACCTTACCTTGGTGTTTAGCATTGTTCACCCCTTTTGATCATCATGGTGGGAGACTTGGATTCACCAAATTTGGAGATTGGAGGGTCTACGCACTCATGGTAGTCATGGCAAACATCCATGAGGCGTGAAGACATCAAAATTGTGCTCAAGAATGAAAGAAAACTAAATTTTATTGAAAGGTTGAAGAACAAAGCAAATTCTCTAATCCAAAGTTGCATAATTCGTTTGTGATCAATACCCTTATAAATAAGGCATGAAAATACAACTTGGGGGCCATTTAGACAAGTTACAGTGATCCTAAATCAAAGATACACCAAATATAGAGATTGAGGATTGAGAAGGGAATCAAAGCTTATACCATATTCGTGTCTTAAAAAAGCGGTTTATTTCTGCCTTGGGAGGCTAAAAGCAAAAATGGTCAGTATCCAAATTACATACTTACTTTCTCTCTTATAAGCGAAGCTAAGATAAATTTGCTACTGAGGAAGCCAGTGTGAAAGGTGATAGTATTATCCTCGGGCCTCTGTCTCGTCGTCTAATCATGCTTCCAAGGCTTCAACTCATTCGAATTTCATCTCGAAGCTTCAAAGTTTGAATTTGACACCCTAAAACATCCTCATTGCTTGTCCTCATGAAATCCAAGAGCAAAAAAAGTACCTAAGAAGGCCTATAAACACATCAGTACTCAAGAAAAATATTAGTTCGAGGATTGGGACTTGACAATGAGCATAATCGGCTAAGTATGATAATTTAACAAAAAAAGGGTTTTAAAAGAAAGGTTTTAAGTCTGTAAAAATGTCCTTTTTCAGTAGTTATTATTTGGTGTTTTGTGAATGCAAATAACTAAAATTGTGAAAATTCAATGGAGAAAGGCCTTTGGGTTTCGCTTCATTAAGGTTCACTTCCTTAGGTAATTTGGGCGATTCTAGGGTTCCTTAGGTGGTTGAATGGGTATTGAACATGTAGTTGATCTCCTAAACCTTCGATAAGATAGTCCTCTATTAGATTTGGCTTAAGCACGGGTTCTAGTTTATAGTGAGCGACTTTTAACCACTTAAATCACATGTTAGGCTCTCACCTAGGTTCTTTTGTATCCTCAAAAGGAAATAATTGTTCGTTGACGGCAGGTGAAGTATTAAATCAACAACAACCCGACATACCTACTAGATTGCAAGTGTTGAGCAACCTATGTGACCTAAATTAAAAATTCCTTGAGGACTTGTCGAGATCATAAAGATTTCAAAATTGCCCTAGGATTAACCTTGAGACATATTATGTTTGTCCTAAACGAATTCAATAGATTAAAGTTCTCACCTTTGAGATTAAGACTGCTTTGCCTTCATCACCTATAGTTTTGAGTCCTAAATCCACATCTCTCTATGAGAGGGGCTACTCGTGCATGATGGAGATGAAATCAACCATAACACAAAGAAATCCTAGTCATTCATAAACAAATGAAAAACAATTGCAAGTTCTATCGAAAGATTGAAAGAAAATACGAAAGTGTCTCCAACCAAGCTTGATCCAAGAGAAAACTCAAACTAAAATGATCTATGTTGCCTAATTCTTCGTAATTAAAACACAATTCATTTTTCTAGCCATAGCCTCATTTATGAGTGAAAATACATCTTGGGGGCATAAAAGTCATGTTACAGGCATCCTACACCCTTTACGTATTGAAAATTGGGTTAAAAAGAGAACAAATCAGCAAAAATTTCGAATCTGGGAGATTTCGCTCTGCCTAGATCTTTGACTCCAAAATAGTTCCAAAGTGTTCTGATTTCTCTCGGGAGCCTCCAAACTTCGATTACGAACCCCGAGATGACCCTGTACTTTCCTCATGTTCTGATCAAGAGTTGAACAAGTACCCAAAAAATCTATAAAAACAACAAACTCTAGAAAAAACATTGGTAGCACGGTTAGGAAGCAATGTGCTGAATTGGATAACATCGGGCAATAACCACTCAAAAGGGTATTAAAAGGTACGAGTGGTTATCAATATGTGGACTTATTTTAAGTCCACTATTTGGATTAGAATTGTTTTTTTTTAAGTATTTACACGTGATTCAATACTAGGACTTGTTTTTAAAGCTCACTGTTTGAATTTTTTTCCTTTGTCATCTTCTTTACTTGTAAAAATGCTCCTGCTTCGAACCAATTATCACATTTTACGTACCATGCTTGAAACACACAACTCAACAAGACATTCAACGAATTTATTATCCTTACTAAGAGTCGATGCTTGATTGGTTCTTCCATGTCCCCTTATTTGACCACTTTCTGTAGAATCCGTCCTATATTTATTTATGACAAATGCAACCTAATTATATCTCAAATTTAATATAAGAAAGACATTATCAAATACGATCCAAACTAGTTTATTGTATTATAATCATAAATCATTCGAAATTCTCAAATGATAAGTCCAAATTATCTAATAGTTTCATTTCTAAAATAAACAACATACTACAGTCTGCTCCATTCAGTTATAAACATTTGGTTGCTAAGTTTTTTCTCTAAACATGGTTATGATTATTTGTCCTACAACTCGAAATTGGTTTGCATTAATTCTTATTCCAATAGGTCTACAAGCATCACTCTGTTTATAAGATTATGAAGAAGACAATAAGCAAGAATGATTTTCCATTATGTCTCATTAGGAAGAAACAAGGGCTTATAAGTATAGTCTACATAAACCATAACACCTCTCAATCCCATTTCTTACCACAAAATGGGATTTCTCCATCTCTCATCATTGAGATGATATCTTTTCCCTCTGTATGGGGTAAGAAATCCCTTTCTATTGTATAACCCTTTCAATGAGATAGTAATAACTTAAATGAATATTTCTAAATATATTTTAAAAATATCAACACTTATTTAAAAAACAAATCAATAGTTCAAAGAAACATATAGTTTCCTCGTGAAACTGCTAGTCCATTTCTCCTGCTAATTGTATCTCAATGAGCTAGATATCTAGCTCTTATAACAATAAATTACATGTTTTGTTTCGTTTTTTAAGGCTATTTTGTAAGAAAATAAAAAAGAAGAAGAAGAAATTGGTCTTAGGATATTTTGGTATATTTTATCTAGTGAATATTTATTTTGGGTTATTTGAATGATATTTGGGAGGATGCTATCTAGTAAATATTTATTTTAGGTCTATCTCTTGAATGATATTTTGGAGGTTATTATCTCTTAGGAAAAGATTATTTTTTGAGTTTATCATGGAAGTTGTTTGTGATTTTTATATATGGTTGAAGAGCCTGGAATGTGGGTGTGCTTTTTGGAGGGAGACGTGGCTATGAGTTGTGTGCTTTGCTGAAGGGAAAAATCTTGAGAAAAAGTCTCTTGAGAAAGCCTGCCCTTTTTGTGTTGTAGTGTGCTCTTGAAGTGAATCTTTTGAGAGAGTTTTTTCAAAAGACAAGTGATGCTCACTAGACAAGGCAATTCACTACTATCTTGACATCATCAAGAGGATTCACATTACTGGACATGAACATGACTTCATTTGATTTAATCGTGGTTGAAGTTTTAGACAAGATGAGGATAAAGCTCAAGGCTCTGATATACCATATATAGACTAGGAATAATTAGATATAACTTTTTTTGTATTGACCCTAATTATGATACAAGGGCTTTATATTAAATTTCTGGATAAGACAAAAGGGAAATAAATATTATAAAATAATTACATGACAATCTACAAAGCAATTAAAGGCAAGGGTAAATATTATAGAATAATAAATAAAATAATTGAAGGTAGATAAATATTACATAATATACTACTACAAAAACAATTTATGGTGTCACTAATTTTTGTGTCATTTTTAAAATAATGACACTGTATGACTTAAAGTTCATAAAAGTGACACATCATATAAAAATTATTTAATTGAAATGCTAGTTTTAGATTTATAGTGTCATTTTCTGAAAAGCGACACCATATGAAATTAAAAAAAAAAATTGTGCTAGAGTAGCTAGATGATGCTAATTTTAGATTATGGTATCATTTTTTGAAAAGTGTCACCATATTAAAATAATTTTTTTTTATGTTAGATTTATGGTCTCATTTTCTGAAAGTGACACCATAGCCTAAAATTTTAAATTTTTATTGCATAACCCAAACATCATCTTCTTTCATATTTTATACATCCATAAACTCATGGGAGTTTTTATAAAGTATAGTCACAGCAAAATAATATAGCGATTTATTTGTTAACTATAATAAATAAATTTAATATATTCAATAAATAAGTACATTGTTATCTAAAAAATAGCAATGGGGTACATGTATAGTAAAATAATTTATATCTTAGTCATTTCTATATGAAGAATTATAGAGAATAATATTTTATTATATTTTGTTTAGATAGTTTTGGAATAAAGTGATTTATTATATTTTTTTCTTTAAATAATAATCTTATTTCTTTGTTAATTGTTCAATTGTTTTATGATTTAGGTTGTAATATTTATAAATACTTGAAAATTTCTAAAAATTCTTTCCAAATAAATTATAGAGAAAAATATTTTAATATATTTCATTTCGATAATTTTTGAATAAAGGGATTTATTATTATTTTAAAATAATCTTATAATTCATTTCTATATAAATAATTATAGAAAAGCATATTTTAATATATTTTGTTTAGATAATCTAGGAATAAAGTGATTTATTTTATATTTCTTTAAATAATAATCTTATTTCTTTTTTAATTGGTCAATTCTTTTAGAAATAAAATTTTTTGGTTGTAATATTTATAAATACTTAAAATTTTCTAAAAAAATTCTTTCCAAATAAATTATAGAAAAATATTTTAATATATTTTGTTTAGATAATTTTAGAATATAGTGAATTATTATTATAATTTTAGATAATTTATGGGTTAATCAACCATATCTTTCACAAGTGTTAAAAGACATGATATTCATATTAAATCCAAATTCTATGACTTTGAGCTTGTATGTGAGTTCGTAGTTTAACATGGTATTAGAAATTGATTAGGTAGAAGGTCCTAGGTTCAATATCTCTCTCTACAATTTGGATCCACATTTGATTATTTGAAACTCCACGAAGGATTCTGTTTGGTTTGTTTGACTCTTCATATACGGGTATGAGGCCGCACATAAGGGAGTGTGTTAAAAGGTACGGTATAACCTAAAGGAGAAATATCTGGTGTCGCTTCCAAATATATCACCAATTATATACTTTGGTGTCACTTCCAAATGTGTCACCCATTATTTATGATGACTTATAAAAGTCATCATATACTTTTTTTGATCTATAGAATTGTGGAAGGATAGTCTCCAACAAGGAGATGGACTGGTGATGTTGACTTATTTGTTAAAAAAAAATTAAACTTTCAAACTTCATATTTTTATCCTAGATATTTTTTTATATGCTTTGTTATTATTATTATTATTATTTTACTTTCTCACTTATATTTTGGACGGCCGTCGACTTGTTTGTGTCAAACATCTAGTAAAAGTGCAATCTATCTATCAACCCCACCACTCTAATTTTCCCGAAATGGCTATGGTTGGAGTACAAAGATGAGAACTCTTTTTATCTCTGAAGATCTGTGGGAGCTTGTGGATAAGGGTCATGTAGAAGAGGAAATGTCTAGAGATGCTTTTAGAGATGTGTAGAAAGATGCTAGAGCATTATTCATTATTCAACAAGCAATTACGAGAAAGTATTTTTCCTCAAATTTCAAAAGCAGCAACGTCCAAGGAAGCTTGGGATGCTTTGCAAACAAAATATAAAAGCACAATTGAGGTAATTATATTAATGATTAACCACAATGCATGGAAGCCTAATTGAGTTGAACTCAGATATAGTTCATAATATTCGAGTTCAACTCAATTAGGCTTTTTATCTTTCATCAAAACTCTTTAAAAGAACTTTATTATATTTTAACTTTTCTCTTTGGGATAAGTTGTACAAATGTCTCCGACTTTTGCCCGAATGTCCCACTTTGTACCTGTATATACCCCCAACATTTACTTTCGTATCTTAGCCATATCCTTGCCATTAGAAAAGGAAATAGATGGATAAAACATTCGTTCCCATGTGTTAGAGTTTCCAACCTGGTTGTGACTTATTTTAATGAGATGACATATGTAGCTCTCGAGTAAGCGTCGAGGATATCTTAGGATTGAAAAAAAATTTCATGCGAAATTAGGCATACGGTCAAAAGTCGGGGGCATTTATGCATCTTATCCCTTATCTCTTTTGAGAAGAAATTCTTCTTATTATTAGTTATAATCAGTTAATCACTTCCATTTTCTTTTTTCTGGTTGTTTACAACCATGGATCGATGGTTCAGAATTGTTAAGTATTAACTAGGGTTGTAATTCAAATCAGCTTGCAATAAGATGGAATGGAGATGGCAGTAGCCAAGCTGACATCACAGCCATGGATGACTTTGTGTATGAGGCAGCAGCCGGGGGACGTTAAGAGCTGGAAATCCGAGTCAGAAATTCTGGTCAATTCGCCCATCTCATAACACAGTACTCCATGACCTTTGCAGATTCGGTCAATCAGCGAGTATGATGTGGATCTTTGATTTGCCTTCGTGTTCATCATCTCTACTGCAACGCCCAATTTTGAAAGGGAACACTCCCCTTCACCTTGCAGCAAGAGACGGACATTTTCGTGCAGTGGAAGTTCTTTTAGAGGCTGCGAAGACACTTCCTGCAGATATTGAAACCGGGGTAGGAACAGATATTTTTAAGAAGATGTTGATCAGGATGACGAATAAGGGGAAAAACACAGCCTTGCATGAGGCCGTGAGATTTAAGCATTCTGATGTGGTTAAGTTATTGATTGAAGAGGATCCTGAGTTTACCCACGGTGCTAATGAATCAGGTATAACTCCTCTTTACATGGCTGCAGAGAGACGATTTACAGAGGTAGTCAAAATAATCATAGACAAAAGTGCTACTTCACCCCTTTGCACTGGCTTCATGGGTAGAACCGCCTTGCACGCTGCTGTTATATGCAACGACCAAGGTAGTCTACAATGCTCTCACAATTAATACTAATGATTGATTATGGGGATATGGTGCATAAATGCCCCCACTTTTGCTCATATGTCCTATTTTGCATTTGAACTTTTTTTCCATTCCAAAATATCATTGACATTTACTTTTGTAGTCATTCGTAATAAAGCCCAGTTAAAGAAGTCATGTCAGACTGGAAAATCTGCCGCATATAAGATATTTAATGTTTTAACCATTCATGTCATTTTTTTACGATGGGGCATGGGTGAGTTACAAAAATAAGCGTCAGTATATGTGCAAAGTTGGATATAGACAAAGTCGGACGATATTTAATTATCTTGGAAGAAAAATACTTGTATTTATATTGCTCAATTTTGTAAAACTTTTTATCTAATAGATTTAATGGGAGACACTACTGAGATGGAAGCCGGAGCTTACCAAAGTAGATAAGAATGGATGGTCTCCACTTCACTGTGCTGCAGAGAAAGGTTGTGATCTAGAAATAATAAAGCTTTTGCTAGAAAACTCAGAAAATAGTGTAGCCTACCTTGGGACAAAAGATGGGAATAAGACTGCCCTTCATATTGCATTTCTCAATCATCATGAAGAAATAGTAAATGAGATCCTATCTCACTTTCCAGGATGTCGGGAGCAGGTGGATGAGAAGGGCAATAATGTCTTTCACTTTGCAATAATGGGAAAGGGTGACAATGATTTTTGGTCGTCAATTTGTTTTAGGAACAAATGGTTAAGAAGCCGAGGACTTGTAAATGAGAAAGGTGCTCAAGGAAACACACCTCTTCACCTACTCTCTTCTTACCAAAATCCAGCTGCCACGACTTTGTTATGGATGCCTGAGTGGATCGAAGGACTGCAACAATGAAAACTTGACAGCCTACGACATAATTTTGAAGGCTAAGGAAGACATTTCAGGGGAAAAGGTAAGACTCTTTCATATCATTAGCTCGAGTTATATGGCTTTCCGAAAATTCCCTTTTTACTATATATGTTTCTCAAATTACATGAACCCGTTTGAATGAAAATATTTTGGTTGAACTGTAGGTACTACCTTGGCATGTTTCATTATGATAGTATCTAGGACATTAATATAGTACCTACAATTTATTAGACATTAATATAGTACCTACAATTTATTAATGTTGTATCTAGATACTATCATACCTGAAACACAATTATTTTCTATGACGTCATACTGAATCATGTAATTTGCATTCTTTATACCATCTTTACATTTATTCCCAAATCAATGAGCTGGAACACAAGTTTCTTAAAATATTTTGATTGAACTAGTTTTTGTTTGTTCGTTTTTAACTATGTAATTAGTTTAACCTAACCCAATTTACTAATCTCGGGAATAAGATCCATCACCGACTTAGTTTTTATTTTCTTCCCCCTTAAGTTTCAGGACAGAATAATAGAGAAATGGAAAAATGAAATAGAGGGGAAACAATTATTTTTTGTATATGATAGCGGCGGACCCAGCAAATAAGCTGAGGGAAGAAAAAATGCAGGGGCGTAAATGCCCCCCTAAGCCTCACTTAGGTCCGCCCTCATAATCTATTTATGATATTTTCCTTTCCGTTTTTTAACCATTTTCCATGTCCAAAATATCCTTCACAATTAAGCATTGAATGATTGAATGTGAACAAAATGGATTCATCAATTGAATTAAACTGTATTGTAATGTTCCTCTTATCTGATTTCAGGTTCTTATCAAAACTTGGTTTAAGATGATTATGCCTGAAACGAGATCTTCAGATTTTATGAAGATTTATAATAAGGAACGGGAGAAAGAGAAATTAAGCAAAGAGTATAAGGAGAAACGCACGTCTGAATTAAGAAAACGAGGGGAAACCCATTTGATAGTTTCCGCCCTAATAACAACAGTCACTTTCGCTGCTGGTTTCACCTTGCCCGGCGGTTACAACGGAGATGACGGCAGCGCAATTTTATCAAAGCAGCTTTCAAAGCATTTGTTGTGACGGACACCATAGCCATGCTGTCTTCACTATGCGCAGTATTTCTTCACTTTTTTATGACGATGGATACATGGGAGAAGTTCCTTGAAACTCACTTGCTTTGGGCTTTTATTTTGACCATGATTGGGATGGGAGGAATGGCCATGGCTTTCACCCAACCGGCATGCTGTTTTACCACATTCCTCTGCCTTGCATTGCTCACTTGCATCCTCTCTCCTGCTTTTTCCTCTCTTTTATATTTGAATATGCTCAAAATTGGAGAGGTGGAATTTCATATATGGTAGGCAAAATAATCTCTTCGCTCAAGAAAAAGAAAGATAAATAACTTATTCGCCCAAAAAGACGAAAAAAGGGGAAAGAGTAGCCTCTTTGTTTTTTTAAAGATCCTTTGGATGAGCTATATTTCCTCCCGTTGTTTTTATTATTTTTACAATAAGTTTGCATTGGTGTGGGAATTGTATTTGCGGATGTAAGTAAGACCTTGAACTCATTTATAGTATAATGACAATATATGTTTAGCATCTTCACTTTAATTTAAAATTATATTTCTGACATTTTCTTAATTAATATTTTTTCTTATGCATTTAAAATAAAATAGTATTCAAAATTAAACTAATCATATTAATTTGTAAGCTTTTTATTAATCTCTAAAATTACAGTTCTTTTCGGTCATCCTTTGAGAATTCACTTTGTTTTTCCCATTACGAAAGAGTTTTGTTTATTTTTGGTCATAACCTAAAGCCCTCTAAAAGGACAGTCATTTCACACCTTAAGTTTAAAAAGTTTAAAGTACAAATGACTCAAATGATGTTTTCGTAATTGGAAGGTTGACGGAAAAAAAAAATTTGTAATCCTAAATCTTTTCTTTTCAAGTATCACTGCAAGTCTGCAACCAATGTGCTCCTGACCAAACAACTTCAGACTTAAATAATTTAAATAATAATTAAATTCCAACATTTAAACAGTACTTATAATAAAGGTTAAACCAAAAATCTTAATAATGTCAAATTCTCAACTAATCATGACTCATATCTAAATGAGAATACCTAGTTGAAAGTCAATGAAATGTTAATATAGTTTATAAAATAAAATAATTTTAAATTATAGTTACAAATAAGAGATACAATGTACAAATTTTTTTTTAAACATACTAAAGCAATCAAAACTTTTCAACTAAATATTTACATATTTACATAAAAAAAATATCTAATTCTAAGTCTGGATTATATGCATTCAAAATATTTTTATTCTAGTTTTCAAATAAAAAACGATACCCAATTAAGGGCTTTTGAATCGATACCATAATTAGAAAAACATTTTTAAAATAGCATTACAAAAATAAATATTTAGAAATCTATGGTAGTTATTGCCAAGTAAGCGCCACATAGATGTCGTGTCTTCATGATACGATTTCAATGTAAAATTGAGAAATTGTGTTTTGAAGACACGATTTCAGTGTAAAATTGTGCAATTGTGTTTTGAAGACAGGATTTCAGTATAAATTTAGAAGTCGTGTTTTGAAGACACGATTTCAGTGTAAAATTTGGAAGTCGTGTTTTAAAGACATGATTTCAGTGTAAAATTATGAAGTTGTGTTTTGAAGACACGATTTCAGCGTAAAATTAGAAAGTCGTGTTTTCAAGACACGATTTCAGTGTAAAATTTTGTAATTGTATTTTCAAGACACGATTTCAATGTAAATTTCTAAAGTTGTGTGTTAAAGATACGATTTCAAAGTAAAATTTGGAAGTCGTGTTTTGAAGACACAATTTCAGTGTAAATATCTGAAGTCGTATGTTAAAGATACGATTTTAATGTAAAATTTGGAAGTCGTGTTTTGAAGACACGATTTCATTGCAAAATGCAAGGATCACAACTTATACATTGAAATAACCTTAAAATACATCATTAGCACATCTGATTCAACATTTCATAAATACAAAACCAAAAGTGTCTTTAAAACATCAATTTATATAACATAAACACAATATCAATAAACTGCCAATGATTGAAGTGATATTAAAATAACCTCACAACTAATATATAATAATGTCCAAAATAATTTTAGTCATACACATCATGTATGATAATACCCAAAGTATGGCTAAGTAAAAATTGTCTAAAAAAGCTTATAAGTACAAAGGTCATCAAATCCAACTCATACATAAAACCACTAATGTGTGCCACATGAAGGAACTTTCTTCTTTCTTTGTGGTCGTCTATCATATACCTATAGCTTTGATATATCATAAGGACCCTCACACGCTTCTCCACATCCTCACCCTCGTCCTCGTCCACCACCTCGTCCTCGTCTACCTTGTCTTTAGTCTAATGGTTGTGGTGATGGCATAATCAAAGGTGTTGGCAATGGAGTAGATGGTTCTGCCTCCTTGATATTAGATGGTAACTCTGAAGTTGTATGTTCATTCTAAGGTTCTTTACTAGGCATGGTGAACTCCATCTGAGGTGGTAGGTTAACATGCAAATGTGTCACCCCCTTATTAGAAAATAAAGGATCTGTTCGACATGGGCTTGATGATGGTGTAATGCCCCTTCCCGGCCGCGTCAAGTGAGGGGGCGTCACGAAACGAAGAACTATTAACGACATTATTGACTATTTCAAGCATATATTCATCAAGACATAAACTTGTAAAACTATCACCATAGTGGTGTATAAATTGTCATGTACATATATGCTTGAGTCTAACTAGTTATATTTACACAAGTTGCACTATCTCCAAAATATTACATTTACATTTTATTCCAACAACAACCAATTCAGGGACCTACATCAGAAGGACCCCTAATGCTATGTTGGCCTTGGCTAGTGCGAGATGTCCCTGGTGACCTCTTCAGTACCTACACAGATGAAACACACATGCTAAGCTTCAAGCTTAGTGGGAAAACATATAATATATATGACCACTTGTGGTGGTCCTCAATTACAGTATACATGTAAAATAATTCGCATATCAGAATGTTCAATCTCCTGTAGGAATACATAACAGAAGTTTATATCAGAAGGTACCCGTAGGTACACTACAAAATAGAACTAAGATATGCCTTAGCATCAGGGCTAATTGTATTTGTTTACTTACGGTTCATTATTCAGATACTTATCATATAAATGTTTGCTTGCATAGACCAGTAACAATGGATGAAAGGGACGCAACATAATAGGTACCCGAAGGTACGGTACGGTACAATACTGAACAGAAGTGCCGAAGTACTGATCAGACGTGCCTGCAACACGAAACAGGAGTGTCGTAGCACTATGCAAGGGTGCCGTAGCACTAATAAGACGTGCATGTCACACGAAACAAAAGTGTTGTCGCACTAGACAGGAGTGCCTTAGCACTAAATAAATGTGCTATTTCATCCACTATTAGGTCTTAAGCAAGCCTACAATTATATGTGTTTCATAGCTTTTTATACTAGTATTTGTAACATTCGTTTAGGCTTTATAGAAATAGAAAGCAAAGTATGCAGAGAAGCGGTAAGAACAAAGCCTTGCAAGAAGACGGGTTCGCTGAGGCGAAGTGATTCGTCTAGGCAAAGCATCCCTTCGCCTAGGCGAAGCGGGCACGGGTCAAAAGATGGTCTCAGGTTTGCCTAGGTGAAGACCTTTGCCTAGGTGGAGAGGCATTGGGCTGGAAACAAAAATGGGGCATTTTTTTCATTTTTCACCGGAAACTTCCTTCCAAAACAAAACCAATTAAAAAAAAAAACCACAAAACCCAACTCAAACCAACCAAAAACACATTTATGGAAGAGTAAGGGTTTCCTAACACACACATAAACAAAGAGGAAGTTAGGATAGTTTCCTAACCTTGATTTCTTGACACTTCCAAAGTAACTTTCCTTTCCTTCTCTTTGCTTCTCTTTTTCCTTCTCTTTACATGAACAAGCAGAACCAAGAAATGGAGAGAATCAAACCAAATTGGCTTTCCTCCCCTGTAAGCCTTATACTGCTTTTAGCCCCAAATAGAATTCCTTTTCCTAGAAGACAATTTATTGTCTTAAGGCTTTGGCTTAATTTTCCATTTTTGCATTTAGTCATTCCTCTTTATTCAATTTGCAAATCCAACTTATCAAAATTCTACTTTAGCATAAAACCTTTTAGCTTAATGTCTCTTAAGTCCCTAATTTGACAATTTACCATTATCCTCTTTACTTCTTTAATAATTCTGGTTATATCCTTTTTCACACTTAACACTTAAATTTCCGAAAAATACAAATTTGACTTCTATTATACCCTAAACATATCATAAAACTACTTCTATTATACCCTAAACATATCATCAAACTACTAGGGTATAATTTGGGGTGTTACAATTCTCTCCCCCCCTCCCCTCCTCCATAACAGAATTTCGTCATTGAAATTAATACCCGAATTGAAGAGTTGAGGGTACTGTGCCCTCATTGTCAATTCTGATTCCCAAGTTGCTTCTTCCATACCGTGGTGTTGCCAAAGAACCTTTACCAAAGGGACTTGCTTGTTTCACAATCGTTTCACTTCACGAGCTAGAATGGATTTTGGCTCTTTATTAAAAGAGAAGTCTGATTGCACTTGTATATCTTGTACTAGCAAGATGTGCGATTCATCAGAACGGTATTTTCGAAGCATTAAGATATGAAACACATGATGTAATTTGGCCAACTCCAGAGGGAGAGCCAAACGATAAGCGACAGGTCCAATTCTTTCTAAAATCTCATCAGGTTCGATAAACCTTAGACTCCATTTTCCTTTCTTTCCAAACCGGAGTATCTTCCCCCATGGTAATACTTTCAAGAACACTTTATCCGCGACTTCATACTCTATATCCTTTCTTTTTAGATCTGCGTACGACTTTTGTCTATCATTAGCATCTTTTAACCTTTGCTTAATGACACGAACTTTTTCTTTTGTCTCTTTTACTATGTTAGACTCAATTACTTTATGCTCATTCAGGTTTGTCCAACAAACATGGGTTCTACATTTCCTGCCATACAAGGCTTCATAGGGGCCCATACCAATGATGGATTGATAACTGTTGTAATGGGAACATTCTATAAGGGAAATATACCTATCCGACTTAGGGAAAATCTAGTACGACCCGAAGCATGTCCTCTAACACTTGAATCACTCTTTCAGATAGTCCATTTGTTTGTGGATGGAAGGTTGTACTAAAATTCAGTCAAGTACCTTAAGGCTGACTGTAATTCTTTCCAAAACCTTAATGTAAACCATGGATCGCGGTTAGGCACTATTGACAATGGAATCTCATGCAATCGAACAATCTCACTCACATACAGCTCTACTAATTGATCCATGGAATAGTCAATCCAAACTGGTAAGAAGTGAGAAGACTTTGTAACTCTGTCAACAATTACCCAAACTGAACCATGTTTCTTTTAGGTGAGGGGAAAACCAGACACAAAATCCATAGTAATGTTGTCCCATTTCCATTGTGGAATTGGAATGGGATTTAACAGACCGGATGACACTTGATGTTCAACTTTTACTTGTTGACAATTCAAACATTTGGATACATACTCTACTATATCTTTTTTCATTCCCCATCACCAATAGTACTGTTTCAAATCCCGGTACATCTTGTTACCTCCAAGATGCATGGTGAATACAATATTGTGGCTTTCATACATCAACTTCTTTTTCAATTCCTGGACATTTGGTACACATAACTTGCTCTTATAATAGAAACTTTCATCTTCTTCTATAGAATTGTGAAACCCGGGTATATTTGAATTTTTCCAAAAAAGGGCAAAACGATAAGTTGCCGCTACATTACAGGTTGCAAACCTGAAATTTTCTAGATCTCGGATGACGAAACAGATCTCACCATTGGATTTGTCTCATGAAATCTAGTTATCTATATGAATTTCGTCGAATTCCGAGGTAATCATATTTTCACGATTTTCAAGGCGTCAAGTGCCCAGTGACACCAAAATGGGATTTTTGGGAAATTTTCAAAAGTTATGAAATAATTTAAGTAAAGTTCATTTTAAAATAATTTGAACTTAAACCGGGATTAATAAATCATTTCGGGACATAAATAGGTCCGAACAAGTCGTGACATGTGGCGTGACGTGGGCCAAGCAATTAAGACTAAAGATAAGGTTAAAGACGGATTTTTGGGGAGAGAAAAGAACCCATTTTCTGCTAAAACGTGAGAGAGAAATAGGGAAAGGGAGATGAGAGGGCTTCCAAATCTTTTTTCGATGATCCACAAAGTTCCGTTGGTCGGAATTCATCGAGTCAAAAGTGAAAGTTCATCTGCTCGATGAGGGTTACGCGTGGGTACCAAAAAAACGAAGAATTTCACCGAAGATCAAAGAGAGGAGATTTCGGGAAATCAAAATTTTCGGGATTAGGAGGTGTTCTTGAGACCTCCTTTGGTTCTACTACGCTCAAAGAGGTAGGGATTCCTCCTACTTTGGTTTATTTTCCACCTTAAGGGTTGTTTGGCCAAATTTTGGCGCTGTGGGAATGCTGCCCTGTTTTGACCCTACACACTGTCCAGAATTTGGGACTGGTTTTCAATTGGGAAACAAAGGTAATTTGGACTCGGGTTCTCCATAGAAATTGTAGCTGCATCTATGAACTTGATGTTAGGCTTTTAAATCACCAAAATTGGACCACTACAGCCCAAGTTATGGTCCATTTTATTCCTTGGACTGCCACAACCCTGTTTTGACCCTAGAAACCGTCTAGAATTTGGGACTAGTTTTCGGTTGGGAAATGGAGGGAATTTGGACTCATGTTCTCATGAAGGTTATAGCTGCATTAGTGAACTTGATGTTAGGCTTTTGAATCAGCCAAATTGGACCTCTATAGCTCAAGTTATGGTCCATTTCATTCCTGAGACTAACACAGCTTAGGCGGTTTATTGTTTATGTCCAGATTTTAGGACTGATTTAGGTGCTGATTTCATATTGATTTTGGGATTGATTTGGGACCTTCCCATGGCCGATTTGGTGGTCAGATTTTGGGCTACTTATGGCCTATTTTGAAACTATTTTGTGGCCGGTCTTGTGGCTTATGTGTAACCAGTCTTATGGACTGTTTAGGGGCCTGGTTTGGGAAATATTTTAGGACTGGTTATGATTGAATTCAATGCTACTATAGGACTTAATTTGGGACTGTTTTCATGTCCTGTTTATGGCATGATTGAGGCCTGTAGAGGGCAGGTTTTGTATCTTGTTTATGGCTTGTCTCGAGGCCGTTTTGTGGACATAGTATTTGTCACCCTTGTCCTCGAGGATCAAGGTTGTTGTTGCTTGGTTTTGAATAACATGCTTGGTGGTAGTTGTGTGATAAGATGTTGATATATGTGTGTATAAATATATTGACATGGAATGTGTGATTGTATGGAAATTTTATGAAATTAAGATAATTGTCCATGACTCATGATGAATTGTGTGGTTTGAGTTGTTAGTGTGCATTCATTATACATGTGGCATGATATAACATGCAATGGCGCATTGCATTGCATATGCATGGGGACATCGTATTGAATGGGTGTGAGTGCATGGTTGAAAAATCAACACTATGTTTGGTGTTTGATTGGGTGGGCTTGGTGAAGTGGGACGAAGTCCAACAGAGTCGCACGGTTGAATAATGTGGTAAAGAAAACTTGTGTCGGGTAATAGCAAGTAGGGATAGACACCCTCTCTGGTGAAAAAACCCGTTAATTGTGGTTAGAGATAATTCCAATGGTGAAAGGCTATAAAAGTGTCTAGGTGTGCAAATCCTACGGTGTAACACCAAAAATTTGCTTCCCACAAAAAAGACACATGAGTTTTGTATACAAATGATCATTGAGGTGTAATATCCCAAAAGGTTTTGGTTTGAAAACAAATGAATTTGTTTTGTAAAATGATCATTGGATGTAATCCAGAAATGATGGATTTTATCACACATGGGCTTTGGCATTGTGTGATAGGAGTCGGTAAGGACTCTGGTGTGATGGGAGTCTATAAGGACTCGGGGCATGGTACATGATTGAGTCTTATCTCATTTCATGACATGACATGTAGGATTCCATAGTAGAAATTGCATGTTTTTACTTGGAATGTGAGTGTGAATATGTGGAACATGACCATTGCATGTGCACTTAGGTGGGGAGTAGTCTCTGTAGGAAATATTCTCTACTGGGCATGGCTCACCCTTTATGGAAAACTGTTCAGTACAAAGGTGTACACCGATTGGAATGCCGCTCAGTCAAGACCGCAATTGTAAAGAAACTCGAATTGTGGCTTTTATAGTTATTTTGTAAAATATATTGGAACAAATCAGTTTTGATATATATATTCTGTATAAGAGTATTGTAATTAAACTCTTAAAGACTATTGTGATATAGCCTTGTATATTTTTTTAGTATGGATAAATGAGCCTGGTGGGGCCACTTTTACTCATAAATGGACCCGGCGTGGACATTATGTTATATTGGGCCCCGGATGGGTCATGTGATTATATATTGTATAGGTTGGGTTTTGGATAGAGCTCCTAGTACAAATGAGACTTTGTTCTATTTTTGTTAAATTATGGATACTAGTAAATGGGACACACGATGTGGAATCGGGTTACTCGATAATCCATAAGTTTTCCGAGGGTTGATGGGTGATCAACGGATCCCTGGGTTTTGGGGCGTCACAAGAATAGTCAGTCTTATCTCCATTTCTGACTAATTATACCCTTTATTGTAACTTGACATCATTTTTCTAGAAATCCCGATCATCATGCATGACTCGAGAGCATAGCTCTTGGTGAGCTAACAGGCTCCATCATATACAAATCTCCATGCACAATGTTTCGGGGACAATCGTTTTCTACTTAAGGCGTGCCTTACACATTAGCCTGGAATTGGTAATCAATTATGCAATCATAGTCCTTGAACAATTCTAGCCACCAATGTTGCCTCAAGTTCAGTTCCTTCCGAGTTAATAAATACTTAATACTCTTATGATCTATAAATATTCTACATTTTTCACCATATAAGTAGTGTTGCCATATTTTCAAAGCAAACACTACTGCTACCAACTCCATATCGTGTGTGAGATAATTCTACTCATGCGGTCTCATATGTCTGGAAGCATATGCCACCACTTTTCCATCTTGCATCAACACACATCCTAAACCAGTCCTTGAAGCATCACTATACATGGCATATTCTCTACCCGGAGTAGGTTGAGTCAACACTGGTGCTTCAACTAGTATTTTCTTTAACTGTTCAAAAGTTGATTGACACTTGTCATCCCATTCAAACTTCACCCCTTTTCGGAGTAACTTAGTAAGTGTAGAGGCTATGACGTCGAATCCCTTTACAAATCGTCAGTAATATCCAGCTAAACCTAAGAAACTTCTTACCTTTGTTACATTTCGAGGTGGTTTCCAACTTACAATCTTTTCAATCTTCACAGGGTCAACTCTAATACCTCTGCTTGGAGACCTGATATGGCTGAGAATGACCGTAAGCCAAAATCACACTTACTTAACTTTGCAAACAACTTCTTTTCTCTCAGGATCTGCAACATTATCTTTAAATGCTGTTCATGTTCCTATGCATCCTTAGAATACACCAGGATGTCATCTATGAATACCACTACAAACCGGTCCAAATAAGGGTGGAATACCCTATTCATCAAGTCCATGAATCTTTAGCAAGACATTAGTCGCCAAATGGCATTACTAAAAACTAATAATGACCATATCGGGTTCTAAAGGTTGTTTTCGGGACATCAACATCTTTTACCCGAAGTCGATAATATCCCGATTATAGGTCTATCTTTGAAAAGACACTAGCTCCTGAAGTTGAGTTTTTAACTCTTTTAGTTCAGTCGGAGCCATACAGTAAGGTGCCCTCGAAATAGAAGTCGTTATAGGTAAAACTTCAATAGACAAATATACTTCTCTTTCGAGTGGTAAACCCAGTAATTCCTCTAGAAACACATCAAGGAATTCCTTTATCACCGAAATATCTTCTAGATTCACCTATCCCGTCTTAGAGTCAAGCACCAAAGCCAAAAAGGCTTCACAACATTTTCTAAGAAAACGATGGGCTTGCATAGTGGAAATTACATTTGACACTTGTTTAGATCGGATACCATGTACAATTTACCTTTGACAAGTCAGAACATTTAAGCACTATTGTTTTCTTATCACAATCAACTATAGCCCGATGTTTGGATAACCAATCCATCCCCAAAATCAAATAAAATTCATGAAAAGGTAAAGCAATCAAATCAACCGAAAACTCTCCATCATGAACCATTAGGGGATAGTTCTTATACACTCGGTTGACTCTAACACTATGCCCTAGAGGACTAGTAACATGCATGTCATATGTTAAAGGTTCTACTAATGGCAATTTATCACCCAATTGTTCAATGCATACATAAGAACGTGTAGAGTCTGGATCTATTAAAGCATGCATTTCGGTGTCATAGAGAGTGAAATTACCCTCAATAACCCCTAGTGCATCCTAATCTTCACGAACCCTCATAGAATAGGCTCGGGATGGGGATGTAATAGTAGGGCGATTTACTATTGCTAATGCAATACTTCTTCTATTATGCCTTGAACTAGCTCGCCCTCTACCCCTATCAAGAGTCGGTGGAGGTACATTGGATTCTCTTCTGCTACTGCCTTGAGGATTTTTAGAAGTTCTAAATCCTCGCGAACAGTTCACTATAAGATGGTTTGTGCTTCCACATTAGAAACACCCCCTGGTTACCCGTCTATAAGTATCAGCATGGAATTTGTGGCATTGCGGGAATTCAATTTTCTAACCTTATCCTGTTGAAGTGCCCCTACTAGAACCTGGTGTCATTGTAGGTCCTTGACATCTACCTCTAATAGCAACATTATGTACTGATTCAACTTGATACTCTCTAGTACTTTTACCGGAGGAGGAACCACCTCTGGAGAACTTTCTCTATGTTTTTCTTTCCTTACTCATCATTTCAGATTTCTCAATTTTCATAGCCGCTTACACCAGCTGATAGAAATTCACCACATCTGATGATGCTTGGCCAGGCAGTACCTTTTTATAGACTCCTTTAGGCTATCCTCAAACTATCTACATCGGAAGGTTTCAATAAGAACGGGTTCTAGTGCATACTTACTGAGGCGGCTAAACTCTTTCTCATACTCTGCTACTGTCAGATAACCTTGTTTCAGATTCAAGAATTGCTTTCACTTAGTCTCTCGGTAATCATCGGTGACATACTTTGTCTGAAACTCTTGGACAAAGAAGTCTCATGAAATCGGGTCTGGAAGCAGTGGATATCTCAGAACTAACTTCCACCAATCATAAGTTGCACCTTGCAGAAGTGAGACTGCACATTTGGCCATCTATTCAGGGGAACATTTCACTTCGTCCAAAGCGCTTTGCAGTTTCTCAAGTCAAAACTCAGCTTTATCAGACTCTTCCAAACTTATACCATGGAATTCTTCAACTCCATGCTTTCTTACCGAATCAATCGAAGCTCTAAGGGCCGTGAGTCGATCTAAGACCCTTGCCATATCTGAGAAATTTTTAACAATGCTTCGATTGACACATGTTCACTTCTAGCTGAGTTAGACAAACCGACGGATGGATGAGTCCGTAGGATTGGCTTTAATTTGTTCCTCCTCGTCTTGGGATTGGTCCATTCTAGTCAATATACAAAACAAGGACATCCACATTAGGTGAAACACATTATTATGAGGTACATTTTTAACCTAATAGTTTTCCAGAGTCGCCTAAACCTAGGCTCTGATACTACTAAGCTGTAACGCCCGTTCCCCCGATCGCATCAAGTGAGGGGAAGTCACACAAAATAGAGAACTATTAACCTGACATTAGGGGGCCCATTGCAAGCTTATATTCATGAAGACATAAACTTGTAAAATTGCTACCATAGTGGTGTTTAAATTGTCTTATACATATATGCCTGAGTCCAACTACTTGTATTTACACAAGTTGCACTATCTCCAAAATATTACGTTTACATTTTATTACAACAACAACCAATTTGAGAACCTACATCAGAAAGACTCCTAATGCTGTGTTGGCCCTGGCGAGTGCAAAATGTCCTTAGCGACCTCTTCAGTACCTACATGAATGAAACACCCGTGCTAAGCTTCAAGCTTAGTGGGAAAATAGATAACATATATAACCACTTGTGGTGGTCCTCAATTACAGTATACATGTAAAATAATTCGCATATCAAAATGTTCAATCTCTTGTAGGAGTACATAACAGAAGTTTTATATCATAGGTGCACATGGGTACAACACATAATATCTCTTGAGATATGCCTTAGCATCAAGGCTGATTTCTTTTGTTTTCTTATGGTTCATTATTCAGATACTTATCATATAAATGTTTTCCTACATAGACCGATAACAATGAATGAGAGGGACGCGACCTGATGAGAATGCAGAAGAGTGCGAGACCGATTGAGCAAAAGTCTTTGAAGCCTTGTTCCAGAATGTGCCTAACCACGAAAACAAAAGTGTCGTAGCACTGTGCAAGGGTGTCGTAGCACTAATAGGACGTGCATCTGAAACGAAGTGTCGTCTTAGCTAGACGAAGTGTGTGCCTTAAATAAACATGCTATTCATTCCTTATCACGGTCTTAAGCGGATTTACAATTATATGTGTTTAAGAGTTTTTTATACTAGTATTTATAACATTTGTTTAGGCTTTATAGAAATAAAAAGAAAACCAGGTAGAGAAGTGGCAAGAACAAAGCCTGCCAAGAAGATAGGTTCTCTAAGGCGAAGTGGTTCACCTAGGCGAAGTGGTTCACCTAGGTGAAGTGGTTCACCTAGGCGAAGCATCCCTTCTCCTAGGCGGAGCAGACAAGGGTCAAAAATGGTCTCGGGTTTGCCTAGGCAAACTGACCTTCTCCTAGGCGTGCACTCCTTCGCCTAGGCGGAGAGGTGTCAGGCTAGAAACAGAAATGGGGCATTTTTGCCCTTTTTCACCGAAAAACTTCCTTCCAAAAAAAAAAAAACCAATTCAAAACAAACCACAAAACCCAACTCAAACCAACCAAAAATACATTTATGGAAGAGTTAGGGTTTCCTAACAAACACATAAATAAAGAGGAAGGCAGGATAGTTTCCTAACCTTGAATTCTTGACACTTCCAAAGTAGCTTCACTTTTCTTTTTCCTTCTCTCTACATGAACAAGTAGAACCAAGAAATGGAGAGAATCAAACCAAATTGGCTCTCCTCCCACAAACTGTATGCCCTAGCTCTCTTAGCCAAAAAATGGGAATTCCTTTTCCTAGAAGACAATTTGTTGTCTTAAGGCTTAATTTGGCTTAATTTTCCCTTTTTGCATTTAGTCCTTCCTCTTTTTTCAATTTGAAAATCCAACTTATCAAAATTCTACTTTATCATAAAACCATTTAGTTTAATGTCTCTTAAGTTCCTAATTTGACAATTTACCATTATCCTCTTTACTTCTTTAATAATTCTGGTTATATCATTTTTCACACTTAGCACTTAAATTTCTAAAAAAATACAAATTTGACTTCTATTATACCCTAAACATATCATAAAACTACTAGGGTATAATTTGGGGTGTTACAGATGGTCGATCCACATTGCAACCTCCTTGAGAGGTTTCACTTCTTTGCATACGTACCCTGATTGACCTTGTTTGAAACCTCACTTCCTTCATTCGTTCCCTTCTACCTATAGGGGGTAACTGTGTCACATAAATGTTAGAGGATCCTTGAAGTCGTTCCATTTCTTGCACAACTGCTAATGAAAACATGCATAACTGACGAATGGCATGGTCATCTGGATGTGCTATATGGTATATTTTCTACAAGGTGTTATTCTACACATTGAAAGAAAAAGTAAAGTTAAATATTTATTAAAATTATATAAAATGGTATCATAAAAAGTCAATTTTTTTATTACCAATATGTGATTAAATGATCATTGAGGTGTAAGGAATAAATGTGTGATCGAACGATACCAAACCAGATATGAATCATGATATGTAAGTACTTCTGAAAATGATTTACTATTGGCTATATGATCACGTCGGGAATTCCATCTTTGAATATATTCTCGATGTCGATCCATCCAATTATCATCTTGTCATCCCGTTATATCATATCGATGCAAGATGACCACTGTATCACAAGACTTTGGAATCCCTTTACGCATCCAAAACTGTTTCAATACTCTATCTAGTCTATGCTACTCTACATTGTGAAAACAGGTAAGAGGGGAGATGATCATCCATATATTAAAACCATAAGTACAATAGACAAGAAGTCTAGTCATGATATCATCTGTGTATGGCTGCCAGATAATCTACAATTGAAGAAAAAATAAAGAGTGATGAGAAACTACTAAAGTTCAATAATAAATGCTTGATCTGACAAAGAAAAATTTAATTCAATATTATTTCACTTGATTTGACTAGAGTCAATCCAATTAATACCTATAATGGGCTAGAGCATGAGTGGATATCTTTGTGGTGATTAAACAAAATAAACAAAATGGTTATAAGTAATAGTACAACAAAATGCTAATATTACATAGAATCTTATATAAGAGGTGTTGGTGTTATATATACCGTATGTCCAATGGAGGTGGTGGCAAACGTCTATCACATGGTAGTGAATATAGCCGTTGAGGTGCAATGAATGGAAATTTATCCCTTATCCACAACTGTAGTATTATGAGTGGGCCTGATATATCATGTGCGTTGATATGTGATGCCCAACACAACACTCTATACAACCAAGCCAAGCAATCACTACCCCAACTGTAGGTACCTACAACTTCGAAGTCTTTCAAAAGCGACAAAAACATCAAATGAATTTTACTATTTGACTTGTCTACAAAAAAGAATCCACCAACTATCAATTCTTTCATAAGCATAAATAGTGAGCACATACGAGCAAGGGATGCCAAATGATTTCCACTTATTACAACTACATTTTCCATCTTTGAGGTTAACAGTTTGCTTATTATTTTGTTTATTCATTTGGAACCCATGAGGTGGAGTAATCACATCAAACATCTCATTCTCTCGATGAAAGATTGAAACAAAATGTCCACTAGCCTTTGCTTCATAATTTGCAACTTTAGTCATGGCATATGTAGTGTACATATCTCCATTTGCAATTCGAGCTCTTATCTTTGCACGACATTTCTCAAAATATGTAACACATTGATAGAAAGTCACCTCCACAAGTGCAGTGATAGGCAACATCCTAGCCCCTTTTAATACCCCATTTATGCATTCAACAATATTTGTTGTCATCAACCCATATCAAAATCCAACATCATATGCTTGGGTCCACTTTTAGTGTCCCTCTTTGCGACCATTCAACACATTTGTCATTCAACCTTTTTAACTCTTCCATACACCATTTGTATTTGCGTGGTTGATGTTGACATCCAATTTTGTAAGCCAACCCCTTTAGGACTTTGTTCTTGTATTTCTCATTAAAATTAAGCAACTCACATGTGAGAGCAATAACGGCGGTGTGGTATGTAGGTGGTCTTGAACCCACAGCAAATAATTTCTTGCAACAACATTTATCCCTTTATGACGATCAGAAATCAAACATATTTCTTCTCTTTGAGTGACATGAGTTCTTAATGTAGAAAGGAACCAAGACCAACTATCTACGGATTCTTCCTCAACAATTGCAAAGGCAAGAGGAAAGATGTGTCCATTAGGATCAACATATGTAGCAATCAATAATTTCCTGTCCTTGCTATTATATAAGAAAGTACCATCAATTTGAAGCTAATGGTTCAGCAACTTAACCTTCAATAGAAGCTTAGAGTTTCAAAAGACATGCATGAAACGCATATCTTATGAGAAAGTTACGCTATGTTTTCCAAACAATCTTCGTCCAGGGGTTAGTAAGTTGGAGGATATTCAACCACTTGGGTAGAATATGGTAAGACTCATCCCAATCATCAAACACCTTTTCAATTGCTTTTCTCCTTGCTTCCCAAACCCTCATATAATGAACATCATACCCAAATTTATCCATCCCTATTTGATGGAGTGTTGCAATGGATATGGTAAGATCTCTTCTAACTATACTTTGTATCTCTCTTGCAATCAATGTTGAGTCTAATTGAGACTCATATTTCTCTTATATATGGCTACACTAGTATTTCCCTATCCATCCACATGTTGTCATTTTAGAATCTATGTTAAATAACCACAAAATCCTGTATATGGCTGCCAAAAAGTGCATGACAGAGAAAGAAAATACATATGGGTCCATGGATAAAACACATATACATGCAAGATAAATGGCTTGGCCCATGTGAAAGGAGAACATCTACATCCAACTTGCCGTTTGGCAGCTCCGGTCGATTGTCGAATCCAAAGGCTTCTGGTCGATTATTGAATCCGAAGACTTTCGATCAACCCGAGTGTACATAAAGGGATCTTAATAATGGGGAGATATATATCAAACATGTATCTTCTTGCTCTAAACAGTGAAAGCCTTGAGGCTCGCTCAAGTGGTAAAGTGATGTAGACAGTTATACTGAGATCACTCCGCTGGAAGTCCAAGAACCGAGTACTACACGAAGGAACAATGTAATGGATAAACGTAAGTCAAAAAAAAAAAAAAAAGTCAAAGGGAATTGTTAGAGAAAATAGAGACCTGAGTCTAGTAAGAATGATTGGCCAGGGAAGTATTAAAATTGTTGTTCCTACTAAAGCACTAATCGTCAGGATTGTCTAGGAAAAAGAAATGTTCTATAAGCATACTTATACTAATATTGGTTATACTATTGGCATAAGGTTAACAAAATCAAAATGTTGCAATGGGCATTTGGGAAACAATTTTCTTCAAGCTACCCGAGTCTACAAATGAACTTTGTTTTATTCTGGATGTATTAGTTTTTCTAGGAAATTTCAGATCCACAAGAAGGAAGGGGAATTTTATTGAACATCTTGTGAGAAATTTAAGAAATTGAAAGAAACATGGAATCCATGGAATTGTCCACACAAATTAAAATCCCTAGAATGAATATGACACAGCGTCAGAAACAATACTCAAACACGCTCGTACCCTCACATCATTATTTACCTTATTTTATTCAAATATTCGAAACCTCCATGTGAACAAGCATAAACAATAGATAAGAAAGAGAGTGAATATCGAAGAGAATGAGCTGACCACACCGGGTGAATGGAACCACTCGTCGACCAGAAATCCAAAGCCTCGCCGCTTCACGCGTCCAAATCCGTGATGTTGTCGAGATATTCGTGATTACCGGCCAAGAGCTTGGTTTGATCTACCACTCTGGATCAAGAATCTGCGTGGTCTTCATGGTCTCACGCCTCTTCCGTGTCCTGTGATGATACGATCGCTAGGGCGTGGTGCTACTGTATGCAGCGGTCAGGCGATGAAAAGAAGATTGTGCAGCAGGGGAAGAGAAACGAATATCGCAAAGAACAAACAGATAGGGTTTTTGAAAAGGTAATTTTTTTTTTTTTAATTTTTATGCTGGCTTAGGTGGCAAAAGTTACCACAATCACCTAAATAGTTTTTTATCTATTACATTTTAAAAATTATTTTTTAAAAAAGAATCCCCACTTAAGTGTTACTTTACAAATAGGTGGATAGCATCAAATTTGTTCCTTCTTAAAATGATACCAAGAGGTTGGAATTCAAAGAACCACCAAGTAATCTAAAGGTCAACAATTATATTATGTTAATGGAGTAAAAGTCACTACAATCTCCCTATTGAAGATCAAACAATATAGAGTTAAATACTAAGCCATTTATTCAAACTTACAAGAATGTAATATCTCCATATTTTCTGTTATAGGTCAAATAAATATATTCTAACATATTTTTTTCCATGAAAACTATTGTTGATCTATAGATTAAAATAAAAACAACATTTTACACATTTCAAATAACATATGAAATGAATTGGGACTGGATATACGTCTCATGGATGTCATCACCGCTTATCTATCCATATATGATGACATATATATGCCCTAAAAGATTTAAATTGTCTGAAGCAAATAATATAAAGTTCCCATGGTATGTACTAAGTCAAATTACAATAATCTATATATGGATTGAAGCAATCTAGACGCATGTGGTACAATCGCCTTAGTGAATATTTACATCATATCAAGAAATCGGAAATTGGATTCATAAATATTGATGAATTTGTTGATGATTTAAATCTTGTTGGAACTCTTGGAAAGCTCACTAGAACAACAAAATATTTGAAACAGGAATTTGAGATAAAAGATATTGGGAAAACAAATTTTGTCTCAGCCTACGAATCGAGCATTTCCCAATTGGAGTTTTGGTTCACCAATAAGCTTATTCTAAGAAAATATTAAAAGCGCTATTATATGGATAAAACACACCCTTTAAGTTATCCTATGGTTGTCCGTTCACTTGACGCAAAAAAATTACCATTTCGTCCTTCTGAAAAGGGTAAAGAATTACTTGTTCGTGAAGTACCATATCTTAATACCATTGGTGTACTTATGTATCTTACTAATTGTACTCACCCAAATATTGCTTTTCTTGTCAATTTATTAGCCATGTATAGTTTCACTCCAACTAGAAGATATTGGAATGATATCAAACATACATTATGCTACCTTCAAGGAACAACTGATATGGGTTTATTTTACTCAAATGCATCAAAGCAAAAATTGCTTGGATATGTAGATGCATGATACATTTCTAACCCACATAAAGTCAGGTCACAAACAGTGTATGTATTTAATTATAATAGAACTGCTATTTCATGGAGATCTTTTAAGTAGACAAAAGTGGCCACATCATTGAATCATTCAGACATTCTAGCAATTCATGAAGCAAGTCGTGAATATAAATGGCTAAGATCAGTGATTCAACATATTCGGAATCATGCGGATTCTCCTCTATCAAAGATAACCCGACAACATTGTTTGAAGATAATGCTGTATGCATTGCACAACTCAAGGGGGGTTATATCAAAGGAGATAGAATTGAACACATTTATCCAAAATTCTTTTATACACATGAACTCCAGAAGAATGATGAGATTGATGTTCAACAAATACACTCAAGTGATAATCTAATAGATTTATTCATAAAGTCATTGTCAACTTCAACATTCAAGAAGCTAATATACAAGATTGGAATATGTCAACTTCAAGATATTGACATGAGGGGAAGTGTGCTTATAACATAATGTCAGTGTACTGTACTATTTTTTCCCTTCATCTAGGTTTTGTCCCATTGGTTTTAATGGCAAGATTTTTAACTATGCAGTTTTAACAAACTAAGAACAATCTACAACATCATAAGAATATTGTACTATTTTTCCATTGTTAGGCTTTATCCCCCTAGGTTTTTCTAGTAAGGTTTTAATGAAGCATATTTTTTATGGTGGTCATTTAAGGGGAGTGTTTTAAATAATTTATTGGATTAATGATTACTAGATGACAAAGGCGTTAATGGCCACATAGAATATTATTTATTGACCGGAATAATGATTACTAGGTGACAAGGGTTGGCTATTTATTTTGCTCGGGGGTTATGTGTGTTGGATAAAGTTTTGATATTTAATGCTAATGAGTGGGGGTAAGTATTTATTATGTGTGTTAGGTGTTGTCTGGGAAAAGTTTTCAAACATACGGAAGAGAAAAGAAAAAAAAAGTTCACGGAGAGACAAGGAAAGGGAAAGGATAGATGCACCTTCTCTCTGTTAGAAAGTATATAAAAAGATGGAGACTTGAAACATGTATGAATATGCTTTCCTTAAAGCGTTATTTGTCCCCTCTCCTAAGAATTTTGCTTTGGGTCTATGACAAATCGCTTCTAGGATGTGTATTCTTTCATATTAAAAACAAAGTATTTATAATAACAAATACACCTGTTAATGAAAAAACATATCTTTTAGTTGTATTGTTTCACAAAAACTGCCTCCTTTTTTAAATTCAAATAATTGCCTCCTTTTTTAAATTCAAATAACAAAAACAGTTTTTAATAATTTAAACAAACAGTTATATTTGAACAAAACTCTAACAATCCCCCACTTGTTCAAATATATAAAAAAAATTATTCTTTCTAGACTGTAAACAACGTTTATGAATACAGTAAAGTATCTTTCGATTTGAACTTTACCTTAGTGTAAGCATTACAAGGTGTTAGTGAAATCCTCGGGTAACTAAAGCCTTGAACCAATTTATTCCTTGTAATAAAACCGGTGACACTACACACATAAATATCGTTTGTGTTCTTATATTCCACACTATACTCACTTAGCACTTTTAATGGCCATGTGCTCATCCTATTCTATGAACTTTTTGGGAAACTCTCTCTCCCATTTGGTGGCACCACCTCTAAGTTCACATAGGTGAATTTCTTCCAGCATCTTTGTTACATTTGAGATGCTTGTCCCTTGTGACTGAATTTCATTAAGAGTTTAGTTTTCGACCTCATCTTCATGACTCTTAGGTACCTTGTATCTTTAGATAGGGCTATATTTATTCAGTGCTGAAAACTTCTCCACAAATCAATGACTTGTTTGTACCCTTTGAACCTAAAACTATTTAGTTTATAGTGTTAGGTTGGGTTGTTGTCATTGGTGGATTATTTAATTAAGAAGTTTTAGCCCATCCCTCTAGATGTTGATCTTACTAAGTCTCTTGCGAGAGGCTTGGTAAACGGATCTGCTAAATTTTCACTTGATTTAATATATGTGGGGGAAATAATTCCATCTTTAATTAGTTTCCTCACATAATCATGTCTAAGACTTATATGTCTAGACTTCCCATTATATATTTCACTATAAGCATGGGCTAGAGTGGCTTGACTATCACAATGTATAGATATGGATGATACATTTTTTGAAGTCAAAGGAATTTCTAAGAGAAAATCCTTTATCCACTCAGCCTCTTTTCTAGTTTTCGCTAAGGCAACAAATTCTGATTCCATTGTAGAGTGTGTAATGCATGTTTGTTTCTTTGATCTCCAAGAAATTGCACCTCCTCCTAGAGTAAACACCCAACCCGATGTAGACTTATTTTCTCCTAAACTCGATATCCAACTTGCATCGGTATATCCTTCTAAAAAAGCAGGAAACTTTGAATAATATAGGGCGAGATTTTAGTTTTGTAAGATAACCAAAAACTCTACCAATGGCCTTCCGGTGATCGACACTTTCGGCGGGTTGCTAGTAAATGCCTTAGTTTCACCCAGCTGATACGATAATACGGTCTTGTACACATTGTGTTGCGTACATTAGACTACCAATAGCACTTGCATATTCAAGTTGTGCAATTGCTCTTCCATCATTCTTGACAAGCTTAATACTTGGATCAAATGGGGTATTAACTTCTTTAATATTTAAGTGACTTAATTTATTCAGAACTTTCTCTATATAATGTGATTGATTTAGCACACCTTTACTTATTTATTTTCACTTTGATACCCAAAATGGTATCAACTTGTCCAAGATCTTTCATTTTGAATGTGGAAGATAGAAACCTCTTTGTTTCTATTATACCTTTCATGTCATTACTCATAATTAACATGTCATCAACATAAAGACAAATAATAATAATATAGGCACATTGTATACTTTGATATCTGAACATTTATCGAAATATTATGAACAAATCCATTAGAAAGAATTGTAGAATCAAATTTATAATGTCATTGTTTGGGTGCTTGTTTTAAACCATATAATGATTTAACAAGCTTACACACTTTATGTTCATTTCCAGGTAGAACAAACCCTTCTGGTTGTTCCATGTAGATCTCTTCATTAAGATCACCATTTAGAAATGTCGTTTTCACGTCCATTTGATGAACATAAAGATCATGAATAGAAGCCAAAGCAAACAAAATTCTAATAGAAGTTATTCTTGCCACCGGAGCATATGTATCAAAATAGGCAATTCATTCCTTTTGTCGATAACCCTTGGCTACTAATCTAGCCTTAAATGTATTGAGAGTACCGTCAGTATGGTATTTTTTTCAAAAAACCCACTTACAACCGATGGCTTTAGAGCCAAGAGGTAAATCAACAAGTTCACATGTGTGGTTAAACACAATAGAATCCATCTCTTCATCTATTGCATCTTTCCAAAAAATAGAATCTCTTGAAGACATAGCTTCTTTATATGTTTTAGGATCATCTTCAACCTGAAGAATAATTGGCATTTGCTCATGATTTTCTCCACTATTTCTTCTGAGGTAAAAGAAATAAGTTGAGAATCAATTTCATCAGAACCCAATTCTTTTACTTTTCGGATTCTTTTGCTTCTTCTAGGTTCACTTGGTTGCTCAACAACCTTAGGAGATGTGTCCACTTGTGATTCTTTGTTAAGAGGACTTTGAAAATTATTTCCAGAAGTTAATAAATTTTCAAAGAACTCTACATCTCTAGATTCTATTATCACATTAGACTCTAAATTTAAGAATACAAGCTTTATACTATTTGTGGCATATCCCTCTGAAAGCACATTTAATTCCTCTAGGACCCATCTTAGTCCTTGGATTATTATTCTTGCAATATGTGAACACCCCACACTTTGAAATATACATATTGGTTTTTCTTCCTTTCCATAACTCATATGGAGAGATTTTGTTTTCTTTAATGGAATTCTATTAAGTATATGACATGCAGCGGAAGAGAACTTCACCCATAGAATTAAATGGCAATTCAACATTTAACAACGGCATTAATCATTTCAAGGAAAAGTCCGATTTTTCGTTCGACCAAACCATTTTGTTGGTGTACGTAGTGCGAGCATTCATAGATTATACCGTGATCTTCACAAAAAACAATAAATTCATTTGAAAAATACTCACCACCTCGATCACTTCTAATTATTTTAATCTTTTTACCCAATTGATTTTCAACTTCATCTTTGTAAACTTTAAACACGTTAAAAGCATCATCCTTATGTTTTAACAAATAAACATAGGTGAATCTAGAACTATCATCTATGAATGTAATAAAGTATCTATTACCACCTCTAGTTAAAATTCCATTTAATTCACAAATGTCAGTATGCACAAGTTCTAATAAATCCAAATTTCTCTAAACACTTTTGAAAGGCTTTTTAATCATCTTTGATTTTACAGTTCACACTTCTTAAATTTATCAACATCATGAAATCAAACCACATTTAATCCATTCTTTTCATAATTTACTTAAACCAATATTTGCTAATCTTCCATGCCATAAAGAAAGCAGTCGAAGCATATAAGAAGAAGCGATATTATTAATACCATTGTCAACAATACATAACCGCCATTCCATGGAAGAATAGCCTTTAGCAATAAAAGCACCATTTCGGGATAAAATTACTTTTCCCGATTCATACACAGATTTAATTCCAGGTTTCCCCAATAAATCTCCACTGACTAAGTTTCTATTCATATCAGGGACATGAAGAACATTGGCCAAAGTAATCTTTCTTCCAGAAGTGAACAAAAGTTCCACACTTCCTTTGCAGACACCTTGGAGCGACCTTCATTTCCCAATCTGAATTTCTTGTCCATCACTTAATTCACTATAATTTTTGAATAGAGATTTATCATAGAAACATGAATCATGACATGTCATACCGGCGAGAACTTTGCCATTGATAGCATTTATTTACTCACGGTAGCAATAATGTCTTCATTCTCAGCGGAGTTCACCTCTTGCTTTGGTGTTTTCTTAAATCTGCAATCTTTTGCATAGTGCCCAGATTTTCCACAAACAAAACATCCACCCATTTTGGATTTCTTAAATTTTCCTTGATCATTTTTAGGACCTGGAAATTTTCCTTTGAATTTGTTGCCTTTATTGGTTTGGATAGAGCTTGTTCCATGACATTGTTGCTGAAATGCCATCATAAAATTTTCATTCTTATATCTGACCCTCGATTCCTCTTCGATCTGAAGATGTTTACGAATATCTTCGAGGAAAACTCTTTAGAATCATGAAGTATCTTTTTCACATAACCTCTCCAAGTTGGTGGCAGATTTGGCAATAATTGCACCAGCAGAAGACGAGAGATCAATTTTCATTATGGTGGTTGACAATGACTTGCAATTCATGCACTTGTGGTAAAATAGGCAGTCAAGCAATTTTGAAATCAAAATATTTAAGGATTAAGAATTTTTAGTACCTTCCCATACGCATATGCTTGAATTCCAGTGCATTCCAAATCTCTCTAGCAAATGGCTCCCGCGAGTATAGAGATCATACAATCGGTCGATGCTTGAATTAAGAATATGTCCTTTGAACATATGATTTCATCCTCCTCAAGCTACGTTTGCCCTTTTCATCTGTATCTTTATCAGAAGGTTGCGAAATAGGAGGAAGATCAGGATCAAGCACATAATAGATCTTCAAAGCAGTCAGCATGAATTTCAATTTGTCCTTCCATCGGGTAAAATTTTCTCCATCAAATCGGTCAGTCCTCCCACCCGAAATCTTGATTCCATCAATTTGATTGTAACATGTGAGTTCATTCTCCATGATAAATTAGCAGCTTTAAGATTGTTAGTATATAAAAAAGATGGAGACTTGAAACAACGTGCATGAATGCGCTTTCCTTAAAGCGTTATTTGTCCCATCTCCTAAGAGTTTTGCTTTGGGTCTCTCACAAATCGCTTCTAGGATATGACAAGCCTTTGTGAATTTGCACCAAGCAAAAGGTGAAATTTCACTTTAGGAATGAAGAACACTTTTAATAGATGTCTGGAAAGAATAGATTGCTTGTGTATTCTTTCATATTAAAAACAAAGTATTTATAATAACGAATACACTTGTTAATGAAAAAACATATCTTTTGGTTGTATTGTTTCACAAAAACTGACTCCTTTTTTAAATTCAAATAACTGCCTCCTTTTTTAAATTCAAATAACAAAAACAGTTTTTAAAAATTTAAACAAACAGTTATATTTGAACAAAACTCTAACACTCTCCACTACATATCTTTGCAGTAACAAAAGCTTTATTTAATGTCAAGTTGAATCAATGACATTGAAGTGACAAACCTCTTGGTTCTTTGAAGTGTATTTTGTTTCTTGCAATTGCAGAAAAGATATCTTCTTTGGATTATCATTACGTATCAGTCAAGTTGATCAGATGGTTATCACAGTCCAACCGGCCATCCCATTTTTTCAAGGAAATGGATATGAGATTTGGAGTACAAAAATGAGAACTCTTTTTATCTCCGAAGATCTATGGGAGTTTGTGGATGAGGGTTATGCAGAAGAGGAAATGCCAAGAGATGCCGTCAAAGATGTACGAATGAGAGATGCTAAAGCGTTCTTTCTTATTCAACAAGCAATAGCAGAAAGTATTTTTCCTCTAATTTCAAAAGCAACAAAGTCCAAGGAAGCTTGGGACGCTCTTCAAACAGAATATCAAAGTACAGTTGAGGTAATTACATTATTCATTAATCACAATTACATTATTATTATTATTATTATTATTATTTTTCCGTGGTTGCTTACAATCATGAAGGCAGAAGTCTTTTGAGTATTTAACTGGGTTGTAATTAGAATCAGGTTGTAGATCAAGATGGAGACGGCATCCACACTGACATCATAGCCATGGATGACTCTGTGTATGAGGCGGCAGCAAAGGGGAACATTAAATTCCTTAAGGACATTTCGGAGTCAGATTTCAAGTCCAATTAGCCCGAAACATAACACGTACACCATATCGCTTGTGAATTCGGTGAAACAGAGTGGTGTGAGATGGATCCTTGGTACCTTCATCTTTATGTTCATCATCTTCATCTTTCCTGCAACTTCCAAAATCGAAGGACACTCCGCTACATTACAGCAAAGGAAGGACATTTGGAAGTGGTGAAAGCTCTATTAAATGCTGCAAAGAAACATCCTCAAGAGATATTAGAGCTGGGGTTGGAGCAACAAGATATTGATCAGAGGTGACAAATAAGGGAGAAAAATACAGCCACCATGAGGCGGTGAGATTTGAGCATTCTGATGTGGTTGAGTTATTGATTGAGGAGGATCCCGAGTTTACCTACGGTGCTAATGAATCAGGTATCACTCCTCTATATATGGCTGCAGAGAGACGATTTACAGAGTTGGTGAAAACAATCATACACAAAAGTGCTACTTCACCCCTTTACACTGGCCTCATGGGTAGAACCGCCTTGCACGCTGCAGTTATATGCAATGACCAAGGTAACAGTCTAGCTATATACCGCTCACACTACTAATGATTATGTTATTCACATCACATGTATGTGGGTTAAAAGGGAAAATACTTTTATCTATGGGTGATTCCATTGAAAGAAGTTTTGAAAATTCAAATTTAAATATATCCTCATCATTTTCTTATTAAAATACCTATTTATTTTAGGGAAAATTATGTTATTGTGCACTAAGGGGAAAAGAATTTAAAAATAGTCACCCAAATTTATTTTTGCCTGAATATGTGTACTTTAGGTGAGGAAATCCCGCCGTATTAGTGCACTCAAACACTGCACACTATGAGCGGACAATTTTGCCCTCCACACAAAATGGAGGTAGTTAAATAAGATGGTATAATAGCATATGAGTTCACTGCACTACACATTATTAAAATTTTCCATCAATGTATATAATCTTACATGTAATGTTAACACATTGCTAAGAGGACACATTGCTAATATTTCTTTAATTTGATTTGCTTAATTTTCTTAAACTGTCGATCAGAAATGACAAAAACAATACTGAGATGGAAGCCAAAACTCACCAAAGAAGTAGATGAGAATGGGTGGTCTCCGCTTCACTATGCTGCGGAGAAAGGTTGTGATCGAAAAATAGTGAAGCTATTGCTAGAAACATCAGAAAGAGGTGGCCTACCTTGAAAGCAAAGATGGGAACAAGACCGCCCTTCATATTGCATCTTTCCACCATCATTCCGAAATAGTAGAAGAAATCCTATCCCACTCTCCGGGTTGTCTGGAGCCGGTGGATGACAAGGGCAATAATTTTTTTCACTTTGCAATGATGAAAAAGGTTGTCAATGGTTATGGTTTTCATGGTTGTCTTATGAATAAATGGTTGAGAAGGCGAGGACTTGTGAATGAGAAAGATGCTCAAGGAAACACACCTCTCCACCTACTCTCTTCTTACCAAAATATAGTTGAACGGTTCTCGGGGTGGAATGAAGTGGATAAGGAGTACAACAAAGAAAACTTGACAGCCTACGACATTATTTTGAGGGCTAAGGAAGACATTTCAGGGGAAAAGGTACGTAAGACTCTATCACATCACTCCAGTTGGCCTCTTGGAAAATTCTCTTTTTTTCTATGATACATGAATGAAAATCTTTTGGTTGAACTAGAGACTAGGCTATATTTTGTTATTTTTAACTACTTGAATTAGTTTAACTATTCCCATTAACTGATCTCGAGATAAGATCCATCCCGAATTGATTTTTATTTTCTTTTCCGTCCCTAGATTTTCAGGACAGAATAATAGAGAAAGGAAAGAAGAAATCAAAGGAAAATAATTATTAACCGCATATCTATTTCTGTTTAAAAAAAAAAAAACTGTATACCTATTTATAGTATCGTCGTTTCCGTTTTTTTAACTATTTTCCATGTCCAATATATATATATATATATATCCTTCACACGTTTCAAGAATCAAACATAACATAAAAAAAATATTGTTTTTTCTTTTCCACTTTTTAATTATTTTATCACATTTTTAAAGCAACGGAAGGTGAACATGATTAAGAGTTAGAATTATTTTATTTTATCCTTTTTCCCTTTTTATGGTCCTCTTAGAATGACTTTTTTCTATTTTCTCTTTTGCTATTATCATTATTATGATTATCATTTTTAGCGAGACTCTTATTTATCTTTTTTTGTTGAGATAATTGCAAAACATCTATTCCGAAACATAAGAGATTTCAAAAAAATAAAAATAAAAACGAACGATTTTTCCTTGTTTTCTGAATTTATTGGATTTTATTGAATAATATATGTTTGATGATCAAATTGAAATAAATTGGGACTCATTATCATACTATTTTTATTAACAAGGTTTACTACAAGCAAATCACTCCATTAATCACCCCCATATCTCTTGGAATATAATGTTTTTAATTAAAAGTAGGTTAAGTTGCAACTATCTTGGATGGATTTCACACTTGTACCAGATTCTAATTCAGTTGTATCTCCAGCATTGAGTGATTGGATGTGAACAAAATGGATTCGTCAATTGAATTAAATTGTATTGTAATGTTCCTCTTATCTGATTTTAGGATCGGATCAAAACTATCTTGGAGTTGATTATGCCTGAAACGAGATTTTCTTCAGCTGCGACTTATAATAGGGAACGGACGAGAGAGAGATCAAGGGAACCAGAACGGACGAGAGAGAGATCAAGGGAACGAGAACACACCTCTGAATTTAAAAATGAGGCGAAACCCGTTTGATAGTTTCCGCCCTAATAACAACAGTCACTTTTGCACGCGTTTTTCACCTTGCTGGCGATTACAGAGAAGATGATGGCGCGTTTTATCAAAGAAGCAGCTTTCAAGCATTTGTTCTGACCTGTGACGGATACCATAGCCATGTTGTCTTCACTATGCGCCTTTATTTCTTCACTTTTTTATGACGATGTATACATATGGGAGAAGTTGAGTTTTGGGTCAAAATGACCTTTTTATTCAAAAAAAAAAAAAAGATTCTAGACCTAAAACTTTTGTTTAAAATGGCCTCTAACAGCTTTATTTTTGAACAAAAGTCACAGTTATTTTGAACCCAAACTTGGAGAATTTCCTTAAAACCCACTTGTTTTGATAATGATTGGAATGGGAGGAATGGCCATCGCTTTCGCAACCGTTTTGTACGTTGTTTACCACATTCCTCTGTCCTTGCATCCTCTGCTCCTGCTTTTTCCTTTCTTTTATATTTGAATATTGTCAAAATCGGAGAGATACAATTTCGGACATGATAGGTAAAATAATCTCCCTGCTTAACAGAAAGAATAAAAAAATTTATTTGCCCAGAAAGAAAAAAAAAAGGGAAAGAGGAGCCTCTTTATTTTTTAAAGAAATTTTGGATGAGCTATATATTTCCTTCCATTGTCTTTATTATTTTTACAATAAGTTTTCATTGGCGTGGGAATTATATTTTGGATGTAAGTAGAGTCTTGAACTCATTTTATAAAATAGTAAATGCCAATATATGGTTTAGCATCTTCAGGTTAATTAAAAATGACATTTGTGACATTTTATTAATTAATCTTGCATAAGCATTTAAAATATATTAATATTCAAAATTAAACTAATCATATTAACTGTAAACATTTTTTTATTAAACTCTAAAATTATAGCTCTTTTTGGTCATCCTTTGAGAACTCCACTTTGTTAAATTATTATTGCTCTTATTTGTAACCAATCACCAAGCATGTCATGTCTACCACAGTTAAATAGAATTCCCTAGCTGCACAGCATATCACCATTGTAGTCACCAATTCTATCAATCATGCTATGCTGCAAAAGAAGCAAATATATCCCATCCAGAAAAATTGTTCAAGCACAACCACATCCAAGGAGTAGCTTCAGCACATCCAACATCCAATTGATTTTCATTCATAACTATATCCGTCACTACCCACATCCAAAAGCAAGAAAAGTAATTTATAATAGTAAAATATTACTAGCACAGTAGAGACACAAAAGCTCTCTATAAATCTACTCCCTCTTTCCGGCAAGAGAAAGCCAAAGGGATCAGTGTGGGAAGGTAGCATTTGGAGGAGTATTTTCAGTTGTAATTTTTCTAAAATCTGGGATAGATTTGAGGTGGAATCGAGTTTCGGATTCTAACTTTGAAGGCTACTTTGATCTTAGAAATTTGACATCTGATTATGTCTTCTTATTAGCTAGAAGGGCTATTTCATGGAAAAGTACAAAGCAAACCTTTGTTGCTACGTTGACCATAAAATCATAATTCATATCGTATTTTTAGCAACATAATGGGCTATTTGGTTGAGGAGTATTATCTAAGGCTTCAAGATATTAACTTAATCTTTAAATTGTTAAGGATTCAATGTGATTCCTTTGCTGCAGTATTTTTGGCCAAGAATGATAGGAGCGGAAGTCATAATAAACACATCCACATAAAGCACTTAGCTATTAGTTAAATGTTAAATCAAATAAGTCGAGCATATTCCTACTAAATTGATGATATTTGCAAATCCATTAATGAAGGAATGTCACCTATGTTGGGAAAAAACCCTGAGATCATGTTGGAATAAATGACATTCGTTATCGTTGCTTTCTTTGAGAGTCGAAGAGGCGAAATTGTTGGAATAATGACATTCATTGTCATTTACTCCTTGAGGGATTCAAAGAGGCGAGTCGAGCATTTGGCTTATAAGCGTTGGTTTCCCCGAATGTTAAGGAGTCTCACCTTTGCTTTATAAGGTGAGACTTCATAACCCAGAAAAGAGAGGGTTTTTGGTTTAAGTTTATCAAAGAGTGTGGTGTTTGGGTATTAGCCTCGGGCTGAGTTTGAGTTCAGGAGCGGTGTCTAGGTGTTGAGGAATGCGCTTGTCGCCGTTGTATCTGGGAAACAAACGTCGAGTGACTTCTCAGAGCACCGGGGAGATATGTAGTCTGTTTAAGGATCGTGGCGCTCAGAACTCGGCATTTTAAACAATATAATTGGTTTCCGGGTTTTGTTCTTCTAATGGTCTTTCTCGCAGTCTTTACTTTCTCTCTGTAATCTTTATAACAGATGTAACAAACTTAAAACAGATTGTTCTTGAAAAAAAAAAGAAAAAAAAAACATAGTTGGTTGGTCGGAGAAGAAGAAGTCACCGGAAAAATTTTTTTGGAAAGGAGAAAAAAAAAATAAAAGAAACTTTTTCGGAACAAAATTTTTAAGGAAAAAAAAAAGGAAAAAAAAACAAAAAAAAAAGAAAAAAAAAAGAAAAAACCATATTTGGCCTTGAGGTTTTCCTTTTTTTGGATCTGAGGAGGAGAACCACCCAGTTATTTCAAGGAAACACGAACAAACAACTTGGTTTGTTGGAAAGTCCTTTGTAAAATAAATAAAAATACAAGGAGAATGGAACTCAAGACCTTGGATTGAGAGCAAAACTCGTCGATAATAACGTCTTTGTTGTGATATTTAACTGCGAGGAATATATGATAAGGAAAAGTGTTTTAGGCTAAAACCTGTCTCACTTTTGTGAGTTTGTACTAATTCCTTTGTGGTCTTAGTAATTTGGAAACTACAAAGCAGTTACGTCTAAGGAGGCTAGTTGTTTGGCTTGGGTTTTACCCACGGTCTTTCTGGGAATACTTTGATGCGGTAATTCCGATTGTGCCCGAGATTGGTTTGAATAGAAATTGATCAATTTTCTATAATTTTGCAAAGAAATGGATATTGGTTCGAGACACGCATGGTTCCCACTTTGCATCACGCTCAGTGGCAGCCCCTCTTGTGTTTCCTGAGCACCGGTGATGCCTACTAGTTTATCACATCTCGCTGGAGAAAAAGAACGATCGGTGGACTTAATTTCAAAGGTGTGATAAAATCGCGTTCTGTTGACCACCCAGCAGATCTTCAGAGATTCTTGTGGGAAGAAACTCAAAAGCTCAAGAAGATGGTAGCGATATCGAGTCATGTCGATCTTGTGGATGCTTGGAAACATTCGACTTCTGTCGCGGGGAACTACGTCGTGAATGCTTCTTGATTCTCTATACAATGTATCTGGATAAGAAAACGACCCGAGGGAGCTATGGGATTCACTAGGCCAGGAAATATAAAGCTGAGGATGCAGGGACGAAAAGTTCGTTGTGGTAGATTCCTCGATTATAAAATGGTAGATTCAAGGCGAGTGGTCAGTCGAGTCGAAAACTTCAAGTAATCCTCCATGAGATTCATGTCGGGAATGATGTTGTGAAACTTTTCAAGTAGCGGCTATTATTGAAAGCGCCTCCACCTTGGAAAAGACTTCAAAAACTACCTCAAACATAAGAGAAAGGAGATGAGCATGTCAGTCTAGTTATTCGACTTACCGCATCGAAGTGATAAAGGATACGAGAGGGAAATTGGCACCTAATCCCAATGAGGCTAAGAGCTAACTTTGTGGAACATGGTCAAGGTTCAAGTTCAAAAAGGCAACAACAAAGGAAAAGGCACTAGTGGGACCGGGGAGTGTTCAAAAGCGAGTTCATGGAAATGCTTATTTGTGGAAGCAAGGTCACAAATCTTCGATTCTGCGAGACTTAGAAGAGAAACAAACTCGAGAAGCTGATATGGTTGGCATGACATCTCAAGGATGTGTCTGAAGTCTGACCTCATACTTATTTTGATGATCTGCGAGAATTGAACTTGGGTGGGGATCAAATCGAGAATGGTGGATTATTGCTTGGTCTTTACCCGCCACATGTAAAGTTCTGATAAGATGATGTTCTCCACCTTTGAACCAATTGAGACTGGAGAAAAGGTGTTCATGGGGAACTCTGCCACATCGGATATCAAAGGGCAAGGCAAGGTGGTCTTGAAGATGACTTTTGGGAAAGAGTTGACTCTAACAAATGTGTTATATGTACCTGAAATTCGCAAGAACTTGGTGTCTGGTTCTTTGCTGAATAGTCATGGATTTCGGTTGGTGTTTGAGTCAGATAAATTTGTTCTATCAAAAGAATGGAATGTATGTCGGAAAAGGGTATATAGTGGTGGTATAGCTTAATGTAATGACTATCATTAAGTCGAAATGAATAGCTGATTTCTTCTGCTTATATTCTTGAGTCATCTAATCTATGGCATGGTAGATTAGGACATTAGATATGATACATTGCTTAAATTAATCAACTTAAATCATATACCAACTTTCCAAATTGATGCAGAAAGCACAAGTGTGAAAAACTTGTGTTGAGGCAAAACAACAGTCATCTTTTCAAAGGGTGAAAGACACAGAACCTCTTGACTTAATCCATAGTGATATATGCTTGATTTGAAGCTCGTACAGACAAGGATGGTAATAGATATTTTATTACCTTTGTGGATGATAGCACCGAGGAAGTCTTGTATGTACTTACTTAAAAGTAAGGGTGGGGCGATGAGAAATTTGTTCTCTACAAAAGTTGAGAATCAACTCAATAGGAAAATTAAAGTGTTGAGAGGAAGTGATCGAGATTAGAGTATGAATCGCCACATTTGTTGACCTTTATTGCTTTCAATATGGGATTATACATGAAACCACAGCACCTTATTAACCCGCAATCTAATGGAGTGGCTGGCGGAAAAATCGCACTCTAAAAGAAATGATGAATGCAATGCTGATAAGTTCTGGTCTACCTCAAAACATGTAGAGGAGAAGCCAATTTTATGCTAGTACCTTCTAAATGAGTGCACAAAGAAAGCGAGAAAAGACTGCATATGAGTTATGGAAAGGAATGAAGCCATCTACAGTACTTGCGAGTGTGGGATGTCGGCTAAAGTGGCGAGTTCCTCCGCAAAAAGGTGAAATAGGACCTAAAACTATTGATTGCATCTTCATTGGTTTATGCACATAACAGTCTTTGTACTCGATTTCTTGTTTATGAGTCCTAATATCGAGATATTCACAGAACACGATAATGGAATCGAGGAATGCATCATTCTTTGATGATGTGTTTCCATACGGATCCAAGGAAAAGCCTAGTTCATCAAAACGAGTGTTGGAGACTATTCATGAAAATAGTCAGGATGAAGATACTGATGGAGAGGAGTAAAACGAGCGCGATGAAGAGACGAGGGCCAGGGAAAATCATTTGGTCAGTTACCGACATACATGCTCGTGGGAGAACCTCGAGCCTATCAAGAGGCGGTGAACTCTACGGAGAGTCTCATGTGGAAAGGAAGCGATTAAAAGTGAAATTGATTCCTTTATAACCATACTTGGGAATTAGTAGATCTTCCATCGGTTGTAAACCTCACAAGTTCAGTGGATTTTTAAGAGGAAGCGGAAGTAGACGGATCGATAGACAAATCTGAGGCAAGCTTGTGATCAAAGGCTATAGGTAGTGAGATTTGGATTATTTTGACACGTATTCTCTGCGCGAGAATAATAATCTCCATAAGGATGGTGCTTGCAATTGCTGCACTAAAGATCTTGAGGTACATGAATGGATGTCAGACAGCCTTCTTAAATGGAGATCTGAATGAAGAAATCTACATGGAGCAACCTGAGGGGTTTTCTGCTCCGGGACAAGAAATGAAAGTCTGTAGATTGGTGAAATCCTTGTATGGATTAAAACAAGCACCGAAACAATGGCATGAGAAATTTGACAACGTTATGTTGTCACATGGATGGTAATGAATGTGACAAGTGTGTCTAAATCCGAAGATGATGAACATGGCTATGTCATTTACATGTTTGTACGTAGATGACATGCTGATTATCGGTAGTAATGATAAGATGATTATCCTACCAAGAACATGTTGAATTCAAGATTTGACATGAAAGACATGGGACTTGCTGATGTTATTTTGGGAATAAAAATCAAAAGAACATCCTTATGGACTCGTCTTAAAAGTCAGTCCTGTATGTTGACAATATTCTTAGGAAGTTTGATAAGGATAATTCTAGTATAGCTAGAACACCGGTAGATGTAACTCTACACTTTTCCAAGAATGAAGGAGAGAGTGTTGCTCAAGTAGAATACTCTAGGGTGATAGGGAGTCTAATGTGTAATGAGTTATCTGAACCAGACCTGCTTTATCTCATGCGATTAATAAAGGCGAGTAGGTACCACGCGAGCAATCCACAGGCTATGCATTAATAAGGAATAATTAGAGTATTAAAATACTTACGATTCACTCATGACTATAGGCTGCACTACACAAGATATCCTGCTATACTTGAAGGAAACAGCGATGCTAATTGGATATCTAATGTTAAAGACTCAAAATCCCATAGTGGTTATGTCTTTACCTTTGGGAGGTCTGCGACGATGTCATGAAATCCTCAAAGCAGGCAGTTGTGCCGGTCCACAATGGAATCTGAGTTTATAGCACTAGACAAATGTGGGGAGAGAGCGAGGAATGGCTCGCCACTTCCTAGAGGACATTCTAAGGTGGCAAGCCGGTGCCTCAATATGCATACATTGTGACAGTCAATCTGCTATTGGTAAAGCACAAAACAGTATGTATAATGGTAAGTCTAGACATATCCGTCGTAGACACAATACCATTAAACAACAACTCTCAATTGGGGTTATCTCTATAGATTATGTAAAATCTAAGGATAACATTGCGGATCCGCTAACCAAAGGGTTAAGCAGGATTGATTTGAAAAGTCATCGAGGGAATGGGACTAAGCAGTAAAAGAATAAGTCGATCACGATGGATACCCAACCTAGGCCCTGGCTGGAGATCCCAGTCTAGGTTCAAAGGACAGCAAATTGTAAAGACTTTGATACAATCTTTGTGGGGATATTATAGGTGTCCATTCTATGATGAGCAGTGATGCTCCTTAAGAAGGTTAAAGTATGCTTTTAATGATCTCTAAGCATTGGCGAAGGTAGCATGAGCTACTCTTAATTCTGGAGAGATCACCTATGTAGAGTGAAGTGGGCGCTTCAGGGAATTGAATAGGGGCACAATTCCTGTTAAGCTCTTAAGAACCAGGAGGCTCATGTCCATGGCGAAATGGACATAAAAGTGGTAAATATGTTAGGAAGATTCCTGTGTGGAATATGTCATCGTCTACACCAATGACGGAGATGGTTAAGACATCATGTCTTGTTTAGTTAGTAGAGTAAACATATTTTACAAGGAAGGTTCAAGGATAACACTACCTCTCCTATGCGGGTTTCTTCGATGAATACATTGCAGGTCTTTTAGGATCTTTGATGCATAGATAATATTCATGTGGGGGAATTGTTGGAATAAATGACATTCGATTGTCATTCTTTCGCTGAAGTCGAGGTAGAATTGTTGGAATAAATGACATTCATTGTCATTTACTCCTTGAGGAGATCGGAAGAGGCGGGGAGTCAATGTTTGGCTTGCGAAGCGTTGGTTTCTAAATATTAAGGAGTCTCACCTTTGCTTTATAAAGTGAGACCCTTATCGAAAGAGTTTTTTGGTTTTGGTTTATCAAAAGGGGTGTGGTGTTTGGGTGATAGCCTGGACAAAGTTGGAGTTCAGGAGCGGAGTGTCACAGGTGTTGAGTGCGCTTGTCGTAGTTGTATCTTTGAGAAGCAGGGCGTCGAAGTGAAACACCGGCCTTAGGGGGGCAACGAATACATTTTTAAAGGATCGTGGTACTCACGAGACTTCGGCATTTCATTATTAATTGGTTTAGAGTTTGTTCTTGTAATGGTCTTTCTCGCAGTCTTTACTTTCTCTCTGTAATCCTTGTAACAGATGTAACAGATCAATCTTAGAAAAATAAATTGGGGAAAATAAAAGAAATAAGGATTTACATGGAAAACTCCTTTATCGGAGAAAAACCATGGGCCAACCAAGACAAAATCCACCATGTAATAAATTTGTACAATTACATAGATTTTCACCACTCTTACAAGCCAGAGACCAATACAGTAAGAATATAAGCTTGGGATAGCAGTGGTTACCCTTATCCAAGAATAGCTTCTACTTATAAATCCCATATTAAACCTGAGAAAGAACCCTTTGCTATTTCTTTCAATCTTCTCTCTCACATTCTCGGATGATTTACAACTGAAGACGGAACTGCATATTTATAGGCATAATACAAAGCCATGAGAAGAAAAGAGCAACCCACCCTTTTTGATTTTATATCCCTTAATTAAGGAGGTGTGATCCACATGAGGAGAACTTATCCTCACGAAAAACGACCCCATTTTTCACTATCCTTTCTTCCAACACCCCCACCCCCCCTCCCACCCTCCTTTCTTCAACCCCCAATTTTTTACTCTTCTATCTTCAATTTAATGAGGTGGTGCCTTCATGAGGAGGACCTATACCACTCAGCCAATCCTCCACCATTCAACTTCATTGAGGGCATCACCAATCTTGTTACATTTCTACAACACTCTAACTTTCTTCTTAAAGTGGGAATCTTCTAAATCTTTAGCAAGATTACAGATTTTGTCTAATAAATATCACATTCTCTTAAACTAAGAACCATACTCCACCATAACGAGTATACAAAACACTTAGAACTTTTACCAGTTCTAAGACTTTCTTCGTCGGCACATGTCAATCGTCTTGTTGACTTTGGTGCAACTCCACCTGCTTCGCTTTCTCGGGAGTTCTTTAGCCATCAACATCTTCCCACCATACACCTTGCAAAACCAGTGCCCATGTGCAAATGTGGACTCGCTAATACTGACACGTCCTCTTTTCCATGGCAACTAGCGGACATACCACGATGATGCACATTTCCTCCTTAGATAATTTCATCATAAAATGTTATTGTGTTAGTTTTGGAGTCTGAGCCATTTTCCAAACTAGCTCCACCTTTTGGACACTTTTTCTTGATGTGCCCAGATTGTCCACACACCCAACAGACTACTTTTCCAAAGTTCTTTTTCTTCCCTTCCTTGACCACTAGTTCTTGTTCAACTGTTGAAGCATTCTTGTCACTGCTAAGCCTTCTTTCTTCAGACAGGAGTTTGGTGGTGACTTCTGAATAAATCACCGTATCTTTCTCATACATCAAGGTAGGTTTCATGTGTTCATAGGAGGTTGGAAAAGACTAGATAAGAAGTAGTGCCTTATCCTCATCAGAGATCACAACTCCCATAGCCTCTAAATTTGAAATGATGCCATTGAGAATACTCATGTGGTCCGAGATCCTCGTACCTTCCTCCTTGCGCAGTGTATGAAATTGCTCCTTCAGGTACAATTGATTTGAAAGACTCTTTGCTTGATACATCACGCTATCAAGCGTTTCCCAGAAGTCCTTAGCGTTAATCAGTTCCTTTTGCTAGAATATTCTTCGCGAACCTGACCTTATGAATGCTTACCGGCTTTCAAATCTAACTCCTCCCAATCTTCATCACTTATAGTAGACTTAGAAGACTCAGATCTTGCAGAATCTTCACTAGTGGTAGTGGTAGGCTTGCCCTTCAACGCCTTATATGGCAATGAATCGATAAATCCTTGACACTTGCCACAAACGAAATTGATTCTCCCATCAAATTTCTCAACATCAAACTTCATCACTGATATTTTTTTTTTGTTGCCAAGGAACCACTGGCTTTGATACCACTTGTTGGGAAAAAACCTTGAGATCAACCTTGGCAAAATATCAACTAGAATAGAGAAATAAATTAGGGAAAATAAAAGACACAAGGATTTACGTGGAAAACTCCTTTACCGGAGAAAAACCACGAACTGACAAACAAAATCCCTTTATGTAATAAATTTGTACAATTATAGATTTTCATCATCTCACCCCACAAGAAAGCAAGAGCCAATACAAGAGAGAATATAAACATGGATAGCAGAGTGGTTACTATCAAATATAAGCTACACTATAAATCTTGTATTAAACTCGAGAAAGAACCCCTTGCTCTTTCTTTCACATTCTCGGATGATTTACAACTGAAGAAGGAATTGCCTATTTATAGGCAGAATACCAAGCCATGAGAAGAAAATAGCAACCCACCTTTTTTGACTTTATATCCTTTAATTAAGGAGGTGGTATCCACGTGAGGAGAACTTATCCTCATCAAAGAAAAGAAGCGACCCCGATTTTTACTCTCCATATTTAGCCCCCATTATTTACTCTTCTTCAATTTAATGAGGTGGGGCCCTCATGAGGAGGACCCCTACTCAACAACCTAAGGCTTGTAAATATGTTGAGCATATGGGACTAAACTCTATTTTGTAGATTTCATATAATTGAGATACCCTTATGATTTATCGCATTTTTGGTCAGTATAAACTTGAATTATTTTAATTTTATCTTCTCATTTGGTTGTATACAAAAAATTTAGAGAATGACGTTATTAAGTATACTTTGTATGAGAATTTTGAAACTCGTTCATAAAGAAACATTTCATAATTGTTTTTATTCAAAAGAAAAAGTTGCATTGTAATACATGGGATCAGTTAATATTTATTCTGATAATACTTACAACCATGATTCATGTGGTTTAAGCTCTTTTGATTAAGTTTAAGGATTTAGAGAAAATTTTCTGTGTATTAATTTAATTGATATACAATAAGTTATTTATTATCCAACTGGAGAAATATTATAAATAGTTTGAAAATAAATAATTAAATATTAGATGTAGTCCATTTAAGTTTAGGAAAGAATTATTTTCCCACATAGTTTTTATTTTCCTTTAAAGGACGATAGGATAAATCTCATATTGAGTAACCACCCGTTTATAGTCATGGGGATGACATATCTCTTCATGAGATAATTCTCACACCTTTGTAAAATGTTTAAATGTTTTCCCTTGATTGTGTAATGCTTAGAACCTTCTTAGCCAACCTTTCTCACTAAGTCTATAAAAGCAACGCAAAGAGAAGGAAATCTTACAGAAAACTATATTTCAACTTGTATTTCTTGCAACTATAAGATTACAAAACTTTCCGTGCCCTGATACTTGTACAATAGAGATTCGAGGAGAGCGATATTACAATATACGGCAACAACTCTCCTTTCCATCACTAAATTTGGATTGTATTTGGGATTCTAACTTTGTGGTGGTTGTGCAAATACCCACAATCACTCCAATCTTAGCAGACCCTTTCCCAACCAAGGCTAGCATAGTAGTCCGTGTTGCCACTAATATGCAGACAACATGCTAGTTTGTGAGAAGGTTAAGCGATTGCTACCCTTTCGCAATAGATGTAAGATTGACTACCTATAAGTATAAAGCTTCCCTAATAATATTTGATGTTTTCATCCATGTTGTATCAAGTCGACCACAAGTTTAATGCATCGTGTTCCACAATGCCACAGTCAGACCTTTCATCGTGAACATACGGTATTTGGTTCATACAGCAATTAGTCGACTTGAAGAATTTAGCATGATCTTCTTCATGTTGATGGCTAAGCCCCAATCCATGTTAAAGGGCCCATAGCGGGCTATTTTTCCCACTGTTTCAAGGTTGTCATACGCCTTGCTGGCTGCCGTGCACCACCATCTCCCTCTTTACTGCAACAGGCTGCAAACCATCTAAGTCATATGTATAGATCACGTTATTGTGCCCATGATTATTCATCTAATGTGCACGGGCATGTTGTCCCTGTGCCATGTGCATGGGCCATCTCAAAGCCTGTTTGCACAATGATTCCCTCAACGATTTGTGGCATTGTGGTCGTAAACCTTGTGTATTTACGCCCTCCATGCAAGATTGAAGGGCTCGTCTTGGCATGAGGAATAGGCTCGTGCCTTTGTGGCCACGAGGTTTATACTATGCATGTCGTAGAGCCCATGCATGCTGATAAATGACCATTCAAAAAGGGCATTTTTACGTACTTAATTCTTCCATATTAAAACCCTTTTTGTGCCAAATTATTATAATTAACTAATTATGTGAATTGCTAAGTCCCTAACCTCGTTACTAATGCTTTGCTTGAGTTCTAATGGTTTTATAGGCCTTGATAGGCACTTTTTTTGGCTCTTGGAAAGCATGAGGTCGAGCATCGAGGTCATCTTGGGACCTCTAATCTAAATTTTGAAGCTTTTTGAATCAATTCGGAAGGACTAGAGGCCTAAAAGCATAATTGGACAAACTAGGAAGTCAGAAGAAGCATGCTGATGAAAACATGCCAAATATGGAACCTGCAAAATCTGGAAACTTGCCAAGTAAGGGAAGAATTTCGCAATGCCTAAGGAAGCAGTGTGAAATTGACAAAGATTACAAAATTGACCAATTTTGATAGGAAAATGGCTCTCTAGCGAATTTCGCATTGCCTAGCTAGTCAAAATTTTTGCTCCACCTAGGTAGGCAATGCGAAATCACCTAGTTTTGCCCCGTTTAATCTCTTAATTTCTAAACCCTATTTTTGGTATGTAAAGGGTATGAGATCATTGTATCATGTCTAAATTGCCCCTAAGAAGTATTTTATTCCTTTATATAGAGCTACGGTTAATCAAAACGAATAATGCAATGTTTATAGATTCTTAGATTGGATTTTTATTTTTCATTGAAGCTTTTAATAAAAGTTCATATTTGTCTCTTCTCTTATTCTTTTTCTTTCATGTTTTGGTTTTCTTCATACATCATGGATGTTTCTCACCCCATCATGGATGAGTAAAGCCCTTTTCTTAGGGTGAAGCAAAATTAAGGATCACAACCGAAGGTAATGAAGGAAACCCGAGCCAAATATCAAAGGTGAGTGCTTTAATAATTAGATGTTGCATTAGGGTGTGTGTAATATGTATGGTGCCTAACCCTAGGGAATTGGTTGATAGGACCCTCTAGTTGATCGTTCGAAATGGAGAGTCAACATATAATTGATCACGAAACCCTGACCTAGGTCGAGAATTTTGAGTTATGATAAAGTCCAGATAATGTGATGTATGGAGGTCAATTCCATTGCATAGGTCCAGCCCTAGGATCCCACCTAAACCCTTTTGAACACCCAAAAGGAGGCAACTTGTCGATCACACTGCCAAATGAAGCAATAACAATTCTATGTATCGATATAGATTACCAAGTGTCAAGTGAACCAAGCAGTCTAAGAAGGAAAACTCACAAAAGAATACATTCAAATGACAATAACAACAACTAGGGTTGATTCTCCAAAGTTAATTACCCCTACATAAGGTGAATTACCCAATAGAAAAGACTTACCTTTGGTATGAACTGTGATCCTCCTTCATCACCCTTGACCTAGTGCCTTAGATCCACATTCTCCCTTAGCAGATGAGTTACTCACTTATTATAGGGTTGCAAAACTCCATGGAATGAACAGAACTCAAGCACATACTGAATTGAAAGAAAAAGAACTGAAAGTTTTATTGAAAGATTAAGAAAATTACAAAAATCTAAGATGATCCAATCCAAAATATGAAGGAATGTGTTTTTTTATGTCTCATCTTTGTATTTATACATTAAATCATGTCTTAAGGGCTTTTAGGTCATATTACAGGGTTTCCATAACCTTTACAACTCTTAAAATAGCCCAAAAAGGTAACAAATCAAGTATCGAAAAGAGGGAGGTGGTCAAATTTGTGCAATTTTCCACTCATTAGAAAGTGTGTGTGAAATTTCTCTAGAAATTCAAAATTCTATGGAAATGTAGAATTCATTCTTTAGAAAATCCTCTAGAAATGCCTCTCCAAAGCTCTCCTCTTTGTCGAATCATATGTTTGAGCTTCCAAAACATCCAAATTCATCCCTAAAGCTTCAAAACTCAAACAAGAGTCCCAAAGATAGGATCATTGCTCATATTCATGCTTTCAAAGAGCTGAAAAGATACCTAAAAAACCCTTGCAAAACACACGACTCGAAAACATTAATAGCAAGGATTAGGGACTTGCAACTTGCAAAGTTAGGTAAATATGAGACTTACCACTCAAAAGGACCTAAAATGAGTGAATTAAGTATAGAAAGTTTGTCTTTTTGGCGTTAATCACATAGGGATGCTTGAGGGAGACATGTGGAAATAGAATAATTAGTTAATTAATTAATTCCCTAGCTAGCCCTTAGAACCCATTTTGAACCTTTTATATAGACCTTGTCCAACCTTTGTCCAACCTTACTAAGCCATTTTGGGTACACTCGTGCGTAATTAATGCATAGTGCCTAGTGCTCTTGCATAGGATAGTGCAAGTATAGAGATTTTTTCATGTTGAGTTAAATATGAAGTGAAGTTATATTAAGTACCACATTTATAGTAATATTTATATGCATGTTACATTAATCACTACAAAAATTTGGTTTTACTTGCATCCAAAGTTTTTTACGATAAGCTAATACTAGTCATTGATTCGATTTTCTATGAACTTTGATAATTGAGTGGCTAATTTTAATGAATAAACAATTTAAATATTTTATTTATTCTGACTAATAATTTTATTTATAGCGACCATTGCTTAGTCACTTAGATATTGCCGCTTGTGACCGGTTATTGATTAGTTTGTAAATGTATTAGTATTTATGATAAATCTTATGGTCTAAAATACTAAGATATATATAAAAAAATATTATAACGTCCTTGGAAGTTTTATATTTTGTGAGAATTTAGTTATTTTAATTAAAAACATCTTATAATCTGTGACCAACTTATTGATTAATTCGTTGTAGTATATTAATTAATAGAACTTTATTTTAGTCTCAAAAAATTATAATAATTTATGAGAAATATTGTAACACATCTCACGAAAGCATGATATTTTGTGAGGAGCGGTAAAAGTGGTCATAAAATGTCCTATAATCCATGATCACTCATTGATTGGCCGTAAACGAGTATAATAATTGTGACGGAACTTATGTTAGTCTAAAAAAAAATATAATCTATGAGAAATATTATAACATATCTAAAAGTATGACATTTTGTGAGGAGCGGTAAAAGTGGTCATAAGATACCCTCCGATCTATGACTACTTATTGATTAGTCGTAGAAAAGTATATTAATTGTGATGAAACTATGTTAGTCTAAATAAAATATATAATAAATGATAAATATTATAACATGTCTCTAAAAGTATGATATTTTGAGGAAAGAAGTAAAATTAGTGTAAGATACCCTATGATCTATGATCACTCATTATTTAGTCATAGAAAGGTGTATTATTTACAATACACTTTATGTTGAATTACAAAAACTTATATATTCTATGAGAAATAATTTAACTTATCCCCAAAAAAGTTTGATATATTATAAGAGTATTTGAAAGATAGTGGCAAAAATGTTATATTATTTGCTATTAGTTATTGGTTGGCCTAAAAATCAGTATTGGCCCAAGCAACTTACATTGATCATGAAAGACTTTTAACATGTGAGAAAAATCATAATTAATTCACCTTTGAAATTTTTAGTATTTTTGAGGGTGATAATTGTAGTTGCAAATGTCTAATAATTTGGGATCAATATTTTGTGACTTTTTCAAAATACACTTTCTAGTTTAAACAATTTTATATTATTATTAAAGTTACCTTCTTAAAAATACACACTTTATAGGCTTTTAAACACATTAAAATATTACTCTCAATATAAACCAATTCAATATAACTATCAAGTATTCTATAATATTTCAATTAATTATATGTTTTTCCATGTACTTATATAAAATAATTACAAAAATATCTTTGAAAATAATTCAATTTTTATGAGCTTTTGGACCCATTGTAATAATTAAATCGATAAAATATATTGCAAATTATTTTATTAAAAATCTATAAAATATTTATTATTTTTCGTTAGACAATGATATAAAATTGGGTTTTTAAATTTTTTATAAGTTTATATTAACACATTTTAAAACTATCTTAAGCTCCTTAAATCATATCCAATGTTTTATTAATATTTTCCATTTATAAGATAATTTAAAATTATTCAATGATTAAGTAAAGAGAACAATAGATAATGATTGGAAAACTATATTTATATTGTATAAATAATATATATATATATATATATATATATATATATATATATATATATATATATATATATATATATATATATAAATAGATAAAATATATTACCAAATTATTTCGAAAAATCTATAAAATATTTATTATTTTTAGTTAGACAATGATATAAAATTGGGTTTTTAAATTTTTATATAAGTTTATATTAACACCTTTTTAAACTATCTTAAACTCCTTAAATCTTATCCGGTGTTTTATTAATATTTTTCATTTATAAGATAATTTAAAATTATTCAATGATTAAGTAAAGAAAACAATAGATAATGATTGGAAAACTATATTTATATTGTATAAATAATTATATATATATATATATATATATATATATATATATATATATATATATATATATATATATATATATATATATATATATATATATATATATATATATTACAAATTATTTTGATAAAAATCTATAAAATATTTATTACTTTTAGTTAGACAATGATATAAAGTGGGTTTTAAATTTTTATGAAAGTTTATATTAACACCTTTTTAAAACTATCTTAAACTCCTTACAATCATATCAACGTTTGTGTATTTTTCATTCATAAGATAATTTAAAATTATTCAATGATTAGAAAGTAAAGAGAACAATAGATGATTGGAAAACTATATTTATATTAAAATAGTTTAGTAACTATTTGTTCATACCAAACATGTAAAAGAGTGCATGTTATAAGCTGAATAAACATCAATTTTAAGTGCATTGATATAAATATGGTTGGATTTGAAAGTATTAATAAACCCAAAATATATTGGTAATTACTAATTTGGATTTTAAGGATAAGTAACATGATTTTGAAGTTTTATTCACTTTTCCTAAAATTCAATAAGTGACTTGATTTTTAATATAACAATGATGAGGAGGCATTGTAATTGGTCCTTATGATTTTATTTTATTTTTAAATTTTTTCAAATTGTAATCAGTACTTAACTTTTAGAATATATATTTAATTAAAATCTTATGATGTTATTATTACTAGAAACTATTTTTTTTTCAACTACAAAAATATTATGTAATTAAAATTTTATAATAATATTCTTATCTTTTAAATATTTAATTAAAATCTTATAATAATCTTATTATTAGTAACTTTTTGTTCAAATACAAAATTATTATATTTAATTAAAATTATAATATTATTATTATCTTTCAAATTTTATAGTTTCTCTTCCATTTAAGTTACACACAAATCAAAAAAGTTTTTTTAAAAGCATTAAATCATAAAGTTAAAAGCAAAGAAAAAAAATTAAATAAAAATTACATGAAAAACAAATAATCCTTATTTATCCTAAGAATGCTTAAAAATTAAAATTTTATTTTATTAAATTAAATTTAAATATAAATATTCGTAATAATAAAGACCTGTAGTTTAGATTATCTCTAAATTAAATAATTTAAATTATCACTCTTCAAAAAAAGTAAATTATCTTTAATAATTTATTAATATTATTATCATTAAAAGAAATATAAAGAGACACAAGCCCTAGTTTCTTTCTCACATTCTCTCTACAAAATATGTACAAACGAGTATTGTGTTTGGTCTTTCAGAAACTATAAGCAAGTGTAAGTCTCACAACTTTTTTTGGGTTAGTTTTATTTAATTTTTTGTTTGGCTTTAGAAGTGATTATTCTTTACGCAAAAGTTTTGATTTGTAAATTTTGTTTGCGAGTAGCATGATTAAATGAAACAAGCTAAAAAAATGATTTGGAATTCCTTTGTATCAGCATATGAAGACACTATCTTCTTTTTTTTTGTTCATTCCGTTGCACTTTCTTAAAACATTGTATCATAAAGACATATGCGAGGATACTTATTAAAATATCATTATTTAATATATTTATCTTACGTTTTTGTGATGAGCATCATTATTTATCGCTCTGGTTGAAACTTTCTTTGATTTGTATTCCAAAATCTTTATATACTAATAAATAATTTATGTTTACTTGAAATGCTATCATTATGGTTTATTGGTGGGTGGTCATTATCCTTCTTGGGATAGGATGAGTTCCTTGTTGATTGTTATATGGTTGTAACCAATAGCCACAATGGACATGCAGAAAAAATGATAAACATTATGTAATTAGACTTCTTAACCAAACATTCAGATATTCTAATGAAGCACACTTGTTGGTAAAGGAAGTACCTTTTAAATCAACATGCATCTTTAGATGTTATTGTCGATACATATAAGTTCAAGGTGACCTATAATTGGGTTTTGAATTTTTTAATATATTTATTGACTTTTCTAAGAATTCTTGGATATTTTAACTAATTTTAATGGATCATTGAAATTCTTTAATTTATAAGAATATTCAAAAAGTGTAAGTTGTGCTAATGTTTTCAATTCCAAACCATTATAAGTAGTGAAGAAAATTTTTTTGCTATTCTTATCATGTTACTTAATTTTTCTTCCTCAAATATAATACTCAAAACCTCAATAATTTTGATATCCATTGAAGCATTTATTTGGTTGTGAATATGATTAATTGTCATTTTTATCTTTTGAGTGTTAAGAAAATATTTGCGTGTTTATAGTCAAATAAAAAGTGTCTTACTCGATTTGGCTATGAGATTTACTCATCATACGATAATATTTTGTACAGAATAATTTTATGCGTGATTGTAACTCAAAAGCATCCCTTTTAAATGTATTATAAAAACTTAAATGTTTTTGTTCCTTTTATTTAGGTTGTCTTTTATATAAAATTAATTTTTCCCTACTACTTCAATATTATTTGATTATATAATATGTTATGTCGTGACTTATTCACCATTTGAAATAAATTATATGGGTATCTCAAATGTGTAATCTCAACTAGTTGTCATATTATTGTATCATATTATATTGTAAAGCCGGATTACATGACTCAGGAATTGTTATCAATCTATCCTGACATTGTTTGTCCATCATCTAACACCTGATTGCACAGTATTATATTTTGTAAAACTATCGAAAGTAATTGATATGATAGGCCTGGAACAATCAATATAATCTCTTTGTCATTGTCATATAGGAGGTTCATCAACAACAAGAAGTGAGGCCCATCTCGAGAAAGAATTAGATGTCTTATTAAGAATGGAGAGAGAATTCTTATATCATTTGGAAGAAGGGGCCGCTTTGTGCTTATCCTTGCAAATTTGCTAGTAAGATTAATTATTCTGATGAGATAAATTTTAGACCATTTATTTTGGCTATGGAAATGACCAATTGTGACCATTTAATTTCATCTGTAGAATATTTAAACTATGTCTAATTTTTTTATCATGAAAAATTATAAACTATAACCAATTGTTCTTCATCGTGCAAACGTGAAATTGCAACCACATACATTCATCGTAGAAACATGAAATTGTGACCACATAAATTCATTGTAGAAACACAAAATTGAGATAATGTTAATTCATCATAAAAACACGAAATTGCAACCATAAAAATTCATCATAAAACCACGAAATTGCGACCATATAAATTCATCATAGAAACACAAAATCATTGACCATAGAATTCATCATAGAAACCTGAAGTGCGACTTCACGTAAATTCATCATAGAAACATGGTTGCGATCATGGCAAATTCATCTTATAAATAATAGATCATATAAATTCATTGAAAATGAAATTATGACAATAAATTATGTAGACTTTAATTTGTAGTGTTCAATTTCATCGATCATAGAAACATGAAATTACGATCATGTAAATTCATCGTAGAAACATTTCAAATGCGATCAAATGTTTTCATTGCGAGAAAAATAAATTTCACGACCAATTACTATCAATGGTAGAAGAAGTAGAAATTTACCATAAGATGTTGGACGTAAAAAAATTTACATTAATGACCAATATCATCCATCACACAAACAAATTATGCGGCAAGTTAAAGATGGTCGCGAAAACGTCCGACGGACATACTATGACGATTGTGCGACCAACATTTTTTGGTTGTAGATTATTATTCGCGATCAGAAATTTTGTTTTTGGGATGAATAACAAACTCCATTTTTAAAGTTTGCTAAATTTTATGTTACTTGAACATGGTTAGATTATTTATTATTTATTTCCACAAGTTAGATAAGCGAAAAGAGTTTGAAATAATTCCCTTTTTTTATTTCTTTGTTTTGTTTCCTTTATTCATTCTTATATTTTCCTTGTCTGAAATGAAAAAGAAAAAAAAGAAAGACACATAAAGATAGAAAACACTTAAAAGAAAGAGATAAGAAAACGTTGAACTTACGTGTCTTCTCCACCACAAAAATAATCATCTTCAGGCATATTTCGTAACAACAAAAAAAAACATTCTTTAGGTATATTTCATACTTATTAGGCCTTACCCCCATACCTGTTGTTACCTTGATTGTTTGACCTTCAGGGCATCAGCGACATAATGCAAACCTGCAAAAAGGGTGATTTGGCGACGGTGGGCCAACCGCCTCTCCGATGATTAAGTCAACAAAAATACGGAGAGGAAGAAGAAGGAAGTTTGCACAATTGGGATTGCATACATCTCCCTCATGGGGTATTTTCCTTATTTATAGACAATGGATGCTGAATCTCCCTCCTATTTTGGGAAGGAATCTCTTATTTTTAGGGAAAAATCTGTTTTTCCTTATCTGGGATTGATTTTCCTTTATCAAGGATTATTCCTCAGAAATATGGGATTTGGAAACAAGGAAATTTATGGATAAACATCCTTCGCGTATTTTTCGTCCTTATCTATTTATCAATAACGAACTTGCCATACGCGGAAGGATGGTCGGCTAGGGGACTTAACACTCTAGATGGACCACCCTGAAGTTGGACTTTGAGGAGACTCTTGGGTATGCAGAGTTAGCCTTTGAGAAATATTTAGCTTTCAAGACGGGCTTTTGGATTCTCCCATCCTAAAGTAGTCCCCCCCGGTTTAATGGCGGGTGGGCCGGGCAGCTTCACACACCCGAGGCTAGGTGATCCTTGGGCCCAGAATGGACCGTGGGCTCGTTGAGTAGTAGATTTGGGCCGTGGTACTCCCGCAATGCCCCCTTTTCTCCGGCTGAAACTTCGTGCTTTTTCAGTTGGGGAAAATGCTATGCTTTATCTCTTGAGCGTGGAAGGCTGACAAGACTAGAAATTTCATGCATACCTCGAACGCGTCGGAAGGTGAAATGTGTTGGGTCATAATCTTTGTGTGGTGTGCACATCTCGATATGTCTAAGGCACATGATGATCTAGCAACCTGGTCAGAGCATCTGTTGATAATTTACTCTTATATATAGGGTTTGGGTTACGATTGTTGCTCTTTTTTACCATTTCGCAAAAGTTTTCACCTGTTTCAACTTTTCTTCTCTTATGCTTCTATGAATCATTGCTTCAAAACCATCGGAGCCTCCTCGACATCTTTCAGTTTTTCGATAAGTTTTTACAAACTTCGTTTGCATTGCCTCTACTAAGGGTGTGTTATCGTTCACCGGTGGGTCTTTGGTGACGACGCTATAGATGGTTTATGGGGTTGATTTTAGGGTTATCCCATTAGGTTGGTTATTAGTGTGTTGTCAAACCTCCAAAGGGGGTTTCCTTTTATCATTCTTGGGTTTCGATGCCTTTGCCCCTTTAAGGTCTTCAAGCTAATTCATTTCTTTTATTTGTTATGTTTTTTTTGTTTGTCTGTAGTATGGTGAAGGGTGAAGAGACTTACGTTGGTGAGTGAAGGAGCCCCGATGTCATACAAGCTGACCTTATTCTTTGCTATGTTTGTGGGGGAGTTGAGATCCTTTTTCCAAGTGCTCGGCTGTTAGTCTAGAGTTGTTAGCGGAAGCGGGATCATCTCAAGCTGTAGGATGGGTAGATAATAGAATCTACTTCACCCAGGAGCAGTTTGTTATGAGACTTCCTTTTCCCATCTCGTCATTGGTGAAACAGTTCCTACATTATACCCAGGCACCTCTTGTGCTCCCTTACATCAGAAATCTTTAGTTCTTATGGAGTTCGTGTCTTAAACTCTCTTTGTGGATATCTCCCATAGTAGAGATTTCCCTTCATTTATGCCTGAAGCTTGGGATTAGGGGCGCCTATCTGTAGGTTCATAGTTCGAATCTACAATTTATGCTTGGACTCCTAAGACCCAGAAGCAAAATGGGTCGTTTGGTCGGTCCGTAGTACGGGCATTTCTCGGGGCTTCCGCTTGACTGAACCCAGTCTCTCTCTCCTTCCCAGGTTTGTCTCAGCTTGATAGGGCATGTTTTTTTTTTCTTTTTTTTTTAAATCTCCTATGTCATAGCCTTTTCTCCCGAAACGACGGCACTGTTCGGACCTTGTAGGTCAACACATGAGAGGCCGACTAGTTAGTTAGGTCGAGAAGGCCAGTCTGGATCATATCAGACGGTTACTCGAGATTACCGAGGCAGAGCGCAACCATGAGCTCCTCCTTTCCATGAAGAATCTGCAGGAGTTAGGTGCTATCCCCTTCCATTACATTGTACCTATCATCCCCCTCTAAGCCCAGAGCTAAAGCTTGTTAGGGAGAATTACTTGTACTTCTTGGGCCTTTTCAAGTCTATTCCGTGACTCTTCACAAAGCGGGTTTCAAGCCGGGGTCGCCAAAGGAGCCTTAGTGGAATCTATTTGGTCTGACCAATTACCTTTAGCCGAGTGAGATCCACAACCTACCCCCTAAGCGCGAAGAAGAAGAAAAGGAAGAAAAAGTAAAGAATGGTGGACAGACCAAGGCTACCGGTGCGGGACTAGAGGGCTTTATGGATTGGACGGATCCAATTGCTAGCGAGCCGACTGAGGATGGGGAGGATGACATGTCTTACCTTGCTATTGGATTCGTCACTCAGATGCCCAAGCGGCTGCTGACTCTAGAAACTGCGATGGAGCAAACACTCATGGCATACGCGTCCTTACTATGTTTTAGTATTATTTGTACTAATAAATTGCATTATTGCCCGATATCACCGGTTTTGGACTTTGGTGTGCATTGCGGGTGAATAAATTGGTTTTGAAGCGTTGGGAATACAATGAAAGAAGAAAGCTTAAAATCAGTCACGGCGTTACAGCATCATGACGTTACCGCGTCGCACGACGGCTAATCTACAACAATAAAGTCAAGAAGCGGCTCCAGCGTCATGGCGTCCCAGCGTCCACGGCGTTCCCAGCGTTCTTGGCGTTACGCGATGTTGAGGCGTTCCAGCGAATTCTGCATCGAATTATAAAGCATACGGAGACCCTAATTTGGGATTATCGAATAACGTACAAGCGAGGAGCGGAATCTGACGCCCAGCGGCTAAGTGATCGGAAAGATGATTGTTTTTGTATTTTCTCTTCTCGAAAACTAATAATAATTTATAGAACTATGCATGTGTTAAATTCCAATATGTTATAGACTTATTTCTAGGGTTTTGTTGAACCTTGGCGCAGTTGTATGGATTAATGTTTAAACCCTGATATTAAATTTATTTATGATTTATATCGATCTGCTCTATGTCTGTGGTTTATATTCAAGGTGATGTCTGGCCAACATTGGCATGCCCTTGCTGGGTATCTGAGATTAAGAGATAGGGACTCCTAGGGATATGAGTAGAGCGACCCTTGGTTAAATCGACGAATAGAGATATCTCGATTCCGAGGGTGGCAATTAGAGTTTGAGCATTTAGGCGTTTCGGAGTATAGGGTCGGGGCAGAGATGCACCCAACCCTATTGGCGAGATAGGCAGATACACCTCGAGAGAGGGTATCTCATAAACCTTGATCTTAAGTCATCGAAATCATGGAATAAATGAATAAGTAATTCCTCTAAGTAATAATCCATTATTAAATGTAGCGGGAGGCAAATCCTAGTTTTTCACAAAGTAATATGCAAGCTAATTAGATTTAGTTTAATTCGACACATTGGTTAGACATTCATTAAAGGTTTAAGTCCAGATAATATCATAGGGCCAATTCTAGTAGTCAACACACTTATCCTTGTGAATCGACATCTATACTTAGGTACACTATATTACTTGATACGATGCATGCACTTGCGCACATAGGCGCCTTAGTTTATATAAATCATACATTACGCTATCAACCTATCAAGTTTTTGGCGCCGTTGCCGGGGACAAGTCTAGTGTTGATATTGACAACATTGCAATTAGACATTACTCTGGAATTTTTCTTTTCAATTTATTTTACTTATACAAGTGCTTGTAATTTGGTCTTTGCGTTTTGCATGTGATTTTAGTTAATGTTACCGTGAGTGTATGCGAAGACGGGATCAAGTTGAACTACCTCCGTTAGATCTTGAACCAAAGAACGCCCCATACAAACTACGCCAAGAAGCGAGAAAAGCGCATCAAAAAATCTAGCAATCCATGCGAGAACAATGAGCAACATTATGGCGAGAGCAAAAGCGAGCGGTAAGAAATTACGCAATGGGAATAATGGTAGGAATTATGCGCCTAGGCCGTTTATACAGCCAGATGATCCGTTTATGTTGCTAGAAGATTTCACCTTACCACCTACAGTTGTTCAGTAGGTATCCGAAGACCACCCATTCAGGCAAACAACTTCGAGCTGAAGGTAGTGACCTTATAGATGCTTCAGAACATTATGTTCCACGGATTGCCAAGTGAGAATCCAAATACCCTGTAACGACTTGATTGGAAGTATGTGGCCACGATCCAAGTACAATGGGGTGTTGAAGAGGCCGCTCAAGGCGAGAGATTATTTCCGCTCTCATGCATTGATAGAGGCTAAGCAGCGGTTGACAAGTCGACCATCCAGTTCCATTACTTCATAGAGCGACACAGTGAGAAGTTCTTGACAAAGTTCTTCCCAGCTTTGCGAAAATTGCCGACAGTGCTGCAAGAGATCCAATACTTTTAGGCAACTCGGGGATAGAGCACAGCGGAAGCATGGGAGAGATTTCATGAATTGCCCCTAAGGAGGTGCCCACACCTGGAAGCTGACTAAATGGATGTAAGTCCATACCTTCTATAGCAGTCTGAGGATCGACGAATAGTGGTGGTGCACCAATCGGGAAATTGCATTAATGATGGAAACTACAGACCAAGCATATGAAATCCTGGAGGACGTTGCTACTAACACCAATCAGTGACCTAGGGATAGGATTACATCGGTAAAGGATGTGGGGGGCAAAGATAACAAGGTTCTCAACAATATGGCTACTCATGTCGCGCAGCTTACTAAACAGCTTACTAAACAATAAGGTACCGTAAATGCCATTCAGACCAGCCCATAGGAGTTATGCGAATTCTATGGAGGACAGCTCAATAATACGGAATGTCAGTCGGGACAGCAAATAGTAGAGCATGGCTAGTATGTGTCAAGGTTTAATCAGTCACAATAGCAGGGTCAGTTTGGGAGCAAAAATTATCAGAACCAGAATTAGGGCCAAGGGTGGCGTAATAATCAGAGCAATCAGAGTTATGGATGAAGGAATAATCAAAACAACATGCCACCACCTCGAGTGAGCAAACCGCTCTATGAGAAAAAAGTATACTTAGAACAAGCCCTTGTTGAAATGCTTACCTCTCATATCGCCTTTCAAAATGAGACAAAGGCGAATGTACGACACTAGGCCACCCTGATTAATGTCGGTGGTCTGTTGAGAAACTTAGAGGTGCAAATGGGCCAAATGGCTAATATATTGACTGAGAGGCAGCAAGGTTCCTTGCGAGCAGCTCAGAATTGGGCCAGGGACGAAGGTAATGAACATGTAAGTTTGTTACTTTGAGAAGTGGTAGAGAATTAGTCTTGGCGGCCACCGGTGATAGGAGATGGCGAGAAGTAATCGGACGGTCGAATGACAAGATAGAAAGGAGCAGCCCAAGAGAAAAAGTCTATGGAAGAAAGCAGAGCAAGATCGACCAACCACAAGCTAGACCCACTACTCGATTCCATTGCCCTCGTGCCTAAAGAAGAATAAATTGGACAAGCAATTCACAAAGTTTATGGATGTGTTCAAGAAACTGCATATCAACATTCCGTTTGTTGATGCATTATAACAGATGCCTAATTATGTCAAATTAATGAAGGATATAGAAAATTTGTCGGGCTTGAGATGAGTGAATCGTGAGCATGTAGTGTCATCCTTCAGGAAGTTGCCTGGTACGAAGACCCGAGACAATTTTACTATCCCTTGTACCATCGGGAATTCCATCTTTGAGAGAGCCTTGTGTGACTTGGGAGCTAGTATTAATCTCATTCTTTTATCCATATTTAGACGATTGGGATTAGGTGAAGCTCGCCCCAGCTTCTGGTAGCAGGTTGAGATAGGTCCTTTAAAGCATCGAGGGGTGATAGAAGATGTTACGGTAAGGTAGACAAGTTCGCGCGGGGAATTTCATTGTGTTTAACATGGAAGAAGATAAAGAAATACCCGCATGTGGGTAGACCATTTTCTACATATTTGGTAGGGCAATGATTGATGTGTAGAGGGGAGAGTTGAAATTGAGAGTGCAGGATGATGAGGTCAAGTTCAATGTGTTCGAGGCTGTGAGACACGATAGAGAGTGATACATGCTTCATAGTAGAGACTGTAGAGGCTATAGTGTCTAGCCAAAGTGGTCTCACTGATCCTTTGGAGACTAGCTTGGTATAAAGTGACTCAAAAGAACTGGGAGAAGAGGCCGAAGAGTATGTGAAATGGATGGACTCCTTCCAACCTAATAGAAGGAAATACTACATGAACCCCTAGGCGAAAATACTTAAACATTAGTGCCATCCTTTGAACAACCACCCAAGATGGAGCAAAAGCCACTATCTAGCCATTTAAGGTATGCTTATCTTGGGAACGCCTCTACCTTACCAGTGATCATTTCAGCATCCCTGACAGCAATAGAAGAAGATAAGCTATTGAGAGTACTTAGAGATCACAAGGATGCGCTTGGCTTGTCTCTGGTTGATTTAAAGGGGATTCGCCCCTCTATGTGCATGCATCGAATTCTGCTAGAAGATGGTCATAGAAAGCCTTAGTGGAAGCCTTGAGGCGAGTCAACCATGAGCAGTAGTCAGAAGGAAGTGCTAAAGTGGCTGGAGGTCGAGGTTCCATATCTTATTTTTGATAGTGCATGGGTGAGTCCGGTTCAGGTAGTGCTTAAAAAGATAGGAACAACAGTGATAAAGATAGAGAATAATACATTGGTGCCTTCTAAAACAGTCACAAGTTGGAGAATTTGCATTGACTACGGGAAATTGAATAAGGCTACCCGAAAAGACCATTTTCCAATGTCGTTTCTGGATCAAATGTTAGATAAGCTGGCAGGGCATGAATACTACTGTTTCTTGGATGGGTATTCCGATTACAATAAGATCGTTATAGCCCTAGAGGATCAAGAGAAGACAACATTCACTTGCCCATGAGCGTTGATAGACGGATGCCCTTTAAGGTATGCAATGCCAAGCACATTCAGTAATATGATAGCCATATTCTCATATATGGTTAAAAAGACAATTGAGGTGTTCATGGATGACTTTTCAATATTGGGGAACTCCTTTGACAATTGTTTGGAAAACCTGAGGTTGGTGCTGATTAGATGTGAGGATACCAATCTTGTGCTAAATTGGGATAAGTGCCACTTTATGGTACAAGAAGGAATAGTACTTGGGCACCGGATTTCCGCAAGAGGAATAGAGGTAGACAAAGCAAAGATCGAGGCAACAGAGAAACTACCTCCCTCCACCATCATCGGTAAAGGGCATAAGAAGCTTTCTAGGACACGTGGGGTTCTATAGGCGGTTCATAAAAGACTTTTCTCGGATTTCAAAGCCTTTGTCCAGTTTGCTGGTTCAAGGGACACCATTTGATTTTGATGAGCAGTGTGTGCAAGCATTTTCAATCTTGAAGGATGGATTGGTATCGGCCCTTATAGTAGTAGCACCAAATTGGGACCTCCTGTTTTAGGTAATGTGCGACGCTAGTGACTATGTGATCGGAGCAATGCTGGGGAAAAAAAGAGAAAGGATATTTTAGGTTATCCATTATGTTAGTCGGACTTTGAATGATGCCCAGTTGAACTATGCCACCACTGAAAAAGAGCTATTAGCCATTGTTTTTGCCTTTGACAAATTTAGGCCCTATTTGATTGTCAATAAGGTAATAATGCACATTGACCACTCAGCCATAAAGTACCTAATGACTAAAAAGGATGCAAAACCGAGACTAATATGGTGGGTACTCCTATTGCAAGAATTTGACCTAGAGATAAAAGATAAGAAGGGAACAGAGAACCTAGTCGCAGACCATCTTTCATGGTTGGAAGGGCACAGATGAGGAGTGCATGTCGATGATAATTTTGAGATGGCGGCTCTTAAGTAATTGAAGACCTAAAGTCGGTTCCATGGTTTCTGTTATGTAGATGCATAGTGATCAAGGTGATCCTCGGATTTTAGCTACCACCAGAAGAAGAGGTTCTTTGCACATTTGAAGCACTACTGCTAGGAAGAACCTATTTTATACAAGCATTGTGCTGACCAGGTGATGAGAAGATATGTCCCATAAGAGGAAATAGAAAGTATTCTAGCCCATTGTCACACGCTAGCATGTAAGGGGCACTTTGGAGGAAATAGGACATCTGCAAAGGTGCTTCAATCAGGATTCTATTTGCCTACCTTATTCAAGGATGCACACCACTTTGTGTCTACTTGTGACAAATGCTAAAGAATGGGAAGCATATCAAAAGAGGATGAGCCGCCTTTGCAACCTATTTTAGAGGTAGAGCTATTTGATATCTGGGGGATGGATTTCATGGGTCCTTTTACTTCTTCTTTCGGCAACCTATATATCCTCTCGGCCGTGGATTACGTTTCTAAATGGGTGGAGGCCATGCCTACCCAGACTAATGATGCCAAAGTGGTAGCAAACTTTCTCCGCAGTCATATATTCACCCGGTTTGGAACTCCAAGGGCATTGATCACAGATGGGGGAACACACTTCTGTAAAAAACTCATTGACAACGTGTTGTGGAAATACAGTGTCCGACATCGAACTGCACTTGCATACCACCTGCAGACTAATGGCCAAGCAGAGGTGTTGAATAGAGAAATCAAGTCTATCTTGGAAAAGACAGTCAATAGCTCGAAGAAGGATTAGGCCAAAAAGATAGATGATGTTCTTGGGGAGTATAGAATTGCATTTAAGACACCATTGGGAATGTCGCCATTCAGGCTAGTATTTGGGAAAACTTGTCATTTGCCGGTGGAATTGGAGAATTGAGCATACTAGGCAACTAGGCAGCTGAATATGGATAGTAAGATGGCTGGTGAGAAACGTATGTTATAGCTCAGTGAATTAGAGGAGTTTCGAAATGAGGCATAGGAGAACGCGAAAATATATAAGGAAAAGACGAAAGCCTGGCACAACAAACATATTGCAAGGAAAGAGTTTGAGGTGGGTGTAGTCCTCTTATTCATCTGACTCAAGCGTTCCGGGAAGTGAATCCCATAGTGGTCGGGACCATTTACTATAACTCGGGGTTTTCCATGGAGGGTGAAGTATCACGCAGAAAGGAACCTTTAAAGTTAGCACACAACGGTTGAAGCCATACTTTGGGGGCGAGTTCCATGCGAGCAAGCAGGCCATTCATCTGAGCACACCAGAAATAGTGTCATAGGGAGTCATGCAGACCCGGGATCTTAGAAGCATTGAGATTCAGGGAAGTTGAGCTAACGACATTAAACAAGGCGCTACTTAGGAGGCAACCCAAGCTTTTTCATATTTTTCTTTCCGTAGTGTAGTTTTTAGTGTTTTCAGTTTTTTGGCATGCTTTTCTGTTCCTTCCATAATCGAAATTTTTTTTATTTGTTTGTTTCTAGGACCCGAGATAGTAATAGCAGCAAAGCGCAAGTTCGAGAAGCTCATTCCGAGAGTATGACGGGGTTGGAACTTCATTCAAGGGGTTTTCTCATACTTATAAATTTTCCAAAATATTTATTTTGACTCTACGTCGCGTCGCGGCGTTTCGGATCTCAGCGTCGTGATGTTTGTCCAAATCCTGACGTCCCAATGTCAGCGGCGTTGAAAAGAATCCAAAAAACCAAGCCTACGTCACGTCGCGGCGTTGTAGCCTTATTTGGACCCCTCTACGTAATCGCGGCCACGTTGGCCTAAGCGTCCCGCGGCGTCTATTCAACACTCTCGAGAACGACGTGAAGTTGGATTTCAACGTCGCGACGTTGGATTAAGGCACTCTTTGCAACATCGCAGCATGGGATTCCAACGTCGTAACGTTGCAATCTCAATCTTCTGGAACGTCGCAACATTGGCCTCAACGTCACGACGTTGTAAACTTCACTCTTGGGAACGTCGCGACGTTGCCCCTGTTTTATGAACAAAAGTGTTCATTCTTCTTCTGTATGAAACCCTAGCGAAAGCCTAATGCGCTGAACGCAGTACTCAAAAAGCCACATCACAGCTTACTTCAACCCGGTCTAGGAGCATCTAACAACCACGAATCATTTCTTGATTATCTTTGTGTTTTTCTTTCGAAAAGATTTGAAGCGGCCAAAAGGATCCTTACAACAATCATGGAATTCACCATAATAACTATCTAAAACATCCCTAAATCCCAAGATAAACTAAAACAAAGAACACCCCAGTAAACATAAAAATAGTAATAAACACAAACAGACACAACCAAAGACACTGACATAAACACCAAAGAAACCCTAACCTGGAAACACATAAAAAAAAAAGAAAAAAAAAAGTATGAATAGAATAAGTGAGAGCTTCTAATCGAAATCTCGGGCACAGTCCGAGGGGCTTTTCAAATGAGCCAACTAGTTGGGAGCCATTGACTTCACTGCCTGTTACATGGGACAGAGGATGGGAGTTTCCCATAGCTTAGGACCCAGGTTTAGCTGGAGTGTTCTGGTGAAGTTCGAGGAATTGAATGCCCGGTGCCCTTAACCAACTCGGTGAGTCACCAACTAATCCCCGCACAGAACACTAACAGTGAACTACGAGCACTGGTATTTCTTTCATGAGTAGAGAGGGTAGTTGAATAAAAAGGGTGCATTCTCATCATTCTATAGTTAGACCCGCCAACAGTAAGTTAATTAAGTTTAGGTGGCATTCAACCGAAAGAGAAAGTAGAGATCATGTATCAAATGCACATAGACTCCTTGGGAAAGGCTATTGAAAACTTAAGAGGTTGAGTCATGGGTCAACCGAACCGAGTTCGGATGAATTCTCTCGAAAGTCGAACAACCTTATGGATCCTCTAAAATTTGAGAAAAAGCTCAAGATTTGTGAGTCGGTCCATCGCGATCCTTCCTTTTGGGAACATGTACATCACATTTGGTCAAGCCAGTCTTAGTAGTATGTTAGTTTTGTTTTCATGTGGTTTGTCTAGAGTATATGTTTCTCGCTTAGTGGATAATCAACATGTTAAGTTTAGTGATGAGTGTTCAAAACACTTATGACATACCCGCGTCCTTACTATGTTTTAATATTATTTTATGTACTAATAAGTGCATTATTGCCTGATATCTCGCTGACCTCGTGTGCATCAGTGAATTAGGTGTTTGCAGCTGGGAATGCATGAAGAGAAAGCCTCATAGCAAACGGCAGAACGGCCGCGATGTTCCAAAGGTCATGATTTGTAACGTCACGACTGGTACACATCATATGAACATATACACGCAGTTTGCTGATATAGGGAATGGGTGACATCCAACCTATTGGCGAGATAGGCGGATACACCTCGAGAGAGGGAATCTTGTAGGCACGATCACCCCCATCATCGAGGAATCATGAATAGACTGAATAGTAATTCCTCTAGGTAATAATCCATCAAATGTATGCGGGGAGGCAAATCCTCAGTTTCCAAAAAAGTACTTCACAAGCTAATAGATTTAGTTTAATTGATACATTGTTGACATTCATTAAAGGTTTAAGTCCGTATACATCATGTGGCTAATCTCCAAAGAGGTCACCACACTTATCCCCAGTGGATCAGTGATCCATAATTAGGTACACTCATATTATTTCTAATGACAGGTAATCTCACAAGATATTAGGTGCCTTACTTATTTTATACAAATCATACATTACACTATCATCCTATCACTACCCCTAGTCTAGCGCCACTGCAAGGGCACCTAAACCAGATAGTCCCGATGATAAGCTCGTGATAAATCCCAATTGTTATCACAATTGATTCAACGAATGGGTCAAGACCCTGCTGCTTAGAGGCACCTAAGAAGCTCCCAAGGAGCCCCTAAGGCCACCAGATGGGGTTCCATGGTGGGCCTCTGATGTTAGAAAGAGCGGTGGGAGGCTTCATCGGGAGATAAATTGCTGAGCCGTCATTCTCGCTAGGCTTACAAATGCCGTCTCTCGTAGGCTAAAGGGTCATGGAAGGTTGGTGCTCAACTCTCCCATCATCCCGATGAAGTGGGAGCAGGCTTCATCGATCGCGCCTATCCCGGGTCTCGATACCACCCAGTTGATCATCGACCGTTAGAGCCCTTTCAACTAGAGGGATACTTCGATTGCTAACATGCGCGACCTTTACCCCACCAGCCATCGAATATTAGTGGTGGCACTTATAGAGGAATATTCCATCCCCTTCCTTAGTTATTTAGACCAAAAGTCCTACCTATGCTTGGATGAGGACGGGATGCACATGCGTAACCATGATTTCAACGAGATGGCAGAGCTAGTATGTTCTAACCTCTTCTCACTCCCCCTATTTTTTTTTTTTTTTTGGACGTGAATTCTCATGGCATCATTTTGTTCTAATGCCTTCTCTTTTGTAGGTTGTCATTGCCATCCAGAACATAGTGAGCCAGCATAGGGAACTCCATCTTTGCTTGGACGATGCCGAGCAGTAGTCTCCAAGCACAATTCCTTAGATGATGCCCTCGACAAGGCTAGGGCTAAGTCCAAGTACTAGGTGTGAAAGGCTAAGGAGGGCATTAACAAAGCCACGGACGCGGGGAAGGAGAGGGATGAGGCTAAGAAGGAGTCTCAGATTGCTTGACTATTTGTCCTCGCAGTAGGTGATGCAAGGGTACGGGAAGAGGATGACTTAGCTAGGGTCAGAGATGCCTTGGCAATTGAGGAAGCCAAGCACAAGGCCGAGGCTAAGACCGCTCGCCTAGAGGTTGAGCAGATGTTCCTTATGTTGGAGCTTGGGGCGGAAAAAGATGAAGTATCCTCCATTCAATCCTAAGCCGGCAAAGACAAAGAAGCCATGGAGGAGGACTACTAGAAGGCCCTGGAGGTGATCTTTGCTTATGATTACAGGTGTTGTATGTTTAAACACAACATATGTGGAAGCCAACCAAAGGTTCTAGATGGCATGCCCGACTCCTCCAACCCATTGCTTTCGGAGTTTTTTGCGAACCCTAGGTGCCCCCTAGCTCCAATGGTTACTGAGGCGGTAGCATCCGATGTGGATTTGATCTAGCTGGCCAAGGATTCTGAGGAGAATGTCTTCGTTGGGGATTAGGGCTGACTTTGCTCTCCTTACTTTTCGCTCATCTTTTTTTTTTTTTTTTTTTTTGCGACTTTTTGTAACGGGCCCTATTTGGCCTCCAAATTATTAATGCAATACGATTTTTGGTATTCTCATGCAATGAATATTTATTATTTCTCATCCTTTTCACGAACATTAGCTAGGATAGTTAATTCTTTTAGGGGCTAGGAGCTGGTGGAGATTGTGCTTGGGTCAGCAGACAAGGCACCATTCTTGGGCTTTTTCTAACAAGCTTGAGAGCTACTACTGTGCTTAAACACAAGTCAACGGGCTATGAGCCATGAGGCTGGCTCTCTGAAAGTGCCAGTAGGCTTATAGCCACAAGTTTGGTCTTTTGAAAGTGCCAGCATGCTTAGAGCCACAAGTCTAGTCTTTTGAATGTGCTAGCAGGCTTAGAGCCACAAGTTTGGTCTTTTGGTGCGCCGTGGCGCTTGAGCCACAAGTTTGGCCTTTGGAAGTGTCACAGCTTGGGGAGCCACACAAGTTCGCGCCGCTAGGATTAAAGCCACAAGTCTGGTCTTTTGAAAGCACTAGCAGGCTTGGAGCCACAAGTAAAGTCTTTTGAAAGGAGGTGGTTGCAAATATTGAGAGGAAATATTCTAAAGAAAACTTTATTGATAATACCTCTTAAGTTGTATAGCATTCCACATTATAAGTACTAGCGTCCCGTCTAGTTTATTAATGCGTATGACTGGGCTGCCCCCACTCGTACAACTATGTATGGTCCTTCCGAATTTATCGAAATTTGTCGTCGCTGTGGTCAACAATGTTCTCAAAGACCTTTCTTAAGAATAGATCCCCGACTTGGAATGCACGCGACTTTATATGCTCATTAGATAAGCTCATTATCCTTTGTTGGTAAAAGATGCTATACGATAAATTTAATTGCTTCCCATACCACCCCGCCATTCAGCCCTCGAGATCGTCGCATTAGTCGCTCCAAGAACCTCAGCCAAGGTAAGCATCCCGATTTCTATAGGAATAATGGCCTTCATACCATAGGTGAGGGGAAATGGTTATACTCCAATCGTCTTCCGACTAGTTGGTCTATAGGCCCAAAGGACTCCTGGTAGCTCGTCCACCCATTTTCCCCTAGCCGAATGCAAACGCTTTTTCAAAGTCGTCAAGAGAGTTTTGTTGGATGCTTCCACCTGGCCATTGCTTTACAGGTATCGTGAGGTTGAGTACAAGTTTCTGATTTTTAGCTCATGGCAAAAGTTTCTGTATACTTTGTTGTCAAATTGTGGTCCATTATTAGTTATGATCGATTGAGGTATTCTAAACTGGCAAACAATTTTCTTCCACACAAATTGGGTGACGTCCTTGTCTTTGATGGAGGATCCATTTGCTAAAGTAGTCGGTGGCAACCAACAACAACTTTTTCTAAGCTAGGGCGATAGGCAGTAGTCCAACTATATCAGTTCCCCACTGAGCAAAGAACTAAGGGCTTGTAATGGTGGCTAGGTCCTGAGCTAGTATCCTTGATACGGGAGCTTGTCGTTGGCAGGGGTTGCACTTCTTAACAAAGGCGATTAGATCTACTCTCATGGTTGGCTAATATTACCCTTGTGTATGGGCCTTGTGAGCTAAAGCTCTACCACTCGGATGGTTTCCGCATACCCCCTCATGAAGTTCTGCTAGTATATATTGTCCCTATTTAGCGGTGAGACACTTAAGATACGACTTGTCCAAAGACCGTTTGTATAACTGGTCATTTACCAAGGAAAATCATACCACTTGGATTTGGACCTTATGGGCTTCGACTCTATTATTCGATAGTTTTCTCAAGCTCAAATAATGCAATATAGGAGTCAGCCAAGAAGGGCCTATTTTATCTATTTGACTTACTCGATCTGTTGCAATAGACGATGCTGACTGGTAGTAAATTGGGAGGAATATAGTTTCTTTTAATGAGATGGACGTGACCACTATTGCCAATGCATCTGCCCTTCCATTGTAGTCCCTTGGGATATGCTCAAGCTTCTAAGCCGCAAAACTCCCTAGTCGTTGCTTGACCAAGCCCATATACCTAGCCATACATATTCTCCGTTTACCTATCTTACCACCAGTTGAGAGTTACTGCGTATGAGGAGTTTCTCTGATGATACTGAATGAGCGAGATCGCTACTAGCTAGGATTGCTTCATACTCAGTCTTATTATCGACCTGTGGAAGTCTGGGGCCATATGTACCGGGCTTACCCTTTCCCTAATTAGGCTTTTAGTTGCAAGTCGACTCCAAATTCTATTTCTAGTCCACAAACCATGGCTAATTCCGGACTACATCTGGTCAGGTAATTCACTGAAAATCTCGCCAACTATGCCTTCAATGCTGCTGGGTTTATATCATCACCCAAACACTTAACTCGACCGCCTACATGGTCATCCTCCCTAATAGGTTAAGCTTGTGTATAGTGTTTCACAAAGGGAGATTGGTCAGCACGACAATAGGATGTGCTTGAAAGTAGGGGCGAAGCTTCTTGGCCACTACACATAGGGCCAGTGCCGCTTGTTCTAGACGGGTATATCGAGTTTCTACTTCCGCATGGACTTTCTCATAGCACACCTGCCTCTGCTTTCTGCTTATTGTCTTCAACGTTGTGCTTACTAAGACTTCTGACACTATTAGGTAAAGATAGAGTGTATCCCTTGCACTTAGGCTAGCCAGGATTGGTGGTTTGGCAAGATACTATTTGATAGTCATGAGGGCTTGGTCACACTCTTCATTCCAGCCGACACCTTTAGCTCCCTTTAGGGTCGTGAAAAATGGTTTTAACTGGTTGGTGAAGAAGGATATAAACCGCCCGAGAGTTGCTAGTTGACTTGTAAGTTATTAAACCCCCTTTTGAAAGGTAGAAGTCTAGGGGTCCATTATTGGTTTGAGTTGAATGGGATTGGCCTCAATCCCTCTTTGGGTCACCATAGAGCCTAAGAACTTGCTTGCATTTCAGAGGGTTGAGTTTCATGTCATACCTTCGTAGTAGCTTAAAGGCTTCTTATATATGCTTGGTGTGGTCGAAGCATTCTTTGGATTTTACTAGCATGTCATCGATATGGGCTTCCATGGTGTTGCACAACAGCAATCAGAATATCTTAGTCACCAACCATTGGTAAGTTGCCTAAGCATTCTTATGCCAGCGCATTCATTAGGTAAGAAGACAACCCTCGGTAGGTAATGAAGATCGCTTTCTGAGTCAGGCAGTGTACGAATTTGATGATATCTGGAAGAAGGCAACAAAATTACGATTATGCTCGCTCGTGGCGCACACCCAATCTATAATGCAGAAAGGAAAGCTATCTCGTACTTCTGAGGTCAATGTAATCCGTTTTATTACTTCGCACTTTCCTTGTTTCTTTGGAACTACCACCACGTTAACTAACCACTCGGGGTACTTCACTTCCCTGATGAAGCCTGTTTTCAATAAGTTGTCTACCTTCATTTGGATGATTTGATGGCAATCTGGGTGAAAACGTCTCACCTTATGTCTGATCGACCTAACCGTGGGGATGATATTTATATTGTGAGAGGCCACATACTAATCCCTACTATATATAGAGTGGTTCCGTGCGTAACACATCTACGTTTATTTACTAATTAGTCAGGAACTATTCTTTTTCACATCTGACATAAGAGAACTAGCATAAGTGAACTTCTCCAGCTCGTCCAACATTAATTTTTCCAGGGGATCCACAACCAATGAATTCCTTTCTTTTGCTTTGATGTAGGAGGCAAACTGTGATTGCTACGTAGGTGTTTGATCTTCAAGATGAGGATTTTCAGGGTTCTTCTCCCCTTTCTATTCCCTGTGTAGATAGCCGATAGCACTACCATGCAGCCAGTTAACTACCTAAAAGGTCAACTTGCCCAACGTTAGTCAAATAGCTAATCGTTTGGTGGTAGGTTTAAGGGATACCTTTCATCGGGAGTGCGCCAAAGCTTATCCCATTATGACGCTAAGGCCCCAATTTCAGACGATTGAAAATATAACCCGCTGAGTCACCGACCGCTTCACATGCCAGGAGCACATTCTTATGTATGTCGTGGTATCGCATCGTTGAAAATCGAAGAGGATCCACTCATTGAGTTTAGTGATTCCTAAAGAGAATTTCATCTACCAAATGCCTGTGAATTACAACAAGTAAGGTCGTGGCCGCTAAGATCTACTCAGTACCTGTGCACATCAAAATCAAGTATCATTGCAGGGTGAGGTACCAAAGCATCATAAGTGAGGCGCAATTATCCTATTCCAATGATAGGAGGAAAGGATATGGGACCATCTATCGCTTGTCTCTTCCATGTCTCCTTTTGCGTGGATAACATTCACCCTAACTTTGACTGTGGCGGCTCTTAAGAGCTTCAGTTGCCTTCTGACCGACACTAAATTTCAACAAATGGGCCGCCCACTCATGGGCTGGTGGCAAGTATGGATTCCGCCGAGGTCGCACGTCGATCGTGGGATTATGTCCACGCTGTCTTGACTCCACCTCGGTTAGGTTCCCTAAATATATCTCCGAGGTGTGATCAGCTTTTCACCATAAATTTTTGTGCTTTGGCACCTCGGCTTTTTTTGGTCTCATGCCCATGGTCTCTATGATAATTGCACTATAAGGATTTGTCTTTTCGAGGGATCCGCTTGATCGAGTGCCATTTAAACTTTGGCAAGTCGCAAATAATGAGCAATAAAATTTCCTCATAAGAGACATTCGGTGGGGGTAAACCATGTGGGTCTCTCTCTTTCTTTCAGGATCGACCACTGGATCGCCCAATCTGCTTTGACATTCCTCGATTTGAGGGCCGTTTCCCTAAGCTTACCTATTTTCTACCAACCTGGCCAGATCATGATAGTTCGGGTCGCCAGACGGATATCATTCTCCAAAGATACCTATAAGCCCGTCTATATAATTCTTCCATCGTCGCTGGGGGATCTAAAGATAATAACTGGAAGAAATAAGTAGATGGCCCAAAGCTTCATAAATTTGAGGATCATGGCCCATGATAGGATTTTAATTACTGCTAACACACCAGTAACCTCCTCAGGAAATCATGAATTAGACTTTTTCTTCCCGCTTCAGAATGGTTTGTAAGGAGCTAATGTTTCTCACACTGTGCTTATATCGTGATATATGAACGCACCCCATAGTTCGTCAACTAATTTTTTAGTAGTGTAAAGAGCTTAGTGAACCAGTCAAAGACCGTCGTAGTAATGATTGTGCATAACAACTAGTCATTACTAGCATTCGTGTCATCACCGCACATAATGGAGCATATGGTCATATGGGTCACCATTATCAAACGTGGTGAAAGCTGAACACAAACTCCTATGTAGGCTCGTAGTCAAGGATGTTGCCCTAGGGTGAAAGAGAGCATGCCATCGTTCCAAATGAGGACCGCTGGTGGTATGTAAAATGTCAAGGCCAGACTAAGGTAGGATGCTCAGCAAGATCAGGGTAATGTGCCCTGGTGGCAACACCGACGTTCCTCGTGTGGCTTGACCTGACCAGATCGTTCTTCTCGCTACCCCTCTCCTTGCCTTGAGAGATGCAAGACTAATGGGGCCACACTCAAGGCAAGTGAGGCGAAGGCCTCTGCACTCCATCCGGTACTCAGGTTTTCCCGAGCATTCTTCGGCCAAGAGAGATCTCAGATGGGGAGCTTCTCGAGGATAGCGATCGCCTGTCAGGTATCGACGCCGGTCGGAGCAATGGGCCCCTTCCCCTTTATCGTGTGATTAGCCAAGGCATCACTCTGGCCGCCATCTTGCACATCTTTTCCAAGAGCATGAAAATTTTCACCCAGCCCGCACCGGGCTGTCATTCCTACAATGTAAGCTGCCTTAACTCAAGAACTCCTTCATCTGTCTTGCATTGTCAGAAACCCAGAAAATCAATTTCTAAAAAATGGTAAAAAGGTAATTTTGGTTGGAAACCTGAAAATTTTCTAGATCTCGAATAATGAAACTATTTCACCGCAAGAATTTGTCTCACGAAATCTGTTACCTGTACCAATTCATTTAATTCTAAGATACTAATTTTACGTTTTTTCTGTGCAATGGGTATCGAGTGATATTTTAAAGGCATGTGACATGACATTTCTACGATATGGACTATGTGATGACACATGGCCATGAGGGAGAGGGGGAAGGAAGGTGGGGCCCTCACTTTGGGATAGGAACAAATAATAAATAAATAAATAAATAAATAAAGAAAAAGAGAAAAGGAGATAAGTGGCAAGTGAGGAGAAGATAGGAAAGTGGGGGGAAGCTTCCCCACTTGACCAATTCGGTGGAAAAGATTAAAAGAAAGGAAGAGGAAAAAAATAAGGAAAAAGGAAATAAGGGAGAAGGGAATACAGGGGAGAAAAGAGGAAGAGAGGCAAATAGAGAATTTCCTAGTGTTCCGAAGGTCGAACCTCTACGGTCCGAGAATTAAAGTTGGTCCACGCAATGGGAGCTACGCGTGGGTACCAAAATTAGTGGGTTTCATCAAACTCCAAGAGGTAGGGAATTTTCCTACTTGGGTTATTTATAGCCTAAAAGTCATTTAATGGCATGAGGTTCTTCAGGGCCGTGAGGGCTGCGCTTTAGTCCTAAAATTTTTGACTGGAATGCTGAAATGTTTAGACTTGTTTCGTGCAATCCAGACTGTGATTTGAGGATTGGTTTTTGATCCTGTGGACTCGATGTCTTTGCCTCTATGTGTATTTGAGTTCGGGGTCAAGGCCAAATTCTAAGTGAAATGGACCGAACTCAGGACTGTCTGTAAGCAGGCCGGATGATGCCTTGTTGAATCCGAGGTCTTAAATCAAGGATCATTTTATGTGGTTATTGTTTGCAGTTGGAATAAATATGCTATCAGGTGAAAAAGTTCATGTTAATATATATGTATTTGATGTATTGAAATGAGATACATGATGGATGCAAATTATATGTAGAAAATATAATTATCCATGATTTGGTAATGTTGCATGTAGCTCTCATTATGCATGTAACATGATATGGCATGAAATGGCATATCCGCATTACATATGCACGGGGACATCGCATTGAGTCGGGTGTGTGTGCATGGTGATAGTCATTCACCATTCTTGGTAAATGGGTGGTGAGCTCGGTAATGGGACAATGTCCAAATTGAGACTCATAGTTGCATAACATGGAAAAGAGAAAAAAATACATGTGTTGGGCAGAGCAAGATGGGGTAGATCCCCCATTTAGGATGAAAGACCCAATTTATTGAGGTTAGACATGATCATCAAGCAGAAAACCCGTCAAAATAAGAAAGGCGCTCAAGGCCTCCGTGGTAAACCCGAAATTTGTTGCCCACAAATGCATAAACACATGGATTTAATAATCCAAATGAACATTAGAGGTTTCGTTCAACGGGTTATGAGTTTGCAACAAAAACTTTTATTTTTGAAAAAGGCCATTATAAACACTAATGACAAGTTTTCACACTTCGCATTTACGTGAGGGAGTCTGGCCAAAGACTCTGGATATGGCATGAGGAGTCTCATCTCATTCATGACATGTATCGTTCCATGGTAAGATTGTACTTCTTCTATATGGAACGGTATACGCGTGTGTGCCATTGCTTGTGCACTTAAAGGAGTAGCCCTTGTAGGAGAACTCCCATCGACATCGCTACCCTATCGTAAAAAATATTTCATGTACCTGAGGTATCAAGTGAAGGAACCCATCCGTGACCATAGTAGCGAAGAAGCACAACTCGACTCTATTTTCTGTTCTCAGAATATTCGGATAGAATATCCAGTTTTGTATATGTAAATGAGAAGTTTTTTAATAAAAAAAACTTATTTTTGGACTTGTTGAGTGTAGTGTTAATGGATTTCCCAGATTTTCACTATATGCATAATGTGTATAGATGCAACAGTATTGAATTTACTGCATTTTGGTGAGAGCTGAAGGTGAAAAAACATATAAAAGGATGCTGCATGATGGGCTATTTGGGTCGTGACAAGGTTTTCCCTGCTATGCATAGAGCTCGGTTATGTGTTCGATACGGTTCTCTCGTGGCACATATGGTTCTCGTGCTGCAAGCTGTTACTAGGGTAAATGGCTAGGCTTCTCCCGGTCGCGACAAAGTTTTTTCCATGGTTCTCTATCTACGACAGGGTCCTCACCGCGTCACGACAATGTTGTTCTCGCGACAATGTCACGATTGCAGGTTCCCTTGTTGCGATCGACCTACCATGACAAGAGGTCAAGGTCATGGTTTTGAGCTTAGTTAGATAGTGGAATTTTATGTTATAAAAAGTTTGGTCAAGACAAAAGGATTTTATGTCGCAATAGAGGATAGCCAAAACTAAGAGGATTGGTGTTGCGACAGGATTTTTCCTTGTCGCAATAGAGACTGGCTAGGAAAAGAGATTCTATGTCGCGATAGGGCATTTGTTGTCGCAATAGAGCTACTTAGTTAGATGATTCCATGTCACATGCAGTTTACTATGTCACAATTAGGGAAATTTTTGAGACAAATGGTTTAGTGTCAGTATAGATCTTTCTATGTCGTGATAGAGGTTGTCTTAACGAGGGGATTTTTTGGTCACGACATTGGCTTTTAAGTCCCAACAAAGAACGAGCATGAAAGAAAATCCCATGTCGCGATAAAGTTTTTCTCGTGTCGACAGCGGCGAGGCAAAGAAGGAACTTTATGTTCACATAGACTTTTCCCCATGGCAAAGAGATGTAAGATGCTGTGGGAAACCGGGTCAAGCACGCACAAATTCTTAGGTCACGACAGAGTTTAGTCATGGTAAAAAGATCCTATATCGCGACGGAGTTCATCTGTGTCACGATAGGAAACAGACACTGCGTGAGCGGCAAGCTTGTCATAATAAGGCACAACGCATGCGACTGAGCTCGGGCACACAAAGGACATGCTCCTAGCGCACACGACAAGGCATACTAAGGGCAGGCGACTAAGGCCTTGGCTAGCAAGACAGGATGCAAGCGTGACGAGAATTCTGTCTGATGGAGATTTCTATCACGACACTCAGATGCCAAAGAATAAATCAATAAATAAAAATTGATCCCCGGATTTGGGGCGTCACACTTGTTCCTCTTGCTTTCTCTCCATGTCCTAACACCAATGGAGGAATTGATCTTCTGGCATTTGGTTCATTGGAATGCTCGTCAGCCCTACTGCCTCGAGCAAATTTGGCGTAGAATGGGGGATCGACAAAGCTCTAGGTGATGAAGGGCCATTTGACAGCCTATCGCTGCTTTTATAACTTAAACAGACTTCTTGTTCGCCTCCCACTGACCTGCCACCAAGTTACCTCATCGCTTCGGAATCTTCCGGGCACTCAACGCATAATAATGCAAACTGTTAAAAGGGTTTAACATCAAAGCATTGTACAACCGCCTCCGATGATTAAGCCCAAGCAAAATACGAAGAGGAAGAAGAAGGAATTTCAGTAATTAGATTGCAGCCACATCTCCTCGTGGGATTTTCCTGATTTATGTGATACAATGGATGCCGAATTCCCTCTCATTTTGGTGTAGTTTAAACTCTTTTTAGGGATAAATATGTTTTTCCTTATCTAGGACTGGTTTTTCTTTATCAAGGATTATTCCTTCAAAAAATTTGGGATTTAAAAACAATGAAATTTATGGATAAACATCCTTCATGTATTTCCTGCCCTTATCTATTTATCAATAACAAACTTACCATACGTGGAAGGATAGCCGGCTGGGGGACCTAACACTCTAGACGGGCCGCCCTAAAGTTGGCCTTTGAGAAGACTCCCACGGGCTGCCCTAAAGAGCTGGCCTTTAAGGAGACTCCATAGCTTTCACAGAAGGGCTTTCGGATTCTCCAGTCTAAGTAGTCCCCCCTCTGTATTAATATGGTAGGTGGGTCTTAGGCAAATGAATCCCAAGCCCAGTGAGTATGGGTCTAAAAACCATGATACTCAGGATACCATCAACACAACAAAGAAGAGTACGTTTTGATGACTATCAATAATATTAAGGGAAAATGCAGAATTCTTTTTTTTAAAGGAAATAAAAAAATAGACAATAAAATTGGGATTCTAATTCCAATGACGCCTGGCATGGGCACATTGGACAGTCTCTTTAATAATATTTTTTTTTTTTAGTAACTATGACAGCTAGCTTGTTTAGAAAAACAAAAAACAAGTAATGACAGCTTGTTTGGAATAAAAAGAAAACTGAAAATAAGCTTGGGAATTGAGTTGATTCTTAGGGTCTATCGGTGAGAGTTTAAAAAGGTGACATCCGTTGATTTCTTTTGCAAGGGAGAGACAAAGCTAGGGACCAGACAAGTAATTATCAGTGGGAGGCTGCCTGAGCCTGAGGTTATAATTTTCTTTCTCCTGATCTCTTTTCTTTTCTTTCTGTTCGAGAAGTTTTCTTTTTATTCCCTGTTTTTACAACTCTTTACGCTTCTCCACTTGAGTGGTGGGGGATTTGATGTTGTCGGATGATGTATGTTTATTTTGCTTTGTTTTTTGTTTTTGTTTTTAAAAGCAAGAGAACAATTTTCATCAACTGATCTAGTATTTTCATGTTGATAATGGGCTTTCTACTCATAGATGTCTTTCTCTTGTGGTTCAAGGATTATAAAATCGGCGAGGCATTCTTGCCGGGAACTTATCCGATTTTTCGGAGCTGAATTCTAGGTCAACGGTGGAACCCTGCCCAAAACCATGGCAATTTGGGTCGTCAACCACCAGACCAAACTTTAAAAAAAGACTAATCATTTATTAACCTCTAACTACTTTACCAACACTCTTCAAAAAACAAACTACTTTACCAATATTTTTTAATAAATCTGTTTCTTTTTTATATTATTTATATAATAACCAAATATAAAAATATGAGTTTAGAAAGAATTCATAAATTGTCATAATTTTTTTACGATATTTAATACATTATAATTTTAATATTGCTTATCTCACTATCATATTAATCTTATTTTAAGAATTACCGTTCACTTCATTTTATATTTTTATATTATTCCTTTCAAGTTTTCAAAAAATATGGTATATTATATATATTAGAAATAATAATTAATAAAATTATAATTATTTGTAAATTAAAAATCGTTGATAAGATAAATTATGTGACACCCCAAATCTGGGAGTCCCGTTGACAACCCGTCAACCTACGAAATTCCTGTGGATTTCGGGTGACCCAATATCACACTATTGTGTCCCATTTATCGAGATCCATATTTTCACAAAAAAATCATGCCGAGTCTCCCTTTTTCGAGGAACTCTACCCAACATACAACCTGTATAACAGATAATCATAACCCATCTGTCCGAACGTAAGTAGTATTGACTACACTCGTCCATCCGTCCATATCCCCAATATACATCCCTTTAATGACCCATTCATTCACATTTAATTCTAAAATATGAGAATAAAATAACTGAATTATAAGAGTCATTAGAGTCTCGATCACGAATTCTTACCATAATTACATACTCGACTATTTATACAATAGTCCAAAAAAACTTTATAAAAATCATTTTATATAGAACACTTTTACAAAAATGTTACTCAAGGCCACATGTCGGCCTCCTTCGCAATCACGGTATTGTAGGAGCGACGTCTCCCTGTACACTCCCTGTACCTGAAAAGGGGTTCCACGATTGGGTGAGCAATGGCCAGTAGAAAAAAATTCTCCAGTAAGGGTTATTCCTCGCCTAAATACACATGCAATGTCATACATACATCAAACCACATTCCATTCAGAAAATGCAATCCTATATGGAATATTTCATGTCATGCATGAGATGAGACTCCTCATGCCCATAACCCGAGTCCTGACCGACTCCCTCACACATACAAATGCCAAGTGTGAAAACCAGTCATTGGTGTTTCACCCAATGACTTAATCCATTGGACAACCCTTCAATATTCATTTCAATTTATTTAATCTTGTGTGTTTATTTGGGTCACGAATTTCCGGGGTCTCACTGCAGGTTTCGCATGCCTTCCTACACTTTCATGTACTTTCATCGCTGGATACATATGTCTAACCAATAATAAAATTTGGCTCTTTCACCCTAAGGGGATCTGCCTCATCTTGCTTCACCCAAACACATGAAATTTATTATTATTATTTTATGCACCCGTGAGTCTCAATTTTGGACGTTGTCCCAATTTCCGAGCTCACTACACATTCACCAAGAATGGTGAATAACCAATACCATGCACACACACTTGACTTGACGCGATGTTCTCGTGCATATGAAATGCAATTATGTCATTTCATACTATAACATGTTACATGCAAATGAGAACTACTTGCAACATTTTCAACACATGGATAATTATATATATTTTTCATATAATTTACATCCATCAGAAATTCTATGTCAATACATCCACAAGAATGCATTAACATGATTTTCACACAACCAACATGTTATTCAAAATTTTGCAATAACACAAAAATAAAAAACAGCGCACATAGAGTTCGAAAATCAATTCCGAACTACCCAAAAATAGTCCTGAAAATTTAGTCTTGACTGGCCCAAAAACGGGGCCCCAAAAATTCCCAGTCCAGATCATTCAAACAACTCCTCAAAATTCAGCCCGTGACCATTCGAAAATAGTCCTGAAAATTAAGTCCGGACTGTCCGAAAACTCGAAAATTTCTAATATTTAGTCCTAAAATCTTGGGAGTCAATCACATTGCCAGTCACGGCCCCAAAGAAAGCCTTATGCCATTAAATGGCTTTTAGGCTAGAAATAATCCAAGTAGGAAAATTCCCTACCTCTTAAGGCGTAGAAGAAGCTCTAGGAAGTCCTATGGACACTTCCTAAACCCGAAACCTTCACTTCCCGAAAAACCTCAAAACCCGCTGAAATTCCTTGATTTCCCTCGTGCCCACACGTATTCCCTACTCATAGATAGAACATTGTCTCGTCCTCGACGAAAAACCGACTTCCATCCAATTTATAGATCTTAGAGAGAAGCTGAACTTCAATTTCCTTTCTCTCCTTCTCACTTTTCTCCTCCCCACGCTAACTCCCGTTTTTCGCCAAAATGTGGCTCTTTGTTTGACTCTCCTTTTCCCTTCCTTATCTTCTTTCTTTTCTTAATCTTTATTTTCTTTTCTTTTTTTTTTTTTAGTTTTGACACATGGCTCACATTGCTCATGTGTCCATCACTCATTCGGGTTCGTTTATGCTCCGAAACAATTTATTTATTTTCAGTTTAATTTATTTTAATTGAACTTCGCTCAAGCCATTTCATGACTTCCAAGGTTTTTGTAAAAATCTCGTCCTTGGAGTCACTGACGACTTATCACCCAAAAAATCGTAAAAATATTCTGACTGTCTCAGAATTCGATGAAACTTTTCTAGGTCACTAGATTTCGCGAGACGATTCCAACGTCGCAGTTCGTTTCGTCATCCAAGATTTAGATAATTTTCTAGACTTCCCTAAACCATTGTGGTAATTATTATTTTTATCATTTTTCCTGAAATTACTAATTTTCCTAGGTTTTACAAATTATTAGCATAATTTTTAATTCAATTTAAAAAACATAATTTTTAATAATAAATTATTCAAATCAAAATATTATCATTGGACCTATCAAATTTAGAAATTAATCTCAAATAATAATATAAATCATACAAAATAATGTAATTTTTTTATCTAGAATATGATAAAAATACGTTTTAATAAAAAAAGTATTTTTAATTTTTAATAAATATATAAATATTATAAATGAATTTCAAATAAATTTTTTTTTAAACTAGCAAATATTATTATCCTTCTTTATTTTGGGCTTTTTTTTTTCCAAAAACTTATAGGATTTTTTTTTTAACTTTAATTTTTTTTTGTGAAAATATCCATCAATTTACCGATATTTTCTGTAAATACATAAAATTTAAATACCGATATTTTCATCTCGGTGGTGTGTAATTCCTAGAGTTTTGATAATGTGATTGGGAAGAAAAAAAGGCTAATCTTTCTACTTTAGAAAAAGGTGTTTCCCTTAATACAAAATTTTTATAAATTTTATCACTTTAATATCTTATTTTAAAATTCATACTGAAGATTTTCTTATAGTTGAATAAAATCTTTTCATCTTAATAATCATTTTGTTGTCATTTTCTTTCAGGTAGCTTCTTCGCTTTTTGTTTTTTTTCAAATATTTTTCATGATTTTAAATAACATAATTCAATTTTATAATTCCAAAAATGAAGAAACTTATATAATTGATTCATAAACAAATAAATGTACTTTAGTGGTTGCCTCAACATAAACTGTATCCTTCATTTGATTATTTGATTTGTAATATTGTGCTCGTTAAGTATTAATTGACATTGTTACATTATTATGATCAACATGATTTTCTTAAATTTATTGTTGTATTCACTAACCTTGGTTTCATTTCTAGTGTTTGAATGAAATTAGGAACTTAAATTGAAATGATTATTTGTTTCATTCAAATATTTAGTAATAAAAGGATTGAGAATGAAAAAGAAATAAATTAACCATAATACCCTTATTTTTTTTACGATATTGAATACATTATAATTTTAACATTAAATGTATCATCATTTATCATATTAATCTTATTTTTAAGAATTACCAGTTCTCTTCATTTTCATTTTTTAAAATTAATCCTTTCAAGTTTTCAAAAATATGTATATATATATATATATATATATATATATATATATATATATATATATTAAAAATAATAATTAATAAAATTATAATGATTTGTAAATTAAAATTCTTTGATAAGATAAATTATTAGCATAATTTTTAATCGGATTAAAAAAACATAATTTCTAATAATAAATTATTCAAATCAAAATATTATCATTGGACCTATCAAATTTTAGAAATTAAATCTAAAATAAAGACATAAATCATACAAAATAATGTAATTTTTTTTATCTAGAATATGACAAAATACTGTTTAAAAAAATGATTTTAATCTACTAAATAAAATATAAATATGATAAAGGAATTTCAAATAATTTTTTAAAATTAGAAAATATTATTTATACTTATCAAATATATCCTTCTTTTATTTTGTTTTTTTTTTTCTTTTAAAAACTTTTAAGGATTTTTTTAACATTTAATTTTTTTTTTTTTTTGTGAAAATATCTATCGATTTACCATTATTTATATATATATATATATATATATATATATATATATATATATATATATATATATATATATATATAAATTCAAATACTGGTATATTTTCATCTCCCTGGTGTGTAATTCTAGAGTTTTGATACTTTGATTAAATGAAAGAAAGGCTAATCTTTCGATTTTTAGAAAAAGGTGTTTGCCTTAATACAAAATTTTTATAAATTTTATCTCTATAATATCTTATTTTAAAATTCATATTTAAGATTTTCTTATAGTTCAATAAAATTTTTTTGATCTTAATAATCATTTTGTTGTTATTTTCTTTCATTTAGCTCCCTTGCTTTGTTTTTCTCAAATATTTTTCATGATTTTAGATAATGTAATTCAATTTTATAATTCCAAAAATGATGAAACTTATAGAATTGATTCATGAACAAATAAATGTACTTTAGTGGTATTCTCAATATAAACTGTATCCTTCGTTTGATTATTTGATTTATAATATCGTACTGATTAAGTATTAATTGACATTGTTACATTTTTTATCAACATGATTTTCTTAAATTTATCGTTGTATTCACTAACATTGTTTCTTGTTAAAAATATATAACTCAAAAGCAACGTATACTCTTGTTTTTCTCTGACTTGTTTATCCATTTTAATTGCATGGCATTATAATTTTTATTATTTAATTCATGACATTACCTTTTTTATTATTGATTCACAGCATCCATAGATTTAATCGCCTAATTTCCATTTGTCACAAACTTGGTTTAGAGATGTTTGATAGGCATGAATGGGGATGGAAATGAATATTTTGTCCTTATTCCTACTTCATGTGAAATGGAACTATAGTTTTGGTTTCATTCTTAGTGTTTGGAAATTAGGAACTTAAAATTAAAATAATTATTTGTTTCATTAAGATATTTAGTAATAAAAGGATTGAGAATGAAAAAGAAATAAATTAACCATAATACCATTACATTTTAATAATAGCTCTTTGAGGGTTTTCTTTCATTATAAATGTATAAGACAAATAAATAATATTATATAATTAATGAATAAAAATTAATCATAAATGTCATAATACTCTCTAATATTCAAATGCAAATTGTTTTTTAAACGAAGAAGAAGATATATATATATATATATATATATATATATATATATATATATATATATATTCAAGGCAATCCGACGCATTGTAGTGTATTGATCACACAATTGACTAATAAGAATGAACACATCTTAATCCAGAGTCCAATTCTCAATTCAGAGAACAAAATAGCGAAAATGCTTTAATTTTGATTAATAAATTGATAAAAGTGATAAAAGTCCACGAAACAAACCCTAAAACATCTATTAATACTCTATGCATAATATGGACATAATAGGAAATGAAAATAATATCCTAAAACAATAATAGAAAATAAAGATAATATCCCAAAAAAATAATAGGAAAACTCCCTAGCAATGACACCAAAAACTTGTTAAGGCTCAAACGTCTCCATAAAATATGTGCACAAGTGCACATGTCGCCTCAAGTAATACAGTGATAAGAGAGTATTGTCTCATGGAGAATTTGAGTTACTAAGTACTGAAATTATACTAATCCTAGCTTTATTCAGATGATCACAATTGTGAAATTGAAATTGAAATCTAACTGAGTAATTGAAAACATAAACAACTACTATTCAACCACTAGGAAATGGGTGAATGACACGGTCTGTGGTTTTACCATTTAGCCAATCCCCAATTTTGGTCTGACTTTACCACCAATCAAGCTTAAATCCTCTATTAATGGCAAGCTTCACAATTGCACATGTGGATCTTTCTCAAGCAACCACAATCTACCCTGAGGATCATATTATTTTTCATCTCTACTCAAACCCTAAATTCTAAAGGTGCATTAAACCCGAGAAACCCAAATTTCCACACATAACTCATTAATATCTCTATCCTAAGATGAAATATGAAATTTTATCCATGGTCTAACCCACTAATTACATCTCAGTTTCATAATGGGCTACAATTCATGTTAATTGTGATCAATCATCAACAAGCAATACAATTTGAACAAAACATTTAATAGAATATCATTCAAACTTCAATTGGAACACAAATCAATATCTAGAATCATATTCATGACTAAACTACATTAGAACCCTAGTTTAGGAAATTAGAACATTCTAGAGAGAGAGACACATTCAAATACAGAAAAAAATAAAAAGGAAAAAAAAACTATAAAATTCGTGAAGATCTCTAGTTCTTGTTCTTCTTCCTCCCTCTTATCCTCAACACTTGAACTCTAAGTCACCTCCCAAATCTCTAAGAATGAACCTCTTTGAATTAGGGTTCCCTTTGGTTTTATATCCCACTTAAGGCTTTAAAAATAGGAACAAATGGGATGGATCTTGAGCTGGATATGGGTTGATGTTGTGACACGAGTGAGCCACATTACGACGTGTGGGGGCTGAATTCTTCACCAATGCTCGGCCAAGTCATGATGTGATGAATCGCACGTTGCAACGTCGGTTGCAAGCTTTGTAGATGCTCCTTGGCCATGCCTTGACATGAGATCTCACATTGTGACGTGGCTGCTAGACTTTCAACTTTTGCTCTTTGCAAGCCTCTTGCTTCATTTTAGCTCCACTTTATGCATATAATCACATCACATGCCTCAGGACTTCCCTAATCACAAATACGAACAAATAACGTGTTAGAACACTTATTAATTTCATAAAACAATAGGAAAAAGTAGCTAATAAATGGGAATGTAATGATTATAATGAATACTCATTTTATTAGGTCGATCGTGATGATTTGGCTTAACTTCAATAATCCTAACCTATTAAAACTAGGAAAGTTCTCCAGTTCACCAACCAAGCAATTTTCCCTTCTTCCTTATAGGTTGAAGTTGGCATCAAGACTGAGTAGTGCATCGCATGCCCTTGTCATTGTGACACCCCGACCTAGGGGTCCATTGACAACTCGTCAACCCGCTAAATACATGTAGCCATTGAGTGTCTCAATGCCACAAAATGAGTGTCTCTCTACCCGAGACTCAAACATGAGTAAAAATGGCGACGTTGGGCCCATACATCCATACTCACCAAAATATAACCAACTATATTACAACAAGCAAGAGTTACCATACTCTTTATAACATATATCAAAAAAATTAAGCATTCTAATAAAGATGTTTTACAAAAATATATAATCAAAGCCACATGTTGGCTTTCTTCAAAGCGGCCCCCAGTGAGCCAGTTCTCCTAAATACCCCCGCACCCGAAAAGTGGGATCCCACGACAGTAGCGAGCAATGCCCAAGAGTCACCTCTTCTACGTGGCTACTCCCACCTAAAATGCACATGTAATGGCACAACACAAACATCCACATTCCAAACAATTTGTAATATACACATGGAATGACTTATATCATGCATGAGATGTTTTCATGCTCATATCTTGAGTCGCTCACCGACTCCCTCACACATGCCCATGCCAAGTGTGACAATCGTCACTGGTGGTACCAATGACACCATATATCAAGCCCTTGTCAGCTCACCAACACCCAATGCTAGTGCCAATGGGTAACTAATCCCTAGTCAACCCCTACTCCTATCACTCAACTAGAAGTCTAAGTGATAACCATGACCGTGTGTGTTCTTTTTAGGCCACATAACTTTTTTACTTACACCACAGGTCTCTTACACCCCCACAGAACATCTCAGATAACACCGCGGGTCTCTCACACCCATACAGACTTTTTCGTATATCACCACTGCCTCTACACCTGAATTTAAAGCCACTGAGGGGATTAACGCACTTCCTCTTGCTTCGCCCCACACACATTAATTATTATTCCATTTATGACTTAAACCATGAGTAATTTATTGGACGTTGTCCGAAACATGAGCTCATCAGACATTCACCATGAATGGTGAACAACCATATCGTGAACCCACACCCGACTCGACGTGATGTACCCGTGCACATGAATGCAATGATGCCAATTCATATATTCCATTCTTACACAATTATATTCCATATAATTCAAACGTCATGTTAACACATCAAATTAGCATGCATTAACCTATCATTCATGCCACATATCACTTTAAGCATACATGGACATCACAAGTCACTACCACCCGGGTAATGATACACATAATTCCTTAGGCCTAGTGGTGACACAATTTGTCCACGACTAGCCTCCAACGAGCCATGTGATGGCCTCAACCATGCACAACTATGTGTCATTCATTTTCCAAACAATGACACACAAACAACTCAATCATGTTATTCAACTACCAAGCAATATCATGCAAAAATTTCTCATGGACACTCTCAGTCCAAATAAAATCAGTTTCGCATCAGTTTTAACAAATTTCCAATTAGCCGTGGACTATCCATGGATGCCCTTCATCAGTTTTTGGGGCCCCATTTCTTCGGGACTTAATGCACTGGGCCATTTCCGACCTCACAACTCCCAAAACCATTTTCATGGTCTTTTAGACAAAGAATATCCAAGTAGAAGAAAACCCCTACCTCACGGAGTCTGTCGAAATTCCACAATACCGATACCCACGCTGTGGTTCTCAGTAGCAGGATCAACTCATTTCGTCTGCACCGAAATTCTAAGGACCTATCAGCCGGGAAATCTAGAAAGAAGGTAGAGCTTCTCTCTTAAAAGCTCTTTCTTCCTCTCTCTTTCTCTCTCTTTTCCTCTTTTTCCCTCCCCAAACCACTAATAGCTGTCAGAGGGAATTATCTGCAACAAACATTTATCCTGAGATTACACTTTATCCTTAACATTCTGCAGATCATCACTCATGCTACGTCAACGTCCATTAACCCGGATTTAGATCTGTATTTATTTTGACTATATTCACAAATTACACGTCTCATCTGAGCCACCAAATGCTTAAGTAACTGCACCACCATTCGCGTTTCGAAAACGTGAAATTCTCGATTGTCTCGAATCCAACTAAATTTAACTTATTAGAATTGCTGCATCGATTCGATTTTCTCTCGTCCATTTCATCATTCGAGATCTAGAAAAATTCTGGATTTTGACCAAAATTTACCATTCTACCCTTCCTCAGAAATCTAGATCTTCCGGGGTTTCACAGTCATTGCATTAATTAACATTGTGTCATCATTCTTTGCTCTTTTCTTACAAAGTTAGCATGCATATTCCACTCTATTTAAAGTAAAGGCAATCGTATGAGTATGAAAAGCATTGGCTTTTAAGTCATCAACTCTAATGTCATTAATTTCTTCATCTTGATGTGACTCAAATATATCGAAGTCGACATGACTTCTTTTTCCATTAGCACAACCCTTGCTAAAAAAACAAGACTGGATGATCTGAGGTGGAAATATGGTTCCATTAGCATCTTTGTGCTCCTATAAAATACATAATATGTTGTGGAATAAAAGCTCTCCAAAAAAAAAAAAAAAGGAAAGTAGAGGAAATATCATAAATATACCTATCTTAACCTAACCTTGAAATACATCTTGATTACGTATAGCCATCTTCATTTCACTGTTCTAAGAAAACTCCACTTTCATGCTGCGGTTAGCACATCCATTATTATGGAATTCTTAAATTTTTATTTTATGTTTGCATATGATTCAACATGTGATTCGTCCTCATATTTGGTGGTTAGGTTTGATCATAAATATTTATAAAACTAGAAACATCAAGTAAGGTAGCCTAAGTGACTATAATGATAGTGGCGCTAGGGTCATCCACTGAGATGGGTTTTCTAGTTATTGGTAACTTGACCAAGTTATGTGTTTAGGGTATTGTGACTTTTGTGAATTGTAGATCAGGTGATTCGCTAGTCTAGGTGGTGTGTAGGTTGGAGATCATAAAATTTTATTGTCAAAACTACCTAGCTTAATCAAGGTTACTCAGAGGTATACGCTTCGGTCGCTCCACCGGGATGAGCTTGATTTGGTGATCCTTGTAATCTTGCTTGTGAAAAAAATTAACTTTTAAAGTAAAAATATGGTTTTTAGAGAGTTGGTTGGTTGGTTGATTGTATTTTAGCAATTAAAAGACCTCAAGCTTGGTTTCACTAAGCCAACACACACCAATGAGAGGTGGTTTTGGTTTCCCGAGTGAGTGGATGATTAGAACATATAGCCCCTGCATCACACCTCGCTAAGGTTGTTCACTTATTTAATTTATGATTAAGCCCAAATTCTAGTTATAGGATAGGTTTTGATAACTAAATGAATGTGTCTAATAGGCTCTCACCTTGGCTCTTTTAGGGTTCGAACAAGACCCAGTCTCGGTCATGCATAAAGAAGGAAGAATCTTCTCAAAAACAATAAATATACTTGTTGAACTTTCCAAGTTTCAAGAAGACTAGGTAACCAAAGATGAGAAACTCCTTATAGGATAGTTTGGGGGATCCTAAGCGTGTAGCCACTTACTCTAAGTGTCCCCAAACTATTACCACACATCCTAAAAGACATTCAAACCTTACCTTGGTGTTTAGCATTGTTCACCCCTTTTGATCATCATGGTGGGAGACTTGGATTCACCAAACCTAAAGATTGGAGGGTCTACTCACTCATGGTAGTCATTGCAAATATCCATGAGGTGTGAAGACATCAAAATTGTGCACAAGAATGAAATAAAACTAAATTTTATTGAAATGTTGAAGAACAAAGCAAATTCTCCAATCCAAAGTTGCATAATTCGTTTGTGATCAATACCATTATAAATAAGGCATGAAAATACATCTTGGGGGCCATTTAGACAAGTTACAGTGATCCTAAATCAAAGATACACCAAATACAAAGATTGAGGATTGAGAAGGGAATCAAAGCTACTATTATTCAGAAACCAAAATAATTTACTTTGCCTAGGGAGGCAAAGCAAAATGGTCCAGTATCCAAATTACATGCTTGCTCTCTCTTGTGGAAAAGCTAAGAGAAATTTCGCTCTGCCTAGGGGAGCAGTGTGAAAGGTGATCGTATTATCCTCGGGCCTCCGTCTCTTCGTCTAATCATGCTTCCAAGGCTTCAACTCATCCAAATTTCATCTTGAAGCTTCAAAGGTTGAATTTGACACCCCAAAACATCCTCATTGGTTGTCCTCGTGCAATCTAAGAGCCAAAAAAGTACCTAAGAAGGCCTATAAACACAGCAGTACTCAAGAAAAACATGTTCAAGGATTGGGACTTGACAATGAGCATAATCGGCTAAGTATGATAATTTAAGACAAAAAGGGTTTTAAAAGAAAGGTTTTAAGTGTGTAAAAATGTCCTTTTTGAGTAGTTATTATTTGGTGTTTTGTGAATGCAAATAACTAAAATTGTGAAAATTCAATGGAGAAAGGCCTTTGGGTTTCGCTTCATTAAGGTTCACTTCCTCAGGTAATTTGGGCAATTCTAGGGTTAATTAGGTGGGTGAATGGGAATTGAACATTTAGTTGCTCTCATAAACCTCGATAAGATGGTCCTTTATTAGATTTGGCTTAAGCATGGGTTCTACTTGTGTGGTAAGCGACTTTTAACCACTTAAATCACATGTTAGGCACTCACCTAGGTTCTTTTGTATCCTCAAAAGGAGATAATTGTCCGTTGATGGCGAGTGAAGGATTAAATCAACAACAACCCGACGTACCTACTAAGATTACCAAGTGTTGAGCAACCTATGTGACCTAGGGTAAGAAATTCCTTCAAGGACTTGTCCAAGGATTATAAAGATTTCAAAATTTCCCTAGGATTAACCTCGAGACATATTACGTTTGTCCTAAACGAATTCAATAGATTAAAGTTCTCACCTTTTAGATTAAGACTGTTTTGTCTTCATTACCTATAGTTTTGAGTCCTAAATCCGCATCTCCCTATGAGAGGGGCTACTCGTGCATGATGGAGATGAAATCAACAATAACACATGAAGAAATCCCAGTCATTCATAAACAAATGAAAAACAATTGCAAGTTCTATCGAAAGATTGAAAGAAAATACCAAAGTGTCTCCAACCAAGGTTGATCCAAGAGAAAACTCGAACTAAACTAATCTATGTTGCCTAATTCTTCATAATTAAAACACAATTCATTTTTCTAGCCCTAGCCTCATTTATATGAGTGAAAATACATCTTGAGGGCATAAAAGTCATGTTACAGGCATCCTACACCCTTTACATATTGAAAATCGGGTTGTGAAAGAGCAGAACAACCACGTAATCTCGACTGAGATTTCGCTCCGCCTAGGGAGGCTGAGCGAAATTGCACAATGTTGCCCTCCTGGTTCCGTTTCTCCATCTTTGACTCCAAAATAGTTCCAATGTGTTCTGATGACTTTCGTGAGCCTCCAAACATCGATTACGAACCCTGAGATGACCTTATTTCTTTTCCTCATGTTCTAATCAAGAGTTGAACAAGTACCTAAAAATTCTATAAAAACAACAAACTCTAGAAAAAACATTAGTAGCGCGCTGCTAGGAACCACAATGTGTCAATTAGATAACATCAAGTACAATCCACTCAAAAGGGTATTAAAGGTACGAGTAGTTACCACATGGTCAGTATGTCCCATTTATCGATCCATATTTCGATCCATATTTCCACAAAAATTCCAGAGTCTTGTTCGAAGCTCACCCAACATACAACTGCATACTCTCATGGCAACATGACCCAATATTATACAACGACCACATCGAGTCCACATAAGAGTAAAAATGGCCACATAGGGCCCATTTATCCATAATCAAACATATAAGCACATGACTATAAAACCATAGTCCATAAGAGTTTAAATCTGCATCATCATTATACAACAATACAACCCATATATATTTACAAAATATATATATATCAAAATCCACAATTCTAGCTTTCTTCTCTCAATCCCACATGAGCACGGTCCACGGTAAATCGGCCATGCACTTGAAATGTGGTCCTACCGACGGATGAGCTATGCCTAAAGAGGAAAATTCTCCTACAAGTACATTCTCATTTAAAATGCACATGCAACGGCGTACATAAAACTCAAACCATATTCCATATAAATAATGCAATCCTATATGGAATGTTTCGTATCATGCAGATGATGAGACCATGCCCATGTCCTCGAGTCTCGACGACTTCACACCCGCACCATGTTAAAAACTGGCCATCGGTGTTTCACCCACTGCCTTAAACCATCGACTACTCCTCCAATTTTTTAATTTATCAAATCCCGCGGTGTTTATTTGCTTCGCGCCGGTCTCACCGCAGCTTTGCATCACCTTCCACACTTTCGAACTTTTCATCGTTGGATCCATATGTCCGACCAAGAATAAAATTCTGGGTCTTTCACCCTGTGGGATCCACCCTAATCTGGTTTCACCCAAATACATGTGGATTTAATATTATTATTGTTTATCTAAACTGTGAGTCTCACTTTGGGACGTTGTCCCATTTTTGAAGCCTCACCTAAGGCATTTTACTAAGAATGGTGAATAATAAAGATTCATGCAAACACACAATTCGACTCGACGCGATGTGACCATGCATATGAAATGCATGATGCCAATGCATTTTCCTTCATGTTATATGGATATATGCATACTTCATGAAACATTAATACACCGTGACAATTATAATTTTTATATATAATTTATATCCATGCAATCCACGCATTACTGTATCAAATAGCATATATTAACATGATTTTTAAACACTGCATAACATGTTATTTAATATTTTACAACAATAACACACAAAATTGCTTAATCTCTGACCACATAAACAGGCACCTCTGTCCTTCACTGTCAATACCGAATTATTAGGATAGCAAGACACAATTCATTAAAACTCACGTACATCGCCTCGGATCAAAACCAAACGCGAACTCAAATTCCTCAATCACAGTCAGCCCCGGTTTTTAGTCCGATCGCTTGATAATGGGCCCCAAAAATTCAGCTGGGGATTGCCCAAAATGGGCCTTTAAATTCAACCAAGACTGGTTCGAAAATAGTCCCAAAATTCCTAAAATTCTACACTCACCAAAAAATCGAGGACTCGAAATTCTCTAGCCTTTACTACCTCTAAGCTAATCTCATCCATTAAATGACCTTTTAGCCGGAAATAACACAAGTAGGAAAATTCTCTGTACCTTATGAGCCAACTAAACTCCAAGATTTTGGTACCCACGCCAGCCCCTCAAGCGTGGATTCAACTTGCCTTCAAATTATGAAACCTATGGGTCCAATTTCCATAGATCTGAGAAAGAAATGAAGAAAGAAATAAAAATAAAATAAAATCCTCTCAACCTCTCTCTCTCCACGCTCCCTCCTCTCCGTCTGTTCTGACCTCTCTTTTATCTTTTTTTATTTTTTAAATTATTATTATTTTGGATACTTTATTCATATTGCTTCATTCAACTGTTTCTATGGGTTTAAAATTTATTTTTCAGTTCACTATTTTGAATGAATCAAGATTTTAAACTATTCTACTCTCCAGATTTTGTAAAATTCTATCCTCAATTTCACTGCATCGCTTATCAAAAAAATCAGAAATATTCCATTGCCTCATAATTCATTTAAATCCTTCTCGAAGCCAATAGATTTTCAAGGAGACAAATTTATCTGCTGTGAGTCCGCTTCGTCATTCGATATAGAGAATTTTCAGTTTCCTAACCATTACAACTATTATTATTATTATAATTTTTCCTAGCTTTGAAAATTTCATCCTGAGTTTCATTCTTTCTTCCCTTAATGCACTTCGTCCTTGAAATTCACACATACTAGCACACACAAACACATGCATATGTAGTAATATTTTAATGCCAAATATTAGACCATCGCACTCGCCCTCAAATAGAAAGACATGTGGCCCACACGTGGGTCCTCGTCTCACATTGCTTTCTCCTCCTGTTACATAACACTTTTACTGGCTCCGCACTGGCTCAAGGCTCTCAAAACCTTATCCCTGGCCATCTAAGATACGCATTGGTCCCTCAAGGTCCCATATGTCAATAGTAATCTCTCCTCAATCCACTACATGAGCCGGATCTCGAATATATTTCCGAGTAATGGAGACGTGGGAACACCTTACGAACACCGACAATCCCGGGATGGTACCGCCAATCGATATACACTGTGCCACCCTCTCTGAGCACCTCATGGGCCTAATATACCTTTATGGCGCTTAGCTTCCTCGTCATTAGTCCACTAATTTCCACATCACCTCAAGAAGACAAGGATCACCAACTTCCAACTTCAGAGGTCGCATTAATATCATTTGGCCAGAGGCTTCTTTGTCAGCTTGAGCCTGAGGGCACGACAATCCAGACTCCTCTCAGGTGTCTGATCTGTGAACCGACTGAAGTGATGGAACGCCTCCCCACCTCTCTGCCCAATGTGACTCACATCAAGGCCTCCACTATATACCATAGAAAACCATCGTGGCTACCTTGATAACCCGTTGTTGCAGGCGACCTACTAGTGCAAGTGCTCCTCCCCAACACCTGAAGATTCCAGTGGCCCATGATCGCAGACGATATCCTCTAAAACTGTATGGTCCTCCCACGACCATCCATCAAGACAGTGTCAGGTTCATCATCAACCATCCCCACGGTTTTTCACTGAAACTCTCCAAAAATGAGCGGAACTCTGGTCTCATCCATACTATGGATAATGTACTCATAACTAAATCATCCTCTTATATACAACCCCTAGAATCTCTCCCAATGTGAATATTCCAGACTTACACAAAGCAGCCACTGAGCAGCTACCTAATATAAACTGATACAGATCATGCTCCATCTATCCCGTGGGAATGGTCATAAAACCATCAGATGATGCCTCCTACTTCCATACTGGTCATCTTGAATATCGGATAGGCCTGATCGGGCTTCCTGAATAGTCACTATCATATGTGAGACATCACGAACAAAATCTAATGTGTCATTTTTCACCTGAACAATATCAGCATGAAGATCTCAGACATCTTTATGCCACTCGATGCATAGCAAACGAGATAATTAATTCCTAAAGATCTCCTTCTAAAATCGGTCCACTAGTGTGAACCACAACCCATCCCCATACCGAAGATCATCATCCATAATACCTAACTTTCAGCAGAGGCACTGGCACACTGATCCTCGATTTAATATCCCGCTTTCAACTTTGATTCAACCACCCCGCTTAGTAGGATACAGAATCACTTTAAATTTGAAGGCAATCTTAAGAGCACATCACTATATTGCAGCCTAAACTGTCCCATGGTCTCGAAAAGATCACCACTCCCGGAAGCTACATTTAGCTAGTACTCCCGTGATTTTGACCGAAAGACATTAGCCACTACATCTTCGCTTACTGATGGTAAATGCAAAGTGTCATAATCCCCGATATCATCCATCTCGCGCTGCCTCATGCCGAGGTCCCCCGCAAAGAGATACTTTAGAATCTGTGTCCCAAAACACCTCAAACTCGTCAATTACACAATAAGGGAGGCCAAATCTTTATGGCAAAAGACTACGCCAACCTGTATCATGTAGGTAATTCTCGCTTCAGCGACCTTAGCCATCCTAACGACGTTTACCAAACTTCCTGGACCCATCACCAAGACACATCTCGCTCCATCTTAAAGGCATCACAAGACACCGTGCACCTTGTCCTTGTCTGGACTATTAGAATAGGAGTCGGCAAAACCTTCAACTCCTCTTTGGAATGCCTCTTCTCAAAGGTCATCCCACTAAACTAACACACTTCCTGGGTCAATCGAATGGCAGGTGCTATAGACTTTATAAAATCCCTGTAATAACCTCAGAGATCTCATCAACTTAAGAAATCGCTGTGATCTCGAAGATCACGCCTTCTCCTAATCCATAATAACCTCTGTCTTCTACACTGAACACACTTTAAAGTCAATTGATTTGGTCCCAAGAATCTCACCTCAGCAAACCAAAACTCCCACTTATTGAATCCTTGGTGATACAACCTGATGGTCCCCAGCTCAAGAGAACAATTCCCGCTTAATGATCCTCATGTCTTCGGGATTGGGAGCAGATCAAGATGTCACAACAAAGACCACAACAAACCCATCTAAAATATGGCTGGAATACCCTATGCATGAGATCCATGAATGCTGCCACGCAGATTCACAACCCGAAAGGCATCACTATGAATCGAATGCTTCCATATCACGCCCCAAACGCTTTACCTTGTATTATCACTTCCTAACTCTCAATCGTGATGATAACCTATGGCAAAGGTCTATCTAGAGTAGACTCTGCACTTTCAAATGACAATAAACAAGCTATCAACCCTGGTGGTGATGTCTGCATTTTATCAGAACTCCTATTCAACCGTCGATAATCACACAAATGGCTGGTCATTTCTTCTTCGCAACAACCAAGCAACACCCATGTGGCGCCGATCTAATAGCCTTGGTATCCAAATAAATTCAGCTTGACCTTGAGTTCCTGCAGCTCAACCAAAGGCCATCCCATGAGGAGTCATAGAAATGGACAGACGACTGTGGTGTAATCTCAATGACAAAGTCCACATCCCCGAGTGGTGCACCTAGCTCATCCAAAAACATCCTCATACTCAAACTACACCCGAGGTAGATTCACCTCAAAGCCCTCACCTTGTCTCCAAGGTAAGGCTCACAGCCAACCCATCAACTACCCACTCTATCCGGGAGCCACACGGTACGGGGGCAAAGCATCACAAGCCCTTCCTTTGAGAAATGAACAAAATTAAATATTTCATGGGTGTGAAGTGAATCCTACTCCACACTGCAATCAATGACTTCACCTAAGGGCCGTTAACGCACTCCATCCTAAGATGGACCTCAATTTGATATGTCCACAATCTTGGTGTCCAATAAAGGAGTATAATCACTAAGATCTCGACTCACAATCCCGATATCTGATTGACACTACCCTAGTTCCTAGAGAATTACACACAAATCGCCGCTTTTCTAAGGTTTCAAACTTTCTAAGTCAAACTTTCTACATTATGCAATAAATACGGAATATGATGCATCTAATTTTTAAACAACACTCTGTGGAGCGGAATGTACTCCCGTGATATCGATCGACCAAGCTCAATCATGCAGACCACAAAGATAGAAACGCCTCAGGGTCCCCCGAAGCATGTGTCTGAAGTCTAGCCTGACTCTCGACCTATACCCCCGCCTCGGCCGACGGTACCGGCCGAAGGTGCTTGCGCAGCACTCGTTATCAAACGTTCCTCTCGACCCACATCGAGCGGCAACAACCGAGTCCACGCCTGTCCCACCGATGACGGGAAGCCCAAAACCCTAGGATCCATGCCTCCGTGGGCAGTCCCGCTTCATATGTTCAGGATGATGGCACAGGCATGTCATCGCCGCTAGCCTCTGCATTGACGCTGTGGGATGTAAGTCCTCCGTCTCTTTCCTAAACCAAGAAGGCCGATCCCCTCTCCTTCCTTCTTCCCAACGACACTCGTGATCCCGAATGCCCCGTGTGTCCTCCATCTCTCTCTCTCTATGGCCAGAGCTGGTCCCAACCATAGATCCATGTCATGGTATGAGGCCCACAATCTGTCTCGACAGGCAACTTCAACCATTCTCAAATCTCCCGACTCAGCCCAAGGTCTCAGGCAATAGTCATCACCAAACGTACAACCTTTAAAAATCGCTGACGCATCATCACTCATCGCTCCTTCGCTTTCAAATTTCTAGGAACTCTTGAGCCTTGCATGTCTAGCAAATACGTAAAATACTTGCTCAAAGAGTCCATGGAACTTTTGCCTAAGCCATTACTCTAAATCTCTGGGAGGTCTTAACCCAAATTCCTACTACACTGGGACTCACCTTTAGCCTGAACGCGCTTAGCCTAATCTCGGGGCCGATCCGGGAGGTGGCATCATAGCCTCCAATACCTTCCTAATCACGAAACTAATGACCGCCACCATCTGATCCCCTCCCCATGAATGCCTGAGATAACGCGGACTTAAACCTTCGAGGTTACTCTGACCTCCTTGACTACTAGTCGCACTAGCCTGCAATGGCAAAGAAATTGAATCAACAAATTTCAAAGAAAGGCGTGCCGGGTCAAAAATGTGTGGTACTGACCCGCACTCCTCGTGGACGACCCCACGCCCTCGTCCTCGACTCGCCATCTACACATGTCAAACATAACAAACTTTATTCAATTTCATTTTACCAACTGCAATGCACATGCCAATTACTAATAAACTTGATAACCATGAACTCGACCGCTCATCACCTAAGTGGTGTTAATTTCTGACCACTCCTTTTATTTATTTCCAATAAAATTCAAAACCTTCGTGTCGGCTTCGTTTTCCTCGAACCTTGCTATTATAGTTCCAACCTAGCATTCCAATTTTCTTTTTCCTATATACATTATGCCACAGATATAATTTTCTGTACCAATAACCACGCAATCACATTTCACATATATGATCATACCGCGTGTATGTTTTCCACGCGAATGTAAATACTACAATCACGCAATCACAAACATGGAACACATATTCAACACAACATGAAACACAATTTACATGCAAGGGTCTAAACCCTTCCTATGAATTCCTGTGTAGTATTAGTACCTAAACTCCGATACCGTTGCGACGCCGCATCAATTTCACCGCAATAGCCATGGCCTAAGCCCATGTCCCTCGCCCCAGGCGTTGATATAACGGCGCTTTGATACCATGCCGTTTAGTATCAAGACACACCGTGTAATCATAACCAGCACTTAATCGCGAATCGCATATCCCAGGCCCACGCCAAAGATGCTGGCAGGTAATAGTATACCTTAGCTCGATACCATCAAGCCAGAAGTCGGTGACTGGATCACACTTTATGATACCCACTCCCGAGCCCCCTAGGTAACCTCACTCAAGCTCGACACTGCCGTGACACCCCTATCCTGTGTGGATCCCACGACAACCCGTCAACCCATGAATTCTGGCGATTTTGGGGCTAATTCGACACTACACTGCTATATCCCATTTATAGATCCATATTTCCACAAAAATCTCACAGTCTCCTTTGTTCCGAAGCTTCTACCCAATACACAACTAGAAAAGTAATTTCATGGCAACATGACCCAATATTATACAAATCCACTACATCTGGTCCATTATTACGAGTAAAAATGGCCAACATAGTATCTGAGCGATTCATTCTCAAACATATAAGCACATGACTATAAAACCATAGTCCATAAGAATTTAATTCCATCACTCTTATACAAATAAATACAACCCATATATATTTACAAAATATATATATCAAAAGCCACAATCTGGCTTTCTTCTCAATCCCGGCTTCTAAGGAGCGACATTCCATCGGTAACTCGTCTCAAGACTAAATGTGGTCCCACGATGGATGAGCAATGCCCAGTAGAAAATTCTCCTACAAGGGCTACTCCCCGCCTAAAATGCACATGCAATGGCGTACATAAAACCTCAAACCATATTCCATATAAATAATGCAATCCTATATGGAATGTTCCATGTCATGCATGAGATGAGACTCCTCATGCCCACAACCCGAGTCCCGACCAATTTCTCACGACCCGCAGAATGCCAAGTGTGAAAAACCAATCATTGGTGTTTCACCCAATGACTTAAACCATTGGACTACCCTCAAAAATTTTAATTTATCAAATCCCGCGTGCTTATTCGGGGTCACACTTCCGAGATCCTCACCGCAGCTTCGTGACGCTTTACAACACTTTCGCCATGTAATTTTCATCGTTGGATCCATATATCTACTAAGAATAAAATTCTCGGGTCTTTCACTCCTGTGGATCTCGCCCATCATTCCACCCAAACACACAGATTTATTATTATTGTTGAAATGTTTTACCCAACCGGGTGAGTCTCACTTTGACGTTGTCCCATTTCCGAGCTCACCACACATTTTACCAAGAATGGTGAATAACAAGATCATGCACACAATAATTCGACTCAAGCGATGCATTCGTGCATATGAAATGCACATGATGCTAATGCATTTTCCTTCATGTTGCTACGTAAGGCGTACTACATGAAACACAATACACCCGCGGAAAATTATAATTTTTACATATAATTTACATCCATGCAAATCCACGTTAATAATACATCAACAGCATATATTAACATGATTTTTAAACACGATAACATGTTATTTAATATTTTACAACAATAACACAAAATGGCCCGACCTTAATCACATAAAATGTACATCTCTGGTCCCTTCATCATCCGTCACCGACTATTAGGATAGCAAGACACACCACAAAAACCCGCAGACATCGCCTCCTGATCAAACAAAAGCTTAACCTCAATCCTAAACATTTAAAATATTTAAATTTTAGTTTGACCGCTCTTAACAATGGGCCCCAAAATTCAGCCAGACTGCCTAAAAACACCTTCACCAACCTTGACCGTCCGAAATAGTCCAAAAATCTTGTAATTCCTACACTCAAATTCAAAAAATCGAGGATCGAAATTTAAGGCCTTTACTACTTGTCAACTTCAAGCCATTAAACGGCCTTTAGGCTGTAACACAAGTAGGAAAATTTTCACCTACGGAGTGCCCGACAACCCAAGATTTTGGCACCCACACGTAGCCCCTCGTTATGCGGATCAACTTTGCCTTCACTCTAATGCAAAGCCCACTATCCACCTTCCATAGATCTGAGAAAGAAATGAAGAAAGAAATAAAAAATAAAATCCTCTCAACCTCTCTCCACGTCCCTCTCTCACTGTTTCAATCTTTATCTTTTTTTTTTTAATTACATATTATTATTATTTTGGATACTTTATTCATATTGATTCATTCTTTAACTGCTTTGTCCAAAAAATTTTATTTATTTTCATTTCCACTTTAGTTTAAATGGAATCACAGCTTCCAAACCATTTCCTGGCTTCCAGATTTTTCTAAAAATCTCATCCCCGAATCCTTCATTCATCATTTATCACCTTAAAATCGTGAAATATTCCGCTTGTTCATAATTCACGAAACTTTTCTCGGGGCTACTAGATTTCGTGGAGACAATTTAACTAAAGGCAGCCTGTTTCATTATCTCGAGATATAGAAATTTTCTAGCTTCCCGAACTATTAAGTAATTATTATTATTATCATTTTGCTACTTTAAAATTTCAATTTTCCCTGCTCATACAACTCAACAAGGCATTCAACGACTTAATATCCTTACTAATAGTCGATACTTGATTGGTTCTTCCATGTCTCTTATTTTACTACACGTTCAGAATCCATCCTATACTCATAGTATCCAATTATATAATTATATTTTAAGAACAAATATAATATTGGAAAATTTATGACAAATGCACCAGTTATATCTCAAAATTTAATATAAGAAAGATATTATCAAATATCCAAAACTAGTTTATCAGATATAACTTATAAATCATTCGAAATTCTCAAATGATAAGTCCAAAATATCTAATAGTTTTATTTTCTAAAATAAATAACATACTACAGTGTCATCCATTCATTTATAAGCATTTGGATTGCTAAGTTTTTCTCTAAACATTGATCGAATGGTTCAATTATAGTTATTTGTCCATCTACAACTTGGTGGTTTTGCGCATTTAATTCTTATTCCAATAGGTCTACAACCATCACTATGTTTATAAGATTATGAAAAAGACAATAAGCAAGAATGATTTTCCATTATGTCTCATTAGGAAGAAACAAGGGCTTATAAGTATAGTCTACATAAACCAAAACACCTCTCAATCCCATTTCTTACCACAAAATGCTCTGTGTTGAAAAAAATCTCCATGAGTTGTTGGGATTTGTCTCTCTCTCGTCATTGAGATGATATCTTTTCCCTCTGTTTGGGGTAAGAAATCCCTTTCTATTTGTATAACCTAAAATGAATATTTCTAAATATATCAACACTTATTTTAAAAAAAAAATCAATAGTTCGAAGAAACATATAGTTTCCTAGTGAAAATGCTAGTCCATCTCTCCTGCTAATTGGGTCTCAATGAGCTAGATATCTAGCTCTTATAACAATAAATTACATGTTTTGTTTCGTTTTTTATGGCTATATTGTAAGAAAATAAAAAAGAAGAAGAGGAAATTGGTCTTAGGATATTTTGGTAGATTTTATCTAGTGAATATTTATTTTGGAGTTTATTTGTTGAATGATATTTGGGAGGATGCTATCTAGTAAATATTTATTTTGGAGTCTATCTCTTGAATGATATTTTGAAGGTTATTATCTCTGAAAAAAAAGATTGGTTTTTTTGAGTTTATCTCTTGGAAGGTTTTGTGATTTTTATATATGCTTGAAGAGCCTGGAATGTGGGTGTGCTTTTTGGAGGGAGACGTGGCTGAGTTGTGTGCTTTGCTGAAGGGAAAAATCTTGAGAAAGCCTGCCCTTTTTGTGTTGTAGTGTGTTCTTGAAGTGAAACTTTTGAGAGAAAGTTTTTTCAAAAGACAAGTGGTGCTCACTAGACAAGGCAATTCACTACTATCTTGACATCATCAAGAGGATTCACATTACTAGACATGAACATGACTTCATTTGATTCAATCGTGGTTAAAGTTTTAGACAAGATGAGGATAGAGCCTCAAGGCTATGATATACCATAAATAGACAAGGAATAATTAGATACAAATTTTTTTGTATTGACCCTAATAATGATACAAGGGCTTTATATTAACTTTCTAGATAAGACAAAAGGGAAATAAATATAACATAAATATTATAAAATAATTACATGACAATCTACAAAAACAATTAAAGGCAGGTAAATATTAGAGAATACATATAAAATAATTGAAGTAGGTAAATATTACATAATATACTACTACAAAAACAATTTATGGTGTCACTAATTTTTGTGACATTTTTAAAATAATGACATTGTATGTCTTAAAGTTCATAAAGGTGACATATCATATAAAAATTATTTAATTTAAAATGCTAGTTTTAGACGAGAAAATACTTTCTGCAAAAGTGACACCATATGAAATTAAAAAAAAAAAAAAGTGCTAGAGTAGCTAGATGATGCTAATTTTATATTATGGTATAATTTTTTGAAAAGTGTCACCATATCGAAAGAATTTTTTTTTTATATATATATTTAGATTTATGGTCTCATTTTCTGAAAGTGACACCATATACAAAATTTTAAATTTTATAACTCAATGGTCATTTTATTATATATACTAATTAGGATGAGTATGTAAAAAGCTTATTGCATATATAAAATTTTATTGCATAACCCAAGCATCATCTTCTTTCATCTTTTCTTGCATCCATAAACTCATGGGAGTTTTTTTTTTTTATAAAGTATAATCACAACAAAATAATATAAAAAAATATGATTTATTTGATATTTCCAATAAATAAATTTAATATATCCAATAAATAAGTATATTTTTATCTAAAAAATAAAGTAAGAATTTTTATGTATAGTAAAATAATTTATATCTTAGTCATTTCTATATTGAGAATTATAGGGAAGAATGTTATACTATATTTTGTTTAGATAGTTTTGGAATAAAGTGATTTATTATATTTTTTATTTAAATAATAGTCTTATTTCTTTGTTAATTGTTCAATTGTTTTATGATTAAATTTTTTAGGTTGTAATATTTATAAATACTTGAAAATTTCTAAAACTCTTTCCAAATAAATTATAGAGAAAATATTCCTTTGATAATTTTGGGATAAAGTGATTTATTATTATTTTAAAATAATAATCTTATACTAGTTTCTATATAAGTAATTATAGAGAAGAGTATTTTAATCTATTTTGTTTATATAATCAAGTGAATGTGCTTGATTTATTTTATTTTTCTTTAAATAATAATCTTATTTATTGTTTAATTGGTCAATTTTTTGGAAATAAAACTTAGGTTGTAATATTTATAAATACTAAATTTTCTTTAAAAATCCTTTCAAAGAATTATAGGAAGAATATTTTAACATATTTTGTTTAGATAATTTTAGAATATAGTGGTTTATTATTATAATTTTAGATAATTTATGGGTTAATCAACCATATCTTTCAGTAGTGTTAAAAGGCAAGATATTCATATTAAATCCAAATCCTATAACAATAAGCTTATATGTGAGTTGGTAGTTTAACATGATATTAGAACTCGATTAGGTAGAAGGTCCTAGGTTCAATATCTCCCTCTGCAATTTGAATCCACATTTGATTATTTGAAAGTCCTGGGGCAAGGATTCCCCGCTTTGGATTGTTTGACTTTCCATAAAGTGTACAAATGCATGTGGAGCAGAGCTAGCAACATTCGGCCCAAACTCACTTTACTCCTTCGAATTTTTGAAAGGTCACAGAAATTCTGGCGCCGAATTTAAAAACCATACCAATTTGGCCCGTCCTGTTTTGGCCTATGGCCCATATGGGTTTAGCCTAGGTAGCCTGATTGGCTTTAAATTTTTATTTGATTTTTTTAAGTAACTAAATTTTAGTAATTGAGACGATTTATCTATAAATTCCGATATTTTTACTTATCTCTTTTGGTAAAGAATAGGGTTTTAAAAAATACTTTATTATAATATATGATTAATATATTAAACTTTGTTGTTTTAACTATTTTATTTTACTTAAATGTGTATCTTTTTAATATAATTTAGATGATAATTTAATATTTAAAAAATCTCGTATAAAAATTTAAACAATGCATTTGAATTAAATAAATTACATTTTTAATATTGAATATATTATTTATCTCTATTGAATCTTATTTTAAATATTTATAACTTCATTTTTTAATATCTCCTTAAATTTTATTCTAATCATATTTGTTTTTTTTTTTATAAAATGAGTTGTACTAGTTTTGAGTAAATTTAATTTAATTTAATAACTAAATTATCAAGATATTTTAGATAATTTTTATTACTTAAATCAATGTTAATAACAAAGTAATATTATTTTTAAAATAATTAAAAAAAAAATTTACATTAATTTATTTCCTAATATGATTATATCTTTTAGCAAAATAGATTTTCAAACAAATATGATATTTCATTATTATACGATTGGGATGCAATTTTGGAAAAAAAAAATTTTATTCCAAACATAAATGAAATTTATATTGTTAACATTCTAAATTAATTAATAGATGATGATAATTCAACCACCATCGAGGATGTTCATATTTCTAATGTGGAATCACATGGTATTATTGGATATAATGAGGATGGGGATGAAGATTAGAGGTATATTGGATTTCATTTGATATTTTGGAGTTGTTTTTTAGATATGTTATTAAGTTGTTACTTTATTGTTTTGGTACTATTTAGCTAGTTAGTTTGGTATTTTGGTGTGTTCTAGCATTATTTATTTATTTTAGTTTGTTTACTATTATTATATTGTTTATACTCAATCATTTTATATATTAATTTTATTATTATTTCGAAGAATGGTGAATTTGTAAAATTAATGTATTTTTAGCATTTTTTTGTTTTTGGCTCACAACCTGCATTTGACTAGGTCGGTGTGGAAGCTGAAAACTAGTTCGATTAAATGAATGGGACAACAACCCATTTTGAACTAGCTGAATGGGCTAGCCCGAAATGGGTTGGGCTAGCCTGTTTACCAACTATACACATGAGGGAGTGTGTTAAAAGGCATGGTATAACCTAAAGGCAGAATTGGTGACATTATTGTACCGATGAGCCACCCCTTTAGTCCACTTTGACTCAAGCAGTCAGAAATCTAATGCCCGAATAAAACTTAACAAATCATACGACTGCTTTAGCCTCTTACCATGTGGGTTTGACTAGTGTTAGCCCGATTAGCTGGATTGGCCCGAATTATTATTATTATTACTATTTAAGTAACTAGCTTAGTAATTGAGATTTTCAAGGATTCACTTATAAAATTTGATATTTTTCCTATCTCTTTTGTAACATAGGGGTTTTAAAAATAATAATAATTATAATATATGATTAATATATTAAACCTTTATTGGTTTTAATCTATTTTATTTTCAATTTTAATGTATCTTTTTAATATAATTTATATGATAATTTAATATTTAAAAAAGAATTTGTATAAAAATTTACTAATGCATTTGAATTTCAAATAATTACTTAATATTGAATATATTTTTTATTTATCCTCATTAACTTATTTTAAATATTTACAATTTAATTTTTATTTTAATAATAAATTTAAATTTGACACTTAAAATTATTTGTGATCTTAAATAATTTTATTACTTAAACTAGTATTAATAAAAAAATAATTTTATTTTTTTAAAATAATTAACAAAAATTATTCACAAATTTTCCTAATATGACTATATCTTCTACCAAGATAAATTTTCAAACAAATAGGATATTTCATTATTATACGGTTGAGATGAATTTTTTGGAAAAATATTTTTTATTCCAAACATAAATGAAATTTATGTTGTTAACATTATAAATTAATTAATAGATGATGATAACTCAACCACCGTCGATGATGTACATATTTCTATTGTGTGATTAACAAGTTATTATTGTATATAATGAGGATGAGGATGAACATTAGAGACATATGAGATTTCATTTGATACTTTGGAGTTGTTTTTTTAGATATGTTATTAAGTTGTTATTTTATATTTTTGATACTGTTTGGCTAATTTGTGACGCCCCAATTCCCGGGGGTCCCGTTGATAACCCGTCAACCTGCGGAAAACCTATAGATATCGGGTGTCCCAATATCACACTCCTTTGTCTCATATGTTGAGACCCATTCCTGCATATTTAACTCACAAATATACAAAAAATATAACAAAACCACATCCGGCTTCCTTCTCATTATCAGCCTCTAGTGAGCTACTGGCCTCTCATACATCCCCAGATCAAAGGGGGTCCTAATTTGACGATAAATGAAAGAAAGCCCAAGTAGTTGATAATCTTTACTGTATTACTCCCCACCAAATGCTCATGCAATGATCAAACACACATTCAAGTAAAATACGCACATTCCTACCAAATATCCACACGCCATGGATGAGAATGTGACTAATTCTATCCCACGCCTCCCGAGTCCTCACGACTTCACAATGCCTAAGCCTATGTTTGACAACCTTCATTTTCCATTTAGTTCAATGATCATTTATTTGATTCATTACATTTTTATATTCATAAGCTATCCACAATCATACTATGGGTAGTGACTTCAAAGACCGCGCAGCCCACAAACCCAAACACTTTTATGACCTTTCACCACTAGGGACTATGTCTGACCATAATTAATGGGTCTTTCACCCTGGGGAATCTATCCTAACTTCACGATACCTACAAGATATTGTCTTTACCATTTCATTCAGCGCGGATCTATTCGACGTTGTCCCATTAATCGAGCTCACCAACACATTCGTCAAGAATGGTGAACAACCAATACCATGCACCCACACCCATCTCGACACGATGTGCCCGTGCATATGAAATGCATGATACCAATGCATTTTATTTCATGTCACATGTACATATGAGTGCTACATGGAATCTCAACACATCATGGATTATTATAATTTCTACATAAAATTTACATCCATTAGCAATCCATGTTAATACATCAACTAGCATATATTAACATGATATTTTTCATACACAGCATGTTATCCATATTAGCAATAACACACCACATGGTCTCAATCTCGGACCCATCCAACAGGGTACCTCACGGTCCCTCCACAGACATGAACCATTTTGGTTCCATTCATACAGCCTTCCTTAGGCTAACTCATGGAAATTCCTACCCAATACAATAGCCTACAACATGCCATAATGGCCAAGTGTTAAACCCTAATTATTCACATCGACACAACTAATCCAATTCGCACAATTTGTGCAAAACAGATTTTCAGTAAGGTTATGATCACCTACGCCTCCACATCATACATCAACCCGACCAACGAAAGCCATGAGTTTAAAAACACCCAAAACGGAGTTCCACGGCTAGTTTATAATCGCCCTGCTTGAAACCACATGACTAGACAAACTCACCTAAGTTAACCTAACTGGTCGATCTAATGGGGTTGACTCACGAGTCACCTAGCCAAGTCGACCGGCCGAGCCGATTTGGCATAGTCACCCGGCCGAGTCATTTCGGGCATACGACCTGGTCAGCTGATCCGCAGCCGACTTGGTCGAGCCGACCGCCCGAGCTAACTCCTACTGAGGTGACCCGGGCCGAACCGACCTCGGCCGAGCCGACCGCCGGCCGACCGGGCCAAGACTGCTCAGGCAATAGACCATAACTTGGGCCAAATTATAGAGGTCTGAATGTAGTAATTCAAAAGCCTAACATCGTTTCACCGATGCGCTGCCAATTTACTGCGACTCAACGCTAAATGCCCTTTATTTCCACCCAAACCACGCGAAAGTCCTGGTTAACGATAGATCAAAATCGCAGCAAATTCTACTGCCTTCAAAACGCGGAATCCAAAAATCACCCTTAGAGCAAGACACAACAAATAACTTTATTCATTTTAGCCATAGTACATAAAATGTCACACAAGGACAATTACTTAGTCCGAAAATCAGTCCCCGGACTATCTGAAAACAATCGCAAAATTTCCAACACACTGTCCCAAAGTCTTGGGATGGTTCACATGGCCACTCACTGCCTCACACAACCCATGCCATTTGAAATTCGCCTCAGACACGATTAAAACCGTGAGAGAAAAACCCTTACAATCCACTCTCTATACCACCCCGACTACACTGTGAATAACACAATATACCAAATTCTGAACTTAGACTACATCAGAATAACATAGTATAACACAATCGATTCAGCCCCTGATAAAAATCCAAACCATTGAATGGACTTTAGACATTAATTAAACCAAATAGGAGAAAACCTCTACCTCTTGGAGCGTGAAGCACCAGATCCTCCCGTTCTTGGTACCTACTAGTTTGTTTGTTTTTTCGACGCACTGCTCTTGTTCCTCCTTGATTTCCTTTATTATTATTTTTTGCTCTCAACTGACTTCTTGTCCCCGCGCCCCCCCTTGCATATTTGTCTCAAATTATCTTAGCCAGACACTTAGTCAGCACGGTGGCCATACACGAACGCGACAAGTCGTATTACCATCAGGGCCCTTGGTGAGCCCCACACCACCCATGTGGTGATCCTCCATGGTGCTACGTGGGCACCGGGCCACTGCGCATGCCAAGATCACGCCAAGTTGGCCACCCGACACTCCGCGCCTCGAAAAACGCTGGAAATTCGACCGTCTCTTAATCCGACGAAATTAAAGCCAGAGATTTAAATTCTCATGAGACGATTTTAACTACGTTCGTTGGCCATCTAAGATCTATAAAATTTCCGGTTTTCAACCAAAATTACCATTTTACCCTTTATCCAGAAAATTGTATTTTTCCCGGGTTTTACATAATTAGTTTGGTACTTTGATTATAATAGCAAGTATAAAGATTACGATTTATTTAAGTTCGCTTTTACTATTATTATATCGCTTACTCAATCATTTTATATATTAATATTATTTTTATATTCAGATATTATTTATTTTTATTTAAAGAATGATGAATTTGCAAAATTAATTTTTAAAATATTTTTAAGCGTTTCGCAATGCTTTAAATGTTTCTAAATTTCAACCCGCTTTGACGTACTAAGCTGGTAAAACTAACCGAATGTAGACGATCACCAAATTAACCTGTCAGAAATGTACTGGGCAGCCGTATAGACTGGGCCTAAATGGCCTGATGTATCTGCTTACTAGCTCTACCTAAAGTGCGAAATACTTCATCTCGGCCACTTCCAAAATGTATACTTAAGTAATATACTTCGGTGTCACTTCCAAATGTATAACTAAGTAATATACTTTGGTGTCACTTCCAAATGTGTCACCCGTTATTTATGATGACTTTTTTTTATAAAAGTCATCATATACTTTTTTTGATCTGTAGAATAGTGGAAGGATAGTCTCCAGATATTCAACAAGGAGATGTGCTGGTGATGTTTACTTATTTGTTCTAAAAAAATAAACTTTCAAACTTCATATTTTTATCCTAGATATTTTTTTATATGCTTTGTTATTTATTTATTTATTTTTTTGACTTTTTTCTTCCTTACAATTGCAGACAACCCATCAGTTTTTTTGTTATCATCTGGTGTCATAGTCAAGAAAATTTTATGGCTACCCCAATCCAACCTACCATCCCAATTTTTCACGGAAATGGCTATGAGATTTGGAGTACAAAGATGAGAACTCTTTTTATCTCTGAAGATCTGTGGGAGCTCGGATAAGGGTCATGTAGAAGAGAAATATCTAGAGATGCTTAGAGATGTAGGCAAGAAAGATGCTAGAGCATTATTCATTATTCAACAAGCAATTGCAAAGTATTTTCCTCAAATTTCAAAAGCAACAACGTCCAAGGATGCTTGGGATGCTTTGCAAACAAAATATAAAAGCACAATTGAGGTAATTATATTAATGATTAACCACAATGAATGGAAGCCTAATTGAGTTGCTCAGATATAGTTCATAATATTTGAGTTCAACTCAATTAGATTTTTTATCTTTCATCAAAACTCTTTAAAAGAACTTTATTATATTTTGACTTATCTCTTTGGGATAGTACTGCATAAACGCCTCCGACTTTCGCCTCGAATGTCCCACTTTGTACCAGATATACTCCTCAACATTTATTGTGATCTCATTTACGCCTTACCATTAGAAAATGACATAGATGGATAAAACGTTCGTTCCAACGCTGCTGTAGCTTCCAACCCTACGCGACTTATTTTAATGAGACAAGATTGCATTGCCAAAAGTAAACGTCAATGATATTTTTATGATCGGGAAAAAGACTAAATCGCAAAGTTTCGACATACAAATAAAAGTCTATGCATTTACGCATGATTATCCCTTATCCCTTTCTGGTAATAAATTCTTATTATTATTAGTTATAATCACTTCCATTTATTTTTTCTGGTTGTTTACAACCATGGATCGATGGTTCAGAATTGTTAAGTATTAACTAGGGTTGTAATTCAAATCAGCTTGCAGCTCGAGATGGAGATGGAGATGGCAGCAGCCAAGCTGACATCACAGCCATGGATGACTTTGTGTATGAGGCAGCAGCCACGGGGGACATTCAAGAACTGAAGAAAATCCCGGAGTCGGCAATTCTAGTCCAATTAAGCCCAACGCATAACACAGTACTCCATATTGCTTGCGAATTCGGTCAATCAGAGTGTATGATGTGGATCTTTGATTTGCCTTCGTGTTCATCATCTCTACTGCAACGCCCTAATCTGTGCGGGGACACTTCTTCATCTTGCAGCAAGGGGCCGGACATTTTTGCGCAGTGGAAGTTCTTTTAGGAGGCTGCGAAGACACTTCCCTGCAGGATATTGAAACCGGGGTAGGAACAAATATTTTTAAGAAGATGTTGGATCAGGATGACGAATAGAAAACACAGCCTTGCATGAGGCTGTGAGATTTGAGCATTCTGATGTGGTTAAGTTATTGATTGAAGAGGACCCTGGAGCTTCACTCTACGGTGCTAATGAATCAGGTATCACTCCTCTTTACATTGCTGCAGAGAGAAGATTTGGGGTAGCGGCAGCAAATAATCATAGACAAAAGTGCTACTTCACCCCTTTGCACTGGCTTCATGGGTAGAACCGCCTTGCACGCTGCTGTTATATGCAATGACCAAGGTAGTCTACAATGCTCTCACAATAAATACTAATAATTGATTATGGGAGTATAGGGCTAAAGGCATAAATTTTCCCCACTTTACTGGCTATGTCCCATTTTCAGGACTAACTTTTTTTCCATTCCAAAATATCATTGACATTTACTTTTGTAGTCATTTATGCTCATTCCGTTAAAAAAAGTCACAATCAAGCTGAAAAATCTGTCACATATAAGATATTTAATGGGCGTTTTAACCGTTTATGTCATTTTTTACGATGGGGGCATGGGCGAAGCATGTAAATAAACGCTAAAAAGTATATTGCCAAAGTTTGACATATGTACAAAAGTCGCACATTTTGCTCGCCGCCCTTCCTATGCGGGAGTAAAAGCCCAACATTGCAGGCCCACTGGTCTCACTTATTTGGCGTGGAGAGGTCAAATTAAAGACAGCAGAAATAAAGGCTTCATTTCATGTAGAAATATAAAGAAGAAAAGAGAGAAAAGATGTTAGTTCTCTACGCGATTTCGCACATCCACCAGCATCGCTTTTCAGATTACAACTGCATTCGCTCTCACCGTTGATCGGGAAGGATTTTGACAAGAGTTCGGAAACGTGATACTTCATTCTGTACCTGGCTGACTGTCGGGATACGATATCTGAGTAGGGAGATAAGCGCCTGTGAGCTTATATTCTCGCGTGATTTCTTTTTTCTTCTTATTTCGTGACAAGACGCTGCTGATTCAGATTGTCGGGCTATAAGACATTTTTGGTGCACTTATTTGAAACTCTCTTTGTACCCCTATTGGATCATAGTGGAGCTATTTCTTCGTCCGGACGACCCGTGGTTTTTACCCTTACTTTGGGCGGGGGTTTTCCCATCAAGTAAACAAATTCAAGGCTCTCAAGTAAGGCTATCGATTGCTAAGGCTATATTTTTACTCTGGCCCTCCTCATAAGTTCTTGCAAGTAAAGGGAATTTAATCGCGCTACCTTTTCGCCTTCCGTTATTCCTCACTATATCATGGTTTACCATTTCCCTATCGTGAGCGGTATCAGAGCCAAGTTGTTAGTGGTTGTTTTCACTTGCTTTGAAAGATGGAGGCACATATGAAAATGGTATCTTTGAATTCGAAAGAAACTATCACTATTGAAGGGTAAGCTGGAAGGACTTGCTATTTGTGAAGAATATGCATATTCCTCGTCTCGCGCACGTGTCGAGTCCATGTCCGATGAAGAGTGGGGTTGAGTGCATGAGCCGCAGATGCTGGGTTTTATCGTGCACTTTGTAGATGAACCTATTTATAATCTTATCAATATGAGACACATGCAAGAACTATGTGGCAAACACTTGAGTCCTTTGTATGCTTCTTAAATCGTGGAGCAACAAATCAGACTTGTCAAGAATTTGTCGAATTGAAGTATTAAAGATGGAGTCTACTTCATCGAGCACCCTGAAAGAATTTCAAGGGCGTTGTGTGATCATTGTCGCAGTATCAAGCTCTTGATGATGATGTGTCAGACTATTTCTATTAATAACTCTACCCGATTCGTGGAGACATTTCGAAGCTTCTGCATGATTAGTGCTGCCCCCACGGCATTGTTCCTTTGGTAAATGGCAAAGACCAAAGGTTTTAATGAAGAGATGAGAAGGAAGGCGTACAGTATTTCTACTCATTCAGAGGTGCTTGTTAATGGGGCAGGGGAGAAGCTAAAAGGAGTTGGAAAGGTGGTAGACAAGTAAGCGTGGAGCAAGTCTAGATCTCTGCATAAGAATATCGGAAAGTGTCATTAATACAAAATAGTGGCACATCCAAAGGAATCGCTTACAAGAAAAAGAGAGTAAAGACAAAAGGCAAGGTGAAAAGAGAAGGATTCCGCGATGATCGCGAATGTGTGACTACCGCTACCGCTGATGATCTTGTTATTCCTTCATGACCCTAATCCACTTAATTTTGTATCCGAAGGAGCATGTGGGAAAGACTGATAGTGGGCGCTATTAATCGCATGTTACACCCAGAAGGAGTTCTTCGCTGATCTTTACACTCCGTGATTTCGGAGTTTCAAGATGGGTAATGATGGCGTGTCCACGGTTTTATGGGTTGGTGATGTCCGGCTTTGCAAACCAACATGGGAATACAAAGCTTGCTACTAAGAGAGGAGTCAAACATGCTCCGCATGTCCGCGACTTGATCTCCAGGCATGTACTTGATGATGTTGTTGGTGATAACCACTTTAGTTCGGGAAAGTGGAAACTCACAAAAGGTAAATCTTAGTTTGCGGGCAAAAGGGCAGAAGAGTTCAAAGTTGTATCGACAAAAGCCGGTCATAGTGACAAAGGTGAATGCTATGGATATAGAGGTTTTCTGCGGGCACCAAGACTTAGTCATATCAACAGAAGGGGTTGAATCGTCTAGCAAAGAATGGCTACGCTCCGGTTCAAGAATGTAGACTGGGAGAAATGTTCTCATTGCACATGATTGGTAAGCAAACCGTAGTATCCTTCAAGAAGCATCCTCCTCGAGAAAATCACTTGCTCGACCGGTGCATTCTCGTGATACCAGGGCTCCCCTCAAGGTGAAATCCGGTGCACTTTATTTTGTTACATTTATCAATACGATTATTCCAAAACTTCGGCCTATGCTTCAAGTCAAAAGACCAAGTGTCGGAAAAGTTCAAAGAGTTTCATGCCTCGCTTGAGAGGTACGGCAAGAATGGAATGCATCCGTACCGACAACGCGCGAGTATCAGGGACCTTTGATATCTATCGTAAGCGTGCGATGGCATCGCACATGAGAAGACTCCTCCTAAAACTCCTCAGCTGAATGGTTTGGCAGAGAGGATGAATGTGGACATTGATCGAGAGAGCCAGGTGCGTATGCCTTCCTGCCAAGTTACCCAAGCACTTCCGGGGTGAGGCACTCAGACATACGGCACGCGGATCAATCTTAGCCGTCCCGCGTTGCTTTGAATATGAGGTGCCAAACAAAATTTGGCTCGCAAGAATGTGAAGTATGATCACTTAAGGGTTTTTGGTCAAGAGTTTTGTGCATGTTCCAAAGGATGAAAGGTCCAAGTCAGATGCAAAGTCAAGGCAAAGGCATATTCATCAAGCACGCGAGTGATGAATTTGGTTGCTGTGTTCTACGATCCTATCGAGGCTAGTTTGCTAGAAGCCGTGATGCGAAATTCACAAGATCAAACCATCAAGACATCGATAAGATGGAGGAAGTCTACACTCTAAGGAAGACAATGGTGTGGTCGATTTTGAACCTATTCACCGCCATTCTGGGACCGAATACTCGATGCTCGCATCGATATGTCAGGATCAAGAACCCGCATATGAAGTAGATGTTCCCATGATGATGATGAAGAGAGCATGACATGTCACAAGATGAAAACTGAAACGATGCTACCGAATCCACCTCAAGTTCAACTCAGAGGTCCAACAGGAGAGACAACCTTCTAGAGGTATTCCGATGAGTACGTGATTCAAATGGATGACGAAGAACCCGAGTGCTTTGGCGCAGGCTACGGAGAGTGAAGAAAAGAAAGTGGTCGGATGCAACGAAGGATGAGATGAAATCCTTACATGATAATCACACTGATTTAGTAGTTGCCTAAAGGTAAGAGGTCTTGATAATGTGATCTACAGGGGGCGGCTACGAAAGTAACACTATGTCTCCGAGGTATGTGCCGATTAGTGGTGAAGGGCTTAGTCAAAGGAAGGGTGTTGATTTTAATGAGATTTTCTCCCGTGGTAAAAATGTCATCCATTAGAATCAGGTTGCTGAGCTCCGCCGCTACCTTGATTCGGAGGTAGAGCAAACGGATGTGAAAATCGCTTTTCTTCATGTAAAGGGTGATTCGGGAAGAAGAGATTCATATGAAGCAACCTCGATGGGCTCTATGTCGTGGGGCGGAAGGAAGACGGTGTGTGTAGCTTAGAAAGAGCCTATATGGTTTGAAGCAAGCTCCGAGGCAGTGGTACAAGAACTTTGAGTCTATTATGCGCGAAAGCAAGGCTACATGAAGACTATCACCTATCATGGTTCATTTAAAATTTTCTAATGATGACTTCATTATCCCGTTATTATATGTCGATGACATGTTTATTGTCGTGGGAAAAAATGTTTCCATGATTGACATAAAGTTAAAGGAGCAATTGGGAAAGCCATTTTCCATGAAGGACATGGGAGTCGCTAAATGTATTCGTATAAGAATCATCCGTACGTAAAGGAGAAAAGTTATGCATATCATTACAAGAACACTACATTAAGAGTGTTGCGTAGGATTCCACATGGAAAAGGCCAAGGTGGTAAGCACTCCTCTTGCTACTCATTTTAAGCTGAGTTCTAAACAAAGTCCATCAATGAAGAGTGAGAAATTATAAGAATCTGCCCTTTATGACCGCGGTGGAAGTTTCCGATGTATGCAATGTGCACAAGACTCCGGTTATAGTGCCATGCCGCCAGATGGTCAAGATTTTTTGTCAAACCTTAGAGAGCATTGGAATGTCAGAATGGATTTTGAGGTATCTTCGAAAATAAGTAATAGCGATGCTTTGTTTGGTGATGATAAGCCTACTATGGTGGGATCTCAGTTTCAGATATGGTACGGAGACATTGATTCGGGAAGTCCACTTAATTTATATGATTAAATTTGCGGGGGCGTGACTTGGCGGTCCCAGGTTGCGAGGTGTGTAGCTTTGTCTGCTACGGAGGCGGGGTATTGCCATTAGGAAAGCGTACGGAGTTGCTATGGGTGAAGGGATTCTTGCGGGAGCTTGGGTGTTGTTCGAGATAAATGTCTACTTATTTGTGGATGGTCGAGTGCTATTTATCTTGGTAGGACTCAACCTTTCATTCAAGGTCTAAGCACATTGACGCGAGGTATCATTGGATCTGAAGGATGCTTTGGATGCTAAGTTGTTGGAAATTTGGCTAAAATTCATCTTGATGATAATGGTGCGATATGATGACTAAGGGCATTACAGAGGGAAGTTTGAAGTTTGTTGTGAGATCAGTGGGTTTGGCGGTCATCTCCATAGTTGTGAGGGGAGATTTGTTAGGTTTTGGGCTCCTTCACATGTGGAGTAAGCGCAACAGTGTGAGGGCGCATTATGCTCACTTATTTAAGTGGAGAGAGATTCGAGTGGGGCACACAAAGTGTGCTCATTTGTGAGAAATATAGCGACAAAGAGAGAGAAGAGGAAAAAAGCCTATGTGATTTTAGCATCCACCGGTATCGTTTTCGATTACAGCGCAGGTCGTTCATAGTTGGATCGAATTTTTTGGACGGAGTTCGGAGAAAGCGTGATACTTCGTGCAAATGCGGATGAATGATCGATCGATATCGAGTAGGGAGATAAGTGCCCCGTGGTTATAAATGCCTTTTTGGGGTATTTCTTTTTCTTCTTATTTTGCATTGGAAGCATTGGTGTTTGATTAGGTGTGGCTATAGCACATTTTGGTGCACTTATTGGAAACTCTCTTGTACTGATGATCATGGTGGAGCTATTTCTTTGAGTGCAGACGACCAGTGGTTTTACCCTTACTTTAAGGGTTTTCCCACGTTAAACAAATTGTGTCTCTTGTGTGCTTGTGATTACGTTTTTGTATTATATTTTTATTGGTCCTCCTCATAAGTTCTTGCAGTAAGAAATTTAATTGTCTTCTGCTTTTGCTCACATTATTCGAGTTTGTTATTACATTTTGGCGGTTTATCACATTTGTGCACCTTATTCTCACTTTATGTATACTGAAAGAGAAAATACTTGTATATTGCTCAATTTTTGTAAAACTTTTTTGTCTAATCCCGAGTAAGCAAGTTCACGAGATAGGCAAGACTTACCAAAGTAGATAAGAATGGATAGTCTCCACTTCAGCGTCTTGCGAGGAGAAAGGTTGTGATCTAGAAATAATAAAGCTTTTGCTAGAAAACTCGAGAAAATAGTGTAGCCTACCTTGGGACAAAAGATGGGAATAAGGCGCCCTTCATGTGCATTTCTCAATCATCATGAAGAAATAGTAAATGAGATCCTATCTCACTTTCCGGGATGTCGGGACGGTGGATGAGAAGAGCGATAATGTCTTTCACTTTGCGTAATGGGAAAGGGTGGCGATGATTTTGGTCGTCCCGATTTGTTCCCGAGGACTAAATGGTTAAGAAGCCCAGGGACTTGTAAATGAGAAAGATGCTCGAGAAACACACCTCTTCACCTCTCTCTTCTTACCAGAGTTCAGTGCTATAGGGTTTTGTTATGGTTGCCTATATTGGATCCCAAGGAGTACAACAATGAAAACTTGACAGCCCACGACATAATTTTGAAGGCTAAGGAAGATATTTCAGGGGAAAAGGTAAGACTCTTATTTATCATTAGCTCGAGTTATATGGCTTTCGGAAAATCTCTTTTTACTATTTACGTTTCTCAAATTACATGACCCCATTTGAATGAAAATATTTTGGTTGATCTGTAGGTACTACCTAGGCACAGTTCATTATGATAACACCTAGGACATTAAGATGGTACCTACATTTTATTAATGTAGTACATAGATACTATATACTTGAAACAGAGTTATTTTATATGAAACCATATTGAACCATATGTTTTGCATTCCTTACAATTATTCTCAAATCAATGAGATGAAACATAAGTTTCTCAAAATATTTTGGTTGAACTAGGCAATGTTTTATTATTTTTAGCTATTATGATCAATCACACAGTAAAGAAATATGAAATAATGAAAAACACCAGATTTACGTGGAAACCCTTCCAGGAAAAAACCACAAGCAAAGGAGAAAACTTCATTATGAATCTAAGAGAGAATCACAAAGTACAGTGGAATAAGGAATAAACCCTAATATGTTGATATGATAAAAATACCCGAGCAAAAAGGTCCATTCCGTAGGGGCAAGCCCCCGCACCCCTTTTAGATTAGTTGTGGGCTACGGGCCTAGGCCTAACAGCCTAGCCCCTCTGCTACCACAACATATCCCTACTTTTTTTCTCAACTTTTTATATTTACAAAAGTCGTATCGTGGGCCTTCAGGTTAAACATAAGCTCAAAACCAAATTAAAGTTACAAATCAACATTAGCTATGTAATTGGTTTAACCTAACCCAATTTATTGATCTCGGGAATAAGATCCATCACCAACTTAGTTTTTTATTTTCTTCCCTCTTAAGTTTAAGGATAGAATAATAGAGAAATGGAATAAATGAAATTAAGGGGAAATAATTATTATCTTTATATGATAGCAGCGGACTCAGCAAATGAGCTGAGGTGGACATAGTTAAGTTCAGGAGGGACCAAAATATGCATCAACTAGTTGGTTATTATAATGTTAATACAGTATGTCCTTAAATGAAAGGGCAAGGGTTTAACATTCATTTTTTTTGAAAAAATGCAGGGGCGCAAATGCCCCCCTAAGCCTCACTTAGGTCCGCCCCTATAATCTATTTATGATATTTTCCTTTCCGTTTTTTAACCATTTTCCATGTCAAAAATAACCTTCACAATTAAGCATTGAATGATTGAATGTGAACAAAATGGATTCATCAATTGAATTAAACTGTATTGTAATGTTCCTCTTATCTAATTTCAGGATGTTATCAAAAATTGGTTTGAGATGATTATGCCAGAAAAGAGATCTTCAGATTTTGTGAAGATTTATTATAAGGAACGGGAGAAAGAGAAATCAAGCAAAGAGTATAAGGAGAAACGCACCTCTGAATTAAGAAAACGGGGGGAAACCCATTTGATAGTTTCCGCCCTAATAACAACAGTCACTTTCGCTGCTGGTTTCACCTTGCCCGGCGGTTACAACGGAGATGACGGCTTGGTACGAATTTTATCAAAGGGGAAGCAGCTTTCAAGCATTTGTTGTGACGGATACCATAGCCATGCTGTCTTCACTATGCGCAGTATTTCTTCACTTTTTTATGACGATGGATACATGGGAGAAGTTCCTTGAAACTCACTTGCTTTGGGCCTTTATTTTGACCATGATTGGGATGGGAGGAATGGCCATCGCTTTCGCAACCGGCTTGTATGCTGTTTTACCACATTCCTCTACACTTGCATCCTCTGCTCCTGCTTTTTCCTCTCTTTTATATTTGAATATGCTCAAAATTGGAGAGGTATAATTTCATACATGGTAGGCAAAATAATCTCTCCTCTCAAGAAAAAGAAAGATAAATAATTTATTCGCCCAAAAAGACGAAAAAAGGGGAAAGAGTAGCCTCTTTGTTTTTTTAAAGATCCTTTGGATGAGCTATATTTCCTCCCATTGTTTTTTATTATTTTTTACAATAAGTTTGCATTGGTGTAGAATTATATTTAAGGATATGAAAGTAGAGCCTTGAACTCATTTTATAAAATAGTAAATGACAATATATGTTTAGCATCTTCACGTTAATTAAAAATTATATTTCTGACATTTTATTAATTAATATTTTTTTCATATGCATTGAAAATAAAATAGTATTCAATTAAACTAATCATAGTAATTGTAAGCTTTTTATTAAATCTCTAAAATTACAGTTCTTTTGGTCATCCTATAGAGAAATTCACTTTGTTTTCCCATTACAAAAAAGAGTCTTTGTTTATTTTTGGTCATAACCTAAAGCCTTCTAAAAGGATGTGACAGTCATTTCACACCTTAAGTCTAAAAAGTTTAAAGTACAAATGACTCAAATGATGTATTTGTAATTGGAAGGTTTACCAAATTCTGTCTTTGGAAAAAAAAATTGTAATCCTAAATCTTTTCTTTTCAAGTATCACTGCAAGGTCTGCAACCAATGTGGTCCTGGCCAAACAACTTCAAACTTAAATAATTTAAATAATAATTAAATTCCAACATTTAAACAGTATTTATAATAAAGTTTAAACCAAAAATCTTAATAATGTCAAATTCTCAACCTAATCATGACTCCATGTCTAAATAGAGAATACCTAGTTGAAAGTCCAATGAGAAATGTTAATAGAGTTTTATAAATAAATTATTTTAAATTATAATTACAAATAAAGTCTGATATCTGATTTTTTTTTTTAAGTTTAACATACTTCGCAATCAAAACTTTTCAACTAAATATTTTCATATTTACATAAAAAAATAATCTAATTCTAAGTCTGGATTATACGCATTCAAAATATTTTTATTCTAGTTTTCAAATAAAAAACGATACCCAATTAAGGGGCTTTTTAAATAAATATCATAATTAGAAAAAACATTTTTTAAAATAACGTACAAAAATAAATATATAGAAATTAATCTATGATAGTTATTGTCAAGTAAGCGCCACATAGATGTCGTGTCTTTAAGATATGATTTCAGTGTAAAATTGTGAAATTGTGTTTTGAAGACACGATTTCAGTGTAAAATTGTGCAATTGTGTTTTGAAGACAGGATTTCAGTATAAATTCTGAACTTGTGTTTTAAAGGCGATTTGATGTAAATTTGGAGTCGTGTTTAAAGACGATTTAGGTGTAAAATATAGTCGTGTTTTGAGAGACAGTTTCTAAGTAAAATTAGAGTCGTGTTTTCAGACCGCGTTTAGTGTAAAATTTGGAAATCGTATTTTCAAGACATGATTTCAATGTAAATTTCTAAAGTTGTGTGTTAAAGGTATGATTTCAAAGTAAAATTTGGAAGTCGTGTTTTGAAGACATGATTTCAGTGTAATATAAGAGAGTCGTGTGTTAGATACAATTTCAGCATTAAAATTTGGAAGTCGTGTTTTGAAGACACGATTTCATTGCAAATGTCACAAGGATGCAACTTATACATTGAAATAACCTTAAAAATACATCAATAGCACAATACGATTCAACATTTCATAAATGCAAAACCAAAGTGTCTTTAAACATCAATTTATATAACATAAACACAATATCAATAAACTTCTGATGATTGAAAGGCCGATGTAAAATAACCACGACAACACAATATATAATGTCCTAAATAATTTTAGTCATACACATCATGTATGATAATACCCAAGTAATAATACAGTAGAAATTGTCTAAAAACTTTCAAATTACAAGGTCATAAAATCCAACTCATACATAAAACCACTAATGTGTGCCACATGAAGGAACTTTCTTCTTTTTTTGTTGTCGTCTATCATATACCTACAACTCTGATATATCAGAAGGACCCTCACATGCTGCTCTACATCCTCACCCTCGTCCTCGTCCACCACCTCATCCTTATCTACCTTGTCTTTGATCTAATGGTTGTGGTGATGGCATAATCAAAGGTGTTGGCAATGGAGTAGATGGCTCTGCCTTCTAAATATTAGATGGTAACTCTGAAGTTGTATGTGCATTCTGAGGTTCTTTACTAGGCATGGTGAACTCCATCTGAGGTGGTGGGTTAACATGCAAATGTGTCACCCCCTTATTAGAAAATGAAGGATACGCTCACACATGGGCTCATTGATGGTGTAATGCCTTTCCTTGATGTAAGTGAGAGGAGGCGTCACACAGGCAGAGAACTATTAGCAAACATTCATGGGCCCATTTCAAGCATATATTCATGAAGACATAAACTTGTAAATCTACCGCCATAGTTGTGTTTAAAATGTCCTGTACATATATGCTTGAGTCTAACTACTTGTATTTACACAAGTTGCACTATCTCCAAAATATTACGTTTACATTTTATTACAACAACAACCAATTTTGGGACCTAAATCAAAAGGACTCATAATGTTGTGTTGGCCCTGGCAAGTAAGAGATGTCCCGGGCGACCTCTTCATTACCTACACGGATGAAACACCCGTGTTAAGCTTCAAGCTTAGTGGGAAAACATATAATATATATGACCACTTGTGGTGGTCCTCAATTGCAGTATACATGTAAAATAATCCGCATATCAGGATGTTCAATCTCCCATAGGAGTACATAACATAAGTTTTATATCAGAAGGTACTCGTAGGTACACTACAACAAGGCGAGATATGCCTTAGCATCGGGTGGTGTTTTTGTTCCTTCTGAGGTCATTATTGAGATGCTTATCATATAAATGTTTGCCTACATGGTAGTAACAATGAATGAGAGGGCATGAAATAAGTACTTTTTTGAGAAGGTGCAGTCTGATATGAGCAAGTGCGAAGCATTGATAAGACCACCTTCCTGTCTGAGAAATAGAGTGTCGTGGCACCATGCGGGATTATATGTTAATAAGATGTGCCTTCCACACGAAACAAAAGTGTTGTTGCACTAGACAGGAGTGCCTTAGCACTAAATAAATGTGCATATTCATCCACTATCCGGTCTTAAGCAGGCCTACAATTATATGTGTTTCAAAGCTTTTTATACTGATATTTATAGAACATTTAGGCTTTATGAAATAGAAGAAAAAGCAATTGAGCGCGGCAAAACAAAGCTTTGCTAAGAGCGGGTTGTTGAGGGCGAGAGTGGACCGTCTAGGCGAGATTTCCTTTTCGCACAGGTGGAGCAGACAGGGGTCAAAAGATGGTCTCGGGTTCGCCTAGGCGAAGGTCGCCTAGGCGGAGAGGCATCAGGTTGGAAACATAAATGGGGCATTTTTGCCAATTTTCATTGGAAAACTTCCTTCCAAAACAAAACCAATTCAAAACAAACCACAAAACCCAACTTAAACCAACCAAAAACACATTTATGGAAGAGTTAGAGTTTCCTAACACACACATAAACAAAGAGGAAGTTAGAATAGTTTCATAAACTTAATTTCTTGACACTTCAAGTAACTCCTTTCCTTCTCTTTGCTTCTCTTTTCCTTCTCTTTACATGAACAAGTAGAGACCAAGAAGTGGAAGAATCAAGCAGTGTCTCCTCCATAAGCTAGTATGCCTTGGCTCTCTTATTAAAAATGGAAATTCCTTTTCCTAGACGATAATTTGTTGTCTTAAGGCTTTGACGAATTTTCCCTTTTGCATTTAGTCCTTCCTCATTGTTCAGTTTACCAAATCCAACTTATCAAAATTCCGCTATCCTTAAAACCTTTTAGCTTAATGTCTCTTAAGTCCCTAATTTGACAATTTACCATTATCCTCTTTACTTCTTTAATAATTCTACTTATATCATTTTTCACACTTAGCACTTAAATTTCAGAAAAATGACTTCTATTATACCCTAAACATATCATAAAACTACTAGGGTATAATTTGGGATGTTACAATTCTCCTCCCCTCCTTAACAGAATTTCGTCCTCAAAATTAATACCTGAATTGAAGAGTTATGGGTACTATGCCCTCATTGTCAATTATGGTTCCCAAGTTGCTTCTTCCATACCGTGGTGTTGCCAAAGTACCTTTACTAGAGAGACTTGCTTATTTCGCAATCGTTTTACTTCACGAGCTAGAATGGCTTTTGGCTCTTCATTAAAAGAGAAGTCTGATTACACTTGTATATCTTGTACTAGCAAGATGTGCGGTTCATCATAACGGTATTTTCAAAGCATTAAGATAGGGAACACATTATGTAATTTGGCCAACTCTAGAGGAAAAGCCAAACGATAAGATAGGGAACACATTATTGTATAGGTTGGGTTTTAGATAGAGCTCCTTATACAAAGGAGATTCTGTTCGATTTTTGTTAAATTATGGATCCCGGTAAATGGGACACACGATGTGGAATCGGGTTATTTGATAATCCACAGGTTTTTTGCAGGTTGATGGGTGATCAACAGATCCTCGGGTTTTGGGGCGTCACAAGAATAGTCAATCTTGTCTCCATTTCTGACTAATTGTACCCTTTGTTGTAACTTGACATCATTTTTATGAGCATCGATCATCATCTTCCAAAACTCAAGCATAACTCTTAATTGAGCTAACAAGGCTCCATTAGATACAAATCTCCATGCACAGTGCTTCAGGGACAAAATAGAGATCGTTTTTCTACTTAAGGCATCCACTACCACATTAGCTTTTCCGGGGTGGTAATCAATTATGCAATCATAGTCCTTGAAAAATTCTAGCCATAAGCGTTGCCTCAAGGGTTCGGTTCATGAGTTAGAGATACTTAAGACTCTTATGATTTGTAAATATTCTCATTTTCACAATATAAGTAATTAATACCATATTTTCAAAGTAAACTCAGCAACTCAAATCGTGTATTGGGATAGTGCTCATGCGGAACACTTATGTTTGGAAGCATATACCACCACTTTTCCATCTTGCATCAATACACATCCTAAACCAATCCTTGAAGCATTACTATATATACACACCATTCTGCCGGAGTAGGTTGAGTCGACATTGGTGCTTGACGATTATTTTCTTTAACTATTGAAACTTAGACACTTGTCATTATTGGAAACCGCCTTTCGAGTTACTTAGTAAATTGTAGAGGCTATGACGAGAGGAATCCTTTACGAACCATCGGTAATGTCCAGCTAAACCTAAGAAACTTCTTACCTTTGTTTGCATTTCGAGCGAGTTTCAACTTCTGATCTTTCAATCTTCACGAAATTCGACTCTAATACCACTTCTGAGACCACCAAATATAACAGGAATGACACTTCCCTTAAGCCAAAATCACCCACACCTTAACTACAAACAAGCTGTTTTTCTCTCAGGATGCAACATTATCTTGAATGTTGTTCATGTTCCTGTGCATCCTTAAGAATACACGGGATGTCATCTATGAATCTTAGCTACAAAGCTGGTCCAAATAAGGGTGGAATACCATATTCATCAAGTCCATGAATGTGGCATGTGCATTAGTCAACCCAAATGGCATTACTAAAAACTCATAATGACCATATTGGGTTCTAAAGGTTGTTTTCAGGACATCAACATCTTTTACCCAAAGTTGATAATATCCTAATCATAGGTCTATCTTTGAAAAGACAATCGCTCCTTTCAACTGATCGAAAAGATCTTATATTCTTGGCAACAGATGTTTATTTTTCACTATTACCTTATTTATTTCGAATGTCATTTTTGTCCCGAAGAGTGCCATCTTTCTTTTTTGACTCAAACGAAACAAGTGCACCACTGAGAAAACCTTTAGGTCATTGAATCCCTTGTCAAATAGCTCCTGAAGTTGGAGTCTTGACTCTTTTGGATTGATCGAGGAGTCATATAGTAAGGTGCTTTAGAAATAGGAGTCGTTCTAGTGGCTTCAATATAGACAATCTACTTATTTTCGGGTGGTAAACTGGTAATTCCTCGAGAAACATCAAGATTCCCTTTATCACCATAATATCTTCTAGATTCACACATCCCTCTTAGAGAAGCACAAGCTAAAGGCTTCCTGACCTTTTCTAAGCCTTTGGGGCTTGCATAGCAGAAATTACATTTGACACTTGTCCATATCGGATACCATGTACAGAGTTACCTTTGACAAGTCAGAACATTTAAGCACTACTGTTTTCTTATCACAATCAACTATAGTTCGATGTTTGGATAACCAATCCATCCCCAAAATCAAATCAAATTCATGAAAGGTAAAGCAATCAAATCAACGAAAACTCTACATCGCGAACCCATTAGGGGCAGTTCTTATACGCCGGTTAACTGCAACACTATGCCTGGGAATTGGTAACATGCATGTCCTTATCTTAAAGTTCTCTTGATGGCAATTATCACTCAATTGTTCAATGCATACATAGAATGTGTAGAAGTCTGGATACATTAAAGCATGCGTTCGGTGTCATAGAGAGTGAAATTACGTGATAACCCACAGTGCATCTGATCTTCACGAGCCCTCATAGCATGGCTCCACGGTGGGATGTAATAGTAGGGAAGTTCTTTGAGCACGTCACAATACTTCTTTTATTTTGCCCTGAACTACCTTGCCCTCTACCCTTATCAAGAGTCGGTGGAGGTACATTGGATCACCATACGCTCTTGCAAGGATTTACAGAAGTTTTAGATCATCACGGATAGTTCACTATAGATGGTGCAGTAGCTACATCGGGCTTACCCCCAGTACCTTTATAAGTGACATGGTATTTGTGGTAGTCTTAGAATTCCAATTTTTCTGCCAGGTTGAAGTGCCCCTATTAGGAACCGATTGTCATTAGGTCCTTGCCATCTACCTCTAGTAGCAGCATTACGTACTGATTCAACTTGAGACTCTCTAGTTCTTTTACTAGAGGAGGAACCACCTCTGGAAAACTTTCTCTCTGTTTTTCTTTCTTGACTCATCATTTCAGATTTCTCAATTTTCATAGCCACTTGCACCAACTGATAGAAATTCACTACATGTAATGATGTAACAGTCGTAAGGTACCTTTTTATAGACTTCTTTAGGCTATCTTCAAACTGTCTACATCGAAAGGTTTCAATAAAAACGGGTTCTGGTGTATACTTACTAAGGCGGCTAAACTCTTTCATACTCTTGCCCTCGTCGAGATAACCTTGTTCAGTTCACAAATTGGCACCACTTAGTCTCTCGATAATCGCCGGTGACATCTTTGTGCACGACTCTTGGAATGAAAGAAGTCTCATAAGAGAGTGAGTGCAGAAGCAATGGATATCTCGACTAACTCTGATCATAAGCTACACCTTGTAGAAATTGAGATCCACACATTTGACCATCACATTCGAGGCACATTTCACTTCGTCCAAAGCCCTTTGCAGTTTCTCAAGCCAAAACTTAGCTTTATCAAACTCTTCCAAACTTATACCATGGAATTCTTTAACTCCATACTTTCTTATTGAATCAATTGAAGCTTTAGGGGTCGTGAGTCGATCTAAGACCCTTGCCATATCTGAGAAATTTTTAACAACGGTTCGGTTGACACATGTTCACTTCTAGCTGAGTTAGACGAACTAGAGACATATGGATCAAGGTCTATAGGATTGACGCTGTCAGTTGTTTCCTCCTCAACATCCTGGGATTGGTCCATTCTAGTAAATATACAAAATAAGGACATCCACATTAGGCCAAACACATTACTATGTAGTTAAATTTTTAACCTAATAGTTTTCTAGAGTCGCCTAAACCTAGGCTCTGATACCACTAAACTGTAACGCCCCTTCCCCTGACCGCGTCAAGTTTGGGGACGTCACACAGAACAGAGAACTATTAACCTGACATTAGTGGGCCCATTTCAATCTTATATTCATGAAGACATAAACTTGTAAAACTACCACCATAGTGGTGTTTAAATTGTCCTGTACATATATGCCTGAGTCCATCTACTTGTGTTTACATAAGTTGCACTATCTCCAAAATATTACGTTTACATTTTATTACATCAACAACCAATTCAAGAACCTACATCCAAAGGACTCTTAATGTTGTATTGTAGCCACAGTGAAGTCTGAAGATGTCATGGCGACCTCTTGATACTACATGGATGAAACACACGTGCTAAGCTTCAAGCTTAGTGGGAGGAATAGATAACATATATGACGCTTGTGAGTGATTATCAGTGCTCTATACATGTAAAATAATTCGCATATCGGAATGTTGATCTCAGAGTAGGGTACATAGCAGTTTTATATCATAAGATTTTATTAGGTACACTCTGAGAACAAAACTGAGATATGCCTTAGCATCAAGGCTGATTGCTTTTATTTTCTTATGGTTCATTATTCGAATACGTATCATATAAATGTTTTCCTGCATAGACCGATGCTTGATGAATGAGAGGGATGCGAGAATAGGTAAAGTCTGATCTGACAACTGAGCAGAAGTCTTTGACTTAATCGGGCGTTTATCTTATAACACAAAACAAAAAAGTGTTGTAGCCTTTGTATACAAGAGGTGTCGTAGTAGTGGACTTGCATGTCACACGGAAACACTTAAGTGTGTCCACCTTGGAAACCGAGTTTCGTAACCACTAAAAATAAACATGCTTATTCATTCATTATCCGGTCTTAGAACACACAATTATATGTGTTTTGAGCTTTTATACTAGTATTTATAATGGCATTTGTTTAGGCTTTGCAAAAATAGAAAGAAAATACATGAAGAAAGTAGCAAAAATAAAAGCACATAAGAAAAGACAACGAGTTCGCCTAGGCGGAAGCAGAGCAGAGAGGTTAGAAAGATTGTCTCGGAGTTATAGGCAAGCGACCTTCTTCTAGGCATGCACTCCTTCACCTAGGTAGAGAGGCGTCAGGATAAAAACAAAAATAGGGCATTTTTGCCATTTTTCAACGAAAAACTTCCTTCTAAAACAAAACCAATTCAAAACAAACCACAAAACCTAACTGAAACCAACCAAAAATACATTTATGGAAGAGTTAGAGTTTCCTAACAAACACATAAACAAAGAGGAAGTCATGATAGTTTCCTAACCTTGATTTCTTGACACTTCCAAAGTAGCTTTGCTTCTCTTCCCTTCTATACCATGAACAAGTAGAACGAAAGAAGTTAGAGAATCATTAGTGGCTCTCCCTGAACCGTATGCCCTAGCTCTCTTAGCCCAACAATGGGAATTCCTTTTCCTATAAGACAATTTGTTGTCTTAAGGCTTTGGCTTAATTTTCCCTTTTTGCATTTAGCCTTCTCTTATTCAATTTTCAAATCAACTGTCCAAGAATTCTACTTTATCATAAAACTGTTAGTTTAATGTCTTGAGTCCCTAATTTGACAATTTACCATTATCCTCTTTACTTCTTTAATAATTCCGGTTATATCCTTTTTCACACTTAGCACTTAAATTTCTAAAATAAAATACAAATTTGACTTCTATTATACCCTAAACATATCATAAAACTACTAGGGTATAATTTGGGGTGTTATAGATGGTCGATCCACATTGCAACCTCCTTAAGAGGTTTCACTTCTCTGCATACGTACCGTAATTGACCTTGTTTGAAACCTCACTTCCTTCATTCGTTCCCTTCTACCTCTAGGGGGTAACTATGTCACATAAATGCTGGATGATCCTTGAAGTCGATCCATTTCTTCCATAACTGCTAATGAAGACGTGCATAAATGACGAATGGCATGGTCATCTGGATGTGCTATATGGTATATTTGCTACAAGGTGTTATTCTACACATTGAAAGAAAAGTAGTTATATTTAATAAGAAATATCTCTAATATCATAAAAATTATTTTTATATAATAGCGATTAAATGATCCTCGAGGTAAGGAACCAGCGTGTGGTGACGATACCAAACCTGATATGAATCATGATAAGTAAGTGCTTTTGAAAATGCTTTACTACTGGCAATATGCTCACGTCGGGAATTCCATCTTTGAATATATTCTCGATGTCAATCCATCCAATTATCATCTTGTCATCCCCTTAGATCATATCGATGCAAGATGACCTTTGTATCACAAGACTTTGGAATCCCTTTACGCATCCTAAACTGTTCAATACTCTATCTCGTCTATCTTTGCCTACATAATGTGAAAGCGGTGGAGATGATCATATATATTCTTGCGGAAGTACAATAGGCAGGAAGTCTAGTCATGATATCATATGTGTATGGCTGCCAGATAATCTACAATTGAAGAAAAAATAAAGAGTGATGAGAAACTACCAAAGTTCAATAATAACTAACAATACAACAAAGAAAAAATTAATTCAATATTATTTCACTTGATTTGACTGGAGTCGATCCAATTAATACCTATAATGGGCTAGAGCATGAGTGGATACCTTGGTGGTGATTAAAAAAAAAACAAAATGGTTATAAGTAATAGTACAACAAAATGATAATATCACATAGGTTCTTATATAAGAGGTGTTGGTGTTATTTATCTTAGTATGCTTGATGGTGGTAACAGGCGTCTATCACATGGTAGTAATATAGTCGAGGTCTGATGAATGGAAATCTATCCCATATCCACAACTGTAGTATTATGAGTGGGCACATTATATCATTGGGTGATATGTGATGCCCAACACAACACTCTATACAACCAAGCCAAGCAAGCACTACCTGTCACGCCCTTACCCCGGCCTAGGCGAAGAGAGGGGGAGCGGCACGGGACTAGGACTCTTTAACCTGTTTTTCGGACATTGGTAGGCCCATTTCATAAATATATATATCCATAAGAAAATAAATCTTCTTGCACTACCAGTATGGTGGTGATTTAAATATCTATTACATATACATATTTTGAATCCATTTACTTATACTTATACAAATTCCACTATTACCAAAACTATTATATTACAAAACATAGACAAAAAGCTACATCAGGTGGACTCCTACTGTTGTGTTGGCCCTAGCTGATGCGAAATGTCACGGATGCCCTCTTCAGTACCTACACGGATAGACACCTATGATAAGCTTATAGCTTAGTGGGAAACAGATAATAGTTATGACCACTAAGAGTGACCCACAATTATAGGATACATATAACATAACTGTTATAACGAAATTTCATATCTCCTGTAGGAGTTCAGAACAGAGATCTTGCTGAAGGTGAAGTAAGGTACATTCTGAAATGAAGCCAGTCTCTTATACTTTCTTTTTGTTCATTATTCATATTCTTATCATATAAATGTTTGCACATGTCATATTATTCAGATAGACAACATATAAGTATATGCACTGCGTAGACCGATGTGATGAATGATAGGGACCGCGACCTGATAGGTGCGAGAGGAGTGCCGGTCTGATGCGAGAACGGAGACATGCGCCGCGTAACAAAGTGTCGTAGCACTGGCGGGAGTCTTGAAGCAACGATCGAGGCGTGAATGCCCATGTAGCAGTGTCATAGCCTTTGAGTAAGTCTTTGAAGCATTGAACAAAATTTCTTCGTTCACTAGTCGGTCTTAGCGAGATACCGTATGTGTTTGAACTCGTTGTATCATTCTTAATCCCATTAGTAAATGAGGGCAAGAAACAATGTTTTCCCATCCAATCGATCACCGGGCGGTGAGGTACATAACATTCATATATAATTTTATATTTCTGTACAAACCCTTTCATTCACTTATTAGGATCCTTATTAATCCAATGGATGATTGTTAGAATTAACGGAAGAGAGGAACCAAAATAGGACTTATAGGTACGCTTAGGTGAAGCAATGCTACGCCTAGGCAGAGAGGTTCGCCTAGGCAAAGCACTGCTAGCCTAGGCAGACCAGAAAGTGCAGAAATTTGAGCCTTGGGTTCGCCTAGGCGTAGGTCCACGCCTAGGCGTGCACTCCTACGCCTAGGCATAGGGGTGTCAAGCAGAAACAGAAATGGACCAATTTTGGCCCTTTTCATCGGAAATTTCCTTCCAAACCAAAACCAACTCAATCAAAACTCATCTTATACCAACCAACAACACTTCTAATATGATTTTTCCTACACAAATTAGACAAAGAGAGATTTCCATACATAATCCATACACATATAGTTTCCAAACAAAAGAGATGTTCCAAACCTGGATTTCTTCTTCTTTTTCTCTTCTTCTCTTCTTCTCTTCTTTTCTTTTCTTCTCTTCTCCTACCGTAAAGCCTTAGCTTCAATGCCAAAAAAAAATGAGACTTTCCTAAGGCCATGTTTGGTCTTATCCACATTTGACTTAACTTTCCCTTTTTGCCATTTGGTCCTTCATTTTCATTTATTCTCAATTCAACTTATCCATATTTCCACTTTATCATATAATCTTCTTAATTTATGACTCTTGGGTCCTGGATTGGTAAATTACTAATTTACCCTTGACTTTTGTATTAATCTCGGGTTTTTATCCTTTTTCACTTTTTGCACTTAAATCCCGAAAAAATATACATTTACTTATATTATACCCTGAACATGTAATAAAACTATCAGGGTATATTTTGGGGTGTTACACTACCCCAACTATAGGTACCTATAGCTTCAAAGTCTTTCAAAAGTGGCAAGAACATCAAATAAATTTTACTATTTGACTTGTCTGCAAAAAAGAATCCACCAACTATCAATTCTTGCATGAGCATAAACAACCAGCACGTACAAGCAAGGGATGCCAAATGATTGCCACTTATTACAACTACATTTTCCATCTTTGAGGTTAACGGTTTGCTTATTATTTCGACATGGTAGTGAATATAGCTGCTGAGGTGCAATGAATGGAAATCTATCCCATATCCACAACTGTAGTATTATGAGTGGGCTAGATATATCATGTGCATTGATATGTGATGCCCAACACAACACTCTATACAAACTGCCAAGCAAGCACTACCCCAATCGTAGGTACCACAAATTCTTCAAGTCTTTCAAAGTGGCAAGAACATCAAATGCATTTTACTATTTGACTTGTCTACAAAAAAGAATCCACCAACTATCAATTCTTGCATGAGCATAAACAGCGAGTACGTATGAGCAAGGGATGCCAAATGATTGCCACTTATTACAACTACATTTTCCATCTTTGAGGTTAACGGTTTGCTTATTATTTCGTTTATCCATATGGAACCCATGAGGTGCAGTAATCACATCAAACATCTCATTCTCTCGATGAAAGATTGAAACAAAATGTCCACTAGCCTTTGCTTCATAATTTGCAACTTTAGTCATGGCATATGTAGTGTACATATCTCCATTTGCATTTCAAAGCTCTTATCTTTGCACGACGTTTCTCAAAATATGTAACACATCGATAGAAAGTCACCTCCACAAGTGCAGTGATAAGCAACATCCTAGCCCCTTTCAATACCCCATTTATGCATTCAACAATATTTGTGTCATCAACCCATATCAAAATCCACCATCTTTGCTTGGGTCCACTTTTTAGTGTCCATCTTTGCAAACCATTCAACACATTTGTCATTCAACCTTTTTAACTCTTTCATACACCATTCATATTTGCATGGTTGATGTTGACATCCAACTTTGTAAGCCAACCCCTTTAGGACTTTGTTATTGTATTTCTCATTAAAATTGCTAACCACATGTGTGAGACAATAACGGTGGTGTGTATGTGGTGGGTTCCATCTAGTAGCAACATCTCTTGCAACAACATTTATCCCTTCATGACAATCAGAAATCAAACATATTCCTTCTCTTTGAGTGACATGAGTTCTTAATGCAGAAAGGAACCAAGACAAACTATCTACAGATTCTTCCTCAACAATTGCAAAGGCAAGAGGAAAGATGTGTCCATTAGGATCAACATATGTAGCAATCAATAATTTCCCCTTGTCCTTGCCATATAAGAAAGTACCATCAATTTGTATTAATGGTCTACAAATTTTTAATTCGTCAATAGAAGCTCAGAAAGCCCAAAAGACATGCATGAAACTTACATTCCCATGTGCAAAAGCTAACTCCGATGTTTTCCAAACAATCTTCGTCCAGTGGTTAGTAAGTTGGAGGATATTCAACCACTAGGGTAGAATATGGTAAGACTCATCCCAATCACCAAACACCTTCTCAATTGCTTTTCTCCTTGCTTCTCAAACCCTCATATAATGAACATCATACCCAAATTTATCCGTCCCTATTTGATGGAGTGTTGCAATGGATGTGGTAAGATCTTTTCTGACTATACTTTGTATCTCTCTTGCAATCAATGTTGAGTCTAATTGAGACTCGTATTTCTCTTATATATGCCTACACTCGTATTTCCCTATCCATCCACATGTTGTGTCATTTTAGAATCTATGTTAAATAACCACAAAATCCTGTGTATGGCTGCCAAAAAGTGCATGAAAGAGAAGAAAATACATATGGGTCCATGGAGAAAACATATATACATGCAAGCTAAATGGCTTGGCCCATGTGAAAGGAGCACATCTACATCCAACTTGCCGTTTGGCAGCTCCGGTCGACTGTTGAATCCAAAGGCTTCCGGTCGACTGTCGAATCCAAAGACTTCCGATCGACCCGAGTGTACATAAAGGGATCTTAATAATGGGGAGATATATATCAAACATGTAGCTTTTTTGTCCAGTAAATTGTAGGTGAATGTCGCCTCGAGGCTCTACCAAGCAGTAGTGAAGCGCGACGTTATATTTGCATTTCCAATTCAATCCAAGAATCGAGTACTGGCATTGATTTAACAATGTAAATTACGAATAAGAAAATAAATAAATAAATAAATAAAAAATTGAAGGGGAATGGTTAGAGAAAATTGAGACTGGAGTCTAGTAAGAATATTGTTGAAGTATTAAAATTGTTGTCTTACTAGTAAGACCATCAACAGGATTGTCTAGGAAAAAGAAATGTTATATAAGCATACTTATACTAATATTGGTTATACTATTGGCATAAGGCTACAGAATCAAAATGTGGCAATGGGCATTTGGGAAACAATTTTTCTTCAAGCTACCCAAGTCTACAAATGAACTTTGTTTTATTCTGGATGTATTAGTTTTTCTAGGAAAGGGGAATTTTATTGAACATCTTGTGAGAAATTTGAGAAGTTGAAAGAAACATGGAATCCATGGAATTGTCCAGTACCAGTCCAGAAAATCCTTAGAATGAAATACACACAATGCCTGGAACATTTTTCTAATTACTTTATTCAAATATTCAGAAACCTCCATGTGAACAAGCATAAACAATAGATAAGAAAGGGAGAGAGTGAATATACCCAAGAGAATGAGCGGGACCACACTGAGTGAATGACCACGCTGTCGGACTCAGCAAAATCCAAAGCCTTGCTGCTCACGCGCTTCCAAATCCGTGATGTTGTTGAGATAACTTTGATTGCTGCTGTTGAGGTTTTTTTTTTGGGTTTGATCTACCAGCTTGGATCAAGAATTCATATGGGTTCTGCTTGTTCTGCTTCCTTCCAGGTCCGGCATGGTGCGACTGCGGTGTGGTGCGGCTGCAGCGTAGTGCGGGTTGTGCGATGAAAAGAAGATTGTGCAGCAGTGGAAGAGAAAAAAATATCGCAAAGAACAAACAGATAGGTTTCTGAAAAAGTAATATTTTTTCCTTTTTTTTTTATTTTTATGTTGGCTTAGGTGGCAAAAGTTACCACAATCACCTTAATAGTTTTTTATCTATTATATTTAAAAAATTATTATTTTTAAAAAGAACCCCACTAAGTGTTACTATACAAATATAGTGGGAGAACAAATTTGTTCCTTTTTAAAATGATACCAAGAGGTTGGAATTCAAAGAACCACCAAGTAATCTAAAGGTCTACAATTATATTATGTTAATGGAGTAAAAAGTCAATTACAATCTCTCCCTATTGAAGATCAAACAATATAGAGTTAAATACTTCGTTTCATTTATTCAAACTTACAAGAATGTAATATCTCCATATTTTCTGTTATAGGTCAAATAAATATATTCTAACATATTTTTTTCCACAAAAACTATTGTTGATCTATGCATTAAAATAAAAATAACATTTTACACATTTCAAATAACATATGAAATCAATTAGGACTGGATATACGTCTCATGGATGTCATCATCGCTTATCTATCCATAGATAATGACATATATATGAAAATCCTTGAAAGATTTAAATTGTCTGAAGCAAATAATATAAAGTCCCCGTAATATGTACTCAATCAAATTACAATAATCTATATATGGATTGAAGCACTTGCACGCACGCAGATAATCGCCTGGGGCCGAATATTTACTAAGCATGGCATGTGAACAACCCTATATGCCCATACATCATATCAAGAAATCAAAAATTGGATTCGTAATTATTGATGAATATGTTGATGATTTAAATCTTGTTGGAACTCTTGAAGAGCTCACTAGAACAACAAAATATTTGAAACAAGAATTTGAGATGAAAAGATATTTAAAACAAATTTTGTCTCAGAAATTACAAACGAAAGATTTCCCAATCGGAGTTTTGTCACCAATAAGCATATACTAAAGAAAATATTGGAAGAACTTTTATATGGATAAAACACACCCTTTGCTATCCAATGGTTAATCCGCTCACTTGACGTAAAAAAATGACCCATTTCGCCCTTTAAAAAGGCGAAGAATTACTGCTCATAAGCATTCTTCATATCTTAGTACCATTGGTGCACTACAGACTTACTAATTGTACTCACCTGCATATTGCTTTTCTTGTCAATTTATTAGCTTGCAGATACCCTCACTCTCCAACCGTAAGACATTACTTCCAGATCAAACATACATTGTGCTACCTTCAAGGACCAATTGATATAGGCATATTTTACTCAAATGCATCAAAGCAAAAATTGCTTGGATATGTAGATGCACAATACATTTCTAACCCACATAAAGTCAAGTCACAAATAGTGTATGTATTTAATTGTAATAGAACTGCTATTTCATGGAGATCTTTTAAGTAGACAAAAGTGGCCACATCATCGAATCATTCAAACATTCTAGCAATTCATGAATTTTAATGGCTAAGATTAGTGATTCAACATATCTGGCAATTCATGCGACTCTCCTCTATCAAAACATAATCGACAATGTTTGAAAATACGCATGCATTGTACAACTCAAGGGGGGTTATATCAAAGGAGATAGAATCGAACACATTTATCCAAAATTCTTTTATACACATGAACTCCAAAAGAATGGTGAAATTGATGTTCAACAAATACACTCAAGTGATAATCTAATAGATTTATTCATAAAGTCATTGTCAACCTCAACATTAAAAAAGCTAATATACAAGATCGAAATACGTCAACTTAAAAGATATCATACTATGTCGCTTATAAATACGATAAATAATGTATCATACTATTTTTTCCCCTTCATCCAGCTATTCCTAATCGATTTTAATGGCAATATTTTTAACTATGCAGTCCTAACAAACTAAGAACAATTTACAACATCATAAGAATATTGTACTATTTTTCTTTCATTAGGCTTTAACCCATTAAGTTTTACTAGTAAGGTTTTAATGAGGCATATTTTTTATGGTGGTCATTTAAGGGGAGTGTTTTAAATACAATGAATGAGTGAATGACCACATTCACCCACCATAGATTTGAAGTTCAATGAACTTCATAAAGTTTATTATATATCTCCATTTACTCACCTTTAATAAAGGGCAATTGTGAAGTCTATAAAAGGCTTCTCTCACGCCTTGTAAAATCATCTCAGTAAGAAAAGCATCTCATATTCTCTCACTCTCTTTCTCTCTCTCACTTAATTTCTCTTTCTCAATTCTCTCTTTTCTCATTCTTTCTTTCTTCATATATACATACAAAGAGAATAATATAATTCTCTTTAGCTTTGCATTTTGTCACACTATTTTACAATAGTTAAAGAATATTTTATTTTATTTTATTTTCTATATTTAATTTTTATTTTAAGTATTTTAGAATATTTAGATTTTTCAAGTGTTCCTTTTTATAAAGTTTCATTTCAATAGGAGAATTTATTTTGTTCGTAATTATAGACAGGGAGGATTACAATAATTGAGAATATAAAGAAGAGTAAAAGAGTGATAATATGCAATAAAATTTATTTTCTTCTCCCAACTTCATATTTAATTTCTTATAATTGTATGTCTTCCAATCCAGCTATCACTCCAATTAAATTGTTCTCCATTCTTCCACACCTAATATTTACTCCGTTTCAAGGGCATTGTTCAAGTGATATATGGCAAATATAGAATAGAGAATTTATTGATTAATGATTGCGGCATAAAGGCGTTAATGGCAACATAGAATATTATTTATTGGTCGGATTAATGATTACTAGGTGACAAGGGTTGGGTATTTATTTAGCGCGGGGGTTAGGTGTGTATTGGATAAAGTTTTGATATTTAATGCTAATGAGTGGGGGTAAGTATTTATTTGTGGGTGTTAGGTGTCGTCTGGATAAAGTTTTCAAACATACTCAAGAGAAAAGAAAGAAAAAAAAAGTTAACGGAGAGACAAGGAAAGGGAAAGGATAGATGCACCTTCTCTCCACAACTTATCTTTGCAGTAACAAACGCTTTATTTAATGTCAAGTTGAATGAACGACATTGAAGTGACAAACCTCTTGGTTCTTTGAAGTGTATTGTTGTTTCTTGCAATTGCAAAAAATATATCTTCTTCGGATTATCATTAAGTATCAGTCAAGTTGATCAGATGGTTATCACAGTCCAACCGGCCATCCCATTTTTTCAAGGAAATGAATATGAGATTTGGAGTACAAAAATGAGAACTCTTTTTATCTCCGAAGATCTATGGGAGCTTGTGGATGAGGGTTATGCAGAAGAGGAAATGCCAAGAGATGCCGTCAAAGATGTACGAATGAGAGATGCTAAAGGGTTCTTTCTTATTCAACAAGCAATAGCAGAAAGTATTTTTCCTCTAATTTCAAAAGCAACAAAGTCCAAGGAAGCTTGGGACGCTCTTCAAACCGAATATCAAAGTACAGTTGAGGTAATTACATTATTCATTAATCACAATTAGATTACCTTTTTTTTCCTTGGTTTCTTACAATCATGAAGGCAGAAGTGTTTTGATTATTCATATGGGTTGTAATTAGAATCAGGTTGTAGATCAAGATGGAGACGGCATCCACACTGACATCATAGGCATGGATGACTCTGTGTATGAGGCGGCAGCAAAGGGGAACATTAAATTCCTTAAGGACATTTCGAAGTCGGAATTTCAAGTCCAATTAAGCCCAAAGCATAACACCGTACTCCATATCGCTTGCGAATTCGGTGAAACAGAGTGTGTGAGATGGATCCTTAATTTGCCTTCATCTTCATGTTCATCATCTTCATCTTCATGTTCATCATCTTCATCTTTCCTGCAACGCCCAAATCTGAAAGGGGACACTCCGCTTCACCTTGCAGCGAGGGAAGGACATTTGGAGGTGGTGAAAGCTCTATTAAATGCTGCAAGAAACATCTCAAGATATTGGAAACTGGGGTTGAGCAACAAGATATTGATCAGATGACAAACAGAGAAAACACACTCTGCATGAGGCGGATTGAGCATTCTGATGTGGTTGAGTTATTGATTGAGGAGGATCCGGAGTTTACCTACTGTGCTAAATGAAATCAGTACCATCATATATGGCTGCAGAGAGACGATTTATGAGTTGGTGAAACAATCATGCTAATAAAAAGTGCTACTTCACCCCTTTACACTGGCCTCATGGGTAGAACCGCCTTGCACGCTGCAGTTATATGCAATGACCAAGGTAACAGTCTAGCTATATAACGCCCACAATACTAATGATATGTTATTCACATGTATGTGCATTAAGAGGGAAAATACTTTTATCTATCTATGGGTGATTCCATTGAAAGAAGTTTTGAAAATTCAAATTTAAAAATATCCTCATCATTTTCTTATAAAAATACCCATTTAATTTAGGGAAAATTATGTTAATGTGCACTAAGGGGAAAAGAAATTAAAAAGAATCACCCAAATTTATTTTGACCTGAATATGTGTACTTTAGGGGAAGAAATCCCACCGTATTAGTGCACTCAAACAGTGCACACTATGAGCGAACAATTTTGCTCTCCACACAAAATGGAGGTAGTTAGATAAGATGGTATAATAGCATATGAGTTCAGTACACTACACATTATTAAAATTTTTCATCAATGTATATAATCTTACATGTAATGTTAACACATTGCTAAGAGGACACATTGCTAATATTTCCTTAATTTGATTTGCTTAATTTTCTTAAACTGTCGATCAGAAATGACAAAAACAATACTGAGATGGAAGCCAAAACTCACCAAAGAAGTAGATGAGAATGGGTGGTCTCCGCTTCACTATGCTGCGGAGAAAGGTTGTGATCGAAAAATAGTGAAGCTATTGCTAGAAACATCAGAAAAGAGGGTGGCCTACCTTGAAAGCAAAGATGGGAACAAGACCGCCCTTCATATTGCATCTTTCCACCATCATTCCGAAATAGTAGAAGAAATCCTATCCCACTCTCCGGGTTGTCTGGAGCTGGTGGATGATAAAGGGGCCAATTTTTTCTACTTTGCAATGATGAAAAGGTTGTCAATGGTTATGGCTCCTCGGTTTTCTTATGAATAAAATGGTTATAAAGGTGAGACTTGTGAATGAGAAAGATGGTCAAGGAAACACACCTCTCCACCTACTCTCTTCTTACCAAAATATAGTTGAAGGGTTCTCAGGGTGGAATGAAGTGGATAAGAAGGAGTACAACAAAGAAAACTTGACAGCCTACGACATTATTTTGAGGGCTAAGGAAGACATTTCAGGGGAAAAGGTACGTAAGACTCTATCGCATCACCCAGCCAGCCTCTGGGAAAATTCTCTTTTTTCTTATGATGCATGAATGAAAATTTTGGTTGAACCTGGAAGACAGCTATTTTGTTATTTTTAATCATTAATTGGTTTAACCTAACCCAATTGACTGGATCTCGAATAAGATCCATCCCCTGAATTGATTCATTTTCTTTTCCGTCCCCTAGATTTTCAGGACACAATACTAGAGAAAAGGAAAAAGAAGGAAACATAAGGGGAAAATAATTATTAACCCGTATCTATTTCTGTTTAAAAATAAACTGTATATCTATTTATAGTATTGTCGTTTCCCTTTTTTTAACTAGTTTCCATGTCCAATATCTATATCCTTCACACGTTTCAAGAATCAAACATAACATAAAAAAATATTGTTTTTTCTTTTCCACTTTTTAATTATTTTATCACATTTTTAAAGCAATAGAAGGTGAACATGATTAAGAGCTGAATTATTTACTTATCTTTTTCCCTTTTACACCTCTAGAATGACTTTTTCTATTTTCTTCATATTATCAATATTATGATTACGCCTTAAGAGATCTTATTTATCTTTTTTTGTTGAGATAATTGCAAAACATCTATTCCCGAAACATAAGAGATTTCAAAAAAATAAAAATAAAAACCAACGATTTTTCCTTGTTTCTGAAATTACTGGATTTTATTGAATAATATATGTTTGATGATCAAATTGAAATAAATTGGGGACTCCTTAACATACTATTTCATTAACAAGGTTTACTATGTACAAATCACTCCACTAATCACCCCATGATTTCTTGGAATTTTTTTAATTAAAAGTCGGTTGCTGGATGGATGTCACACTTGCTCAGATTCTAATTCAGTTGTGACCTGTTACTTGTTGATTGGATGTGAACAAAAAGAATCGCCAATTGAATTAAATGGTATTGTAATGTTCCTCTTATCTGATTTAGGATCGATCAAAACTATCTTGGAGTTGATTATGCCTGAAACGATTTTCTTCAGCGCGAGATATAATAGGTCGGACGAGAGAGAGACCATGTCTCAGAACGGTCGGAGAGAGATCAAGGGAACGAGAACACACCTCTGAATTTAAAAATGAGGCGAAACCCATTTGATAGTTTCCGCCCTAATAACAACAGTCACTTTTGCTGCCGTTTTCACCTTGCCTGGGGGTTATAGAGAAGATGATGGCGGCGCAATTTTATCAAAGAAAGCAGCTTTCAAAGCATTTGTTCTGACTTGTGAAGGATACCATAGCCATGTTGTCTTCACTATGCGCCTTTATTTCTTCACTTTTTTATGACCATGGATAATACATATGGGAGAAGTTGAGTTTTGGGTCAAAATGACCTTTTTATTGGAAAGAAAAAAAAAAGGATTCTAGACCACGTTTCAAATTTTTGTTTAAAATGGCCCCTAACAGCTTTATTTTCAAGCAAAAGTCACAGTTATTTTGAACCCAAACTTGGAGAAGTTCCTTAAAACCCACTTTTTTTGGGCCTTTGTTTTGATAATGATTGGAATGGGAGGAATGGCCATCGCTTTCGCAACCGGTTTGTACGTTATTTTACCACATTCCTTTGTCCTTGCATCCTCTGCTCCTGCTTTTTCCTTTCTTTTATATTTGAATATTGTCAAAATTGGAGAGGTACAATTTTGGACATGATAGGTAAAATAATCTCCCTGCTCAATAGAAAGAAAAAAAAAATTTATTTGCCCAGAAAGAAAAAAAAAGGAAAGAGGAGCCTCTTTATTTTGTAAAGATTTTTGATGATTTATATGAGCTTCCTGTTTGTTTTTTACTATTTTACAATAAGTTTGTCATAATATATTCTTGATGTGTGTAAGTAGAGTCTTGAACTCATTTTTATAAAATAGTAAATGCCAATATGTTTAGCATCTTCAGGCTACTTAAAAAATTATATTTGCACATTTTATTAATTAATAACTTACAAGCGTTTAAAATATATTACTATTCAATTAAACTAATCATATTAACTGTAAACATTTATTTTTATTCAACTCTAAAATTATAGTTCTTTTTGGTCATCCTTTGGGAACTCCACTTTGTTAAATTATTATTGCTCTTATTTGTAACCAATCACATGCAATCACCAAGCATGTGATGTCTATCACATTTGGCACTTCCCGGCTGCACAACATATCACCATACAGCCAATTATCTAACAATCATGCTATGCTGCAAAAGAAGCAAACATATCCCATCCAGAAAAATTGTTCAAGCACAACCACACATCCAAGGAGTAGCTTCAGCACATCCAACATCCAATTGATTTTTCAATCATAACAATCCACATCACATCCACATCCAAGGAAAGCAAGAAAAGTAATTCATAATCGTAAAAAATTGCCACCCAACACAGTAGAGGGCACAAAGCTCTATAAATCTACTCCCCCTTTTTGGCAAGAGAAAGCCAAAGGGATCAGTGTGGGAAGGTAGCATTTGGAGGAGTATTTTCAATTGTAATTTTTCTAAAATCTGGGATAGATTTGAGGTGGAACCGAGTTTCGGATTCTAACTTTGAAGGCTACTTTGATGTAAGAAATTTGACATCCAATGAAAAGGTTCTTGTTAGCTGGAATGGATACGCTGGTGGAAAGTAATAAAGCAAACTTGTAAGGCGATGTTGACCATAGAATCAAATTCATATCATGGCTTTTAGCAACATAATGGGCTGTCAGCGAGAGTGGTCATTCGGTGCTCAAGATATTAACTTACCTTTAATTGTTAAGGATTCAAATGCGATTCCTTTGCTGCATTTTGCCAAGAATGATAGGAGCGATCATAATAAACACATCAACATAAAGCACTAGCCATTAGTTAAATGTTAAATCAAATAGGGTCGAAAGACACCTTGACTGAACGATTATGATTTGCAAATCCATTAATGTATGGATGCTTCACATGGGAAAAACCCCAGATCGATTCAAAATATCAATGGAGAATGAAAAATAAATTGAGGAAAATAAAAGACAAGGATTTAAGTACAAAACCTGCATCGGAGAAAGTCTCATGGCAACCCAAGACAAACCACTATATAATAACCTGTACAACAGAATAGATTTTCACAGCCACCCTAAGTAGAAACTGAGACCAATACAAGGAGATGATAGAACCCAGATAACCAAGGTTACTAATTATCCAAAGATAATGCACTATAAATCCCAGACAAACCCAGAAAGAACTCTCTCTTACTCTTTCTTTCAATCTTCTCTCACATTCTCGGATGATACAACTGACGCTGAACGCCATTTATGCAAAAGACAATACGCTTCATGAGAAGAAAAGAGCAACCCAACTTTCGATTTGCAGAGTATATCCTAAATTAAGGATGTGGGATCCACATGAGGAGAACTTATCCTCATCAAAGAAAAAGAGCAGCCCCCATTTTTTACTATCCTTTCTTCAATAACCACCCCCCTCCCCCCTTTCCGACTCTCCTTTCTTCAACCCCCCTATTTTTACTCTTCCTTCTTCAATTTAATAAGGTGGAGCCCTCATGAGGAGGACCCCTACTCAACAATCTCCACCATTCGACTTCATTGAGGACATCACCAATCTTGTTACATTTATGCAGCACTCTAACTTTCTTCTGAAAGCGGGAATCTTCTAAAACTTTAGCAAGATTTTAGATTTTGTCTAATAAATATCGCATTCTCTTAAACTGAGAACCACACTCCACCATAACGAGTGTACAAAAACACTTAGGACCTCTGCCGCCCAAGACTTTCTTTGTCAAGTAATATTGCCGACCTTCACTAATTTCAGTACCCACCTACTTTGCTTTCCCAAGAGTTCTTCAGCCATCAACATCTTCATTCACACTACCCAGAAAACTAGTGCCCAGGTGCAAATGTGCACCAGCTGGCACTACATTATCTTTTCCATGGCAACTAGTAGACATGCCACGATGATCCACATTTCCACCTTAGAGAATTTCATCATCAAATGTTAATGTGTTGGTTTGGGAGTCGGAGCCATTTGCCAAACCAACTCCACCTTTTGGACACTTTTTCTTGATGTGCCTAGATTGTTCACCCACCCAACAGACTACTTTTCCAAAGTTCTTCTTCTTCTCTTCCTTGACCACTAGTGCATGTTCAACCGCTGATATTCGCCACCGCCGCCTTCTTCTTCTGCATGTGAGTTTGGTGTCGACTTTATAAATCACCGTATCTTCTTATACATCAAGATAGACTTTATGTCTTCATAGAGTGGTTGTGCTGAGACTTGATAAGAAGCAAAGGCCTTATCCCCATCGAGATCACAACTCCAATAAATTTCAATCAAATACGCTGAGAATACCATTGGTTCGAGATCATCGTACCTTCCTCCGATAAAAAGGTATGAAATTGCTCTGTGTAATAAACAATTTGAAAGACTTTACTTTTGATACATCACACTTGTTAAGTTTCTTGAAACCCTTTACGCCTTAAATCCTAAAACACGCTATTAGAATATTCTTTGCCAAACGCAACCTTATGGTACTGGCAACTTTCAAATCTAACTCCTCCCAATCTTCATCACTTACAGTAGACTTAAAAGTCTTAGATCTGGCAGAATCTTGATCAAAGGTAGTGGTAGGCTTGCCCTTCAATGCTTTATGTAACCTAGACTGAATAAATAAATCCTTGACTCGTACTTGCCACAAGCCAAAATTGATTATCCCATCAAATTTCTCAACATCAAACTCTTCATTGGATATTTTTGTTGTTGCCAAGGAACCAATTCGCCGACATACCACTTGTCGGGAAACCCTCGAGATCAACTACAAAATATCAACTAGAACGGAGAAATAAATTAGTAAAAATAAAAGACGCAATGATTTGCATGGAAAAATCCTTTACCAGAGAAAAACCATGAGCCAAACAAGACAAAATCCACTATGTAAAAAATTTGTACAATTACATAAATTTTCACCGCTCACCCCACAAGAAAACCGAAACCAATACAAGAGAGAATATAAACTTGGGATAACCAAGTGGTTACCACTATCCAAAGATAGCTACACTATAAATCTTGTATTAAACCCGAGAAAGAACCCCTTGCTCTTTCTCTCAATCTCCTCTCTCACAATCTCGAATGAAACTAAAGAAGAAACTACCTATTTATAGGTAGAATACCAAGCCATGAGAAGAAATTAGCAACCCACCATTTTTGACTTTATATCCTTTAATTAAGGAGGTGGGATCCACATGAGGAGAACTTATCCTCATCAAAGAAAAAGAGCAACCCCTATTATGAACAATATTATGGATGTCCATAAACTCTCCATTAATCCCCATACAATAGGTGCCATTGAATATAATAATGATTGTATATAGAAGTTTTAATGTGTAGGTTACATATTTATATACACATTAATGTATTCATGTATTAAACCCTATAAATAGGAGCCTGTATGAGTCACGATACACATGAAGGAACAAGAAATTCTCCCTGCTTTTTCTATATCTCTCGCTCTCTTGTTCTTCTATTTTATAATGCTATCGCACGAAGCTCGTTGGATTTTCAAGAAATATATTGAAGGTATATTGGAGTGTGTGTTCATATGCAACTATCTCTTTTATTTTACAATACATATCTTATCTAATATTTTCATATATCATAATAGTATTATTATGCTCGAATCTTATAAATTGGAATTTGTGTTTTGGGATATCACGAGTAAAGAATTTCTTGTCATGGATACTGATGCCGAAACTATCTAGATGCAAATGGTCTTGGAAATACAATTAAAGAAAAGAATACAACATCCATTCAATGAGCCAAATGCATGATTTTTCTTTTATCGTCACCTTCATGAAGGATTGAAAGCCGAATACTCACCGTAAGGGATCCACTTGTTCGTGAACAAATAAGGAAAGGTATGAACATCGAGAATCGTAATTCTCCCAAAAGTTTGAGGATCGGGATGCATTTGAGACTACAAGATTTTAAATCTGTGAGTGAGTATAACTCAACAATATTTAGAATCAGCCACTTATAAAGGCGGAGAAAAAATTCATCGATGGTGATGTCGGAGGGAAACATTCCACTTTTCACGCATTCAATGTGCCTCCCGCAGCAAACAAGAATATCGCGGAAAAAGGCTTTAGGAAATATTCGAATTGATTTCATGTCTTCAGGCCGAACAAAACAATGAGCTTTTGATGAAAATCATGAGGCTCGTCTAACTCGGGTTCTGGCCTCCATTCCTTGAAGTGAATGCGTAACATATCACTCCTTTATAATGGATAAAGTCGAAGCCACTTCATTATGGTCGTGGTCGCGTCATAGTCTGGCCGCGGCCGCGGATGAGGACGTGGTCGCAATAGTTACACCACGACGCAACCCAAGAATGTGTCAATATCAAAAGGGGGAGAATATTGTGCGCTGACAACAAAAGTGGTGAAAATAGCAAAATGGTGACAAATTTATGCTACCGTCATGCGATGAAAGGCCATTGGTCACGATCGCCGCATACCAAAAGATTTGGCTGATCTCTACCAAGAATCTCCGAAAAAGAAAGATAAAAGCCAGAGAGACAAATTTTGTTTCTAAGGATGAGAGGCGTTGATCACGACCTTAATGATATGACTCTCTCCGATGTTGTCGATTTCTTTATTCACCGTCGAATATCGAAAGCACTTGTCAGGATGAAAAATCTCCAAAATAAAATATTTCCCGCTTATTTTATGTATTTAGATCCTCTTGTTATGTAAGTATTGTACTCTTGAATAATGAAGTTGTTTTTGTTATGTGTTATTTTATGATCTCTTATTATATATCTTGTTTCTCATGAAGAATATGGAAACTCATGCGGGAGGTGGGATCTCAATCGGTGGCAATGATATGTGTCTCGTAGATGGTGCATCAACGCATACTATATAAGGATAAAAATTCTTTTCCTTTTTAATATTAAAGGATCGGATCTTGAATACAATATCGGGTGAGTGCAAAGTGATTGAGGGCTCGGAAGAACTAATATGTTGTTACCGGAGCAAATTCATATTGATGATGCATTATATTCTACAAAGTCTCAAAGAAATTTATTGAGTTTTAAAGTGTCGACGAAATGGATATCATATTGAGACTACGAATGAAGACAACACTGAGTATTTATATATTACCGCCGTTGTCTTGGGTAAGAAAAATATATTGGAAAAATTACAGTTTTCCTACGGTTTTGTACTACACAAACATAAGCACAATTGAGGCACATGCCATAGTAAACCAGAAGTTTACTGATGAAAATAATTTTATTGTTTGGCATGACCGATTGGGACATCCTGGCTCTATAATGATGTGGAGAATCATTAAAAATTTAAGTGGGCATTCCTTTGAAGAAATCAAAGATTTTAAATGTCCAGTAATTTTCATGTGCATATTCTCGAGGAAGTTAATTATAAGGCCATCACCAACAAAAATAGGACCGAACCTTATTTTTGAAGAAGCGTATACAAGAGGATATATGTGAGCCTATTAAATCCACCATGGACCATTCGATATTTTATGATCTTTGATTGATGCATGATGAGATGGTCAGCGTGCCATTTGTTAATCAGCAGCGTAACGAAGCATTTGCTAGATTGCTTGCTCAAATAGTCGATTACGGGCTCTTTCGGATTCATGATTAAGTCAATTCGTCTTGACAATCTTTGGGGTACTTCCCAAGCTTTGTGATTATTGTATGTCTATTGGAATAGCAGATTTAGACATCACAGCAGCATATGTTCATGCAAAAACGGTCTTGGAATCGTTTATTAAACGCCTTCCAGTGATTGCAAGGCCATTACTAATGAGAATGGCTCCCAACTTACGCTTGGGGCCATGCTATTTTGCATGCGTGACCTTGGTCGTATTAGACAACAAATTATCATGAGTTCTCTCCTTTACAATTGGTTTTGATTAGGGAGGCAAGTATTTCCCATCTAGTTTTTTAGATTGTGCGGTATATGTTCCCATTACTCCACCCTGGCAGCACTAAGATGGGTCCCCCAAAGATTGTGAATATATATTTGGATATGAATCTCCATCGATAATCAAATATTTAGAGACATCAAGCTGGAGATTTATTTACAGCTCGTTTTCTTGGTGTCATTTTGATGAATCCCGATTTTCCAACTTTAAGAAAGAAAATAAATAGTTGGAAAAAAAGTTATTGATTGGAATCAATTGTCGTTGTCTCATCTTGACCCTTACCTGAGAATGTGAAGCTGCGGTTCAAAGATTATTCATTGCAAAAATTTAGCAAATCAATTGCGAGATGCATTTACTAATTCAAGAGAGTAACTACATCTTACATACTAAATGCTAATGCTCGGTTAGAATTGATGTCCCCTGTAGGATAATCATTGCTAATGAACCTAAAGCATCGATGAAACGTGGTCGACCGAGTTGGTTCCAAAGATAAAAATCCTCGGAAAAAGAAAGAATCAAGGATCAAGTTAAGGAATTGATGGCTCACAGAAGAGTCCCAGTTGTAATTCCAGGAAAAATTCAGTGCACGAAACTTGTGACAATCGGGGAGATCTCGATAAAGCGTCTGGCCAGCCCAAAGGTGGAATCGGAATAAAATCAACGTCGATGATATATTTGCCTATAATGTGGCACTCAACATTGTTAATGACAATGAGGACCTTGAGCCAAAGTCTGTCGAGGAATGTAGACATAGAGATGATTGGCCAAAATGGAAAGATGCAATTGAAGCAGAATTGAATTCTCTTTCAAAACACGAAGTTTTTGGTCTATTGTGCCACACACGATGGTGTCAGACACATGGGATACAAATGGGTATTTGTGCAGCGAGACGTGGCATTGATTCTCTCAGGTCTCTCAGACACGGCATTGATTATGAAGGGCGTATTCCCACAGTAGTGGATGCAACTACTTTTAGATATTTAGTGCTTTGGCAATACATGAAAACTTGGTATGTGTTTAATGGATGTAGTTATGGCTTGTTATATGGACCCTTGGTACGTGACATTTACATGAAAATCGAAAGGATTAAAATTTCTATGACACATGGTCGGTCCTCGAGAACTTTACTCGATAGGTATGCGAGATCTCTATATGGGTTGAAATAATGCGGGCGCATGTGGTATAATGCGTCTTAGTGAATGTTGTGCGAAAAGGTATAAGAATGATCCTTTGCCCGTGTATTTATTAAAGATGCGGATGGGGTTTGTTATAATTGCGGTTTATGTTGTTGACACAGATATTATTGGAACTCTACGAATGAGGGCTTTGAGCGGTGGTCGACTTAAAGAGAAAAATTTGAGATGAAGAATCTGGGAAAAACAAAACTTTTGGTTTGTAGATTGAACACTTAGAGAATGGAATTTTTGTTCAAATCAATCGACATATATCAAAGGTGTTGAAAACGATTCTATATGGATATTACCCATCCATTGAGCACTCAATGGTTGTAAGGTCATTAGATGTGAATAAGGATCCTTTGGAGCCTAGGATGGATGAAGAACTTCTTGGTCCTGAAGTACCATATCTTAGTGCTATTGGAGCACTAATGTATCTTCGCGAGTCATACACGACGATATATCATTTTTGTAAATTTATTAGCAAGATATAGTTCTTGTCCAACAAGAAGACATTGGAATGGAGTTAAACATATATTGAGGTATCTTCGAGGTACGATGGATATGGGCCTATATTATCCCAGCACCCAAACGAAATTAATTGGTTATGCGGAGATCACGGGATATATGTCGACCCTCGTAATGCTCGATCCTAAGCAGGCTGTTGTTCACATGTGGTGATCTGACCATTTCTATGGCAGTTCTGAAACAATCAATTACCGCCACATCTTCTAATCATGAAGAGATCTTATCAACTCATGAAGCAAGTCGGGAATGTTTTTGGTTAAGATCTGTAATACATCATATTCGAGGTCATGTGGTTTGTCTTTTAAGCGAGGAGGTCGACCGACCTTGTATGAAGATAATCTTTGCATGCATTGTTCAATTAAAAATGGGTACATTAAGGGGATAAGAACAAAACATATATCACCAAATTTCTTTTTCACTCATGATCTACAAAGAAGGGTGACACGATATTAATATTCAATCGAATTCGTTCCTTTAATAATCTAAGCCGATTTATTCACGAACTCTACCTACGCAACATTTGAAAGGCTAGTTCATAGCATTGGAATCTTGTGAGCTCGGAAGATAAAGTGATGTTGAGGAAGGGAGTAATTTTTATATTGTACTCTTTTTCCTTCACCATAGTTTTTGTCCCTACTTTGGGACTTCTAGTAAGGTTTAATGAGGCCCGATATCATGGACATCGAGGGGAGTATTATAGACAATATTATGGATGTCCATAAACTCTCCATTAATCCTGGATATTTAATAGGTACATTGAATAATACATTGATGTATGAGTTCTGATGTGTAGGTACATGTTTATATACACATTAATGTGTTCAATGTATTAAACCCTATAAATAGGGAGCCTTTGTATGAGTCTGATACACATGAAGGAATAAAAATCTCTCCTGATTTCTTCTATATCTCTCGCTCTCTTGTTCTTCCTATTTTATAACCTTCAATTTTTTGCTCTCCTTTCTTCCAACCTTTTTACTCTCCTTTCTTCAGCCCCATTTACTCTTCTTTCTTCAGTTTAGTGAGCTAGGGCTCTCTGTGAGAGGAGCCCTACTTTCAATGACCTAAGGCTTGTAAACATGTTGGTATATGGGACTCAACTCTATATAAGTGAATTTCACATAATCAGGATAACATGTGATTATAGTTTTGGCGAGTATAAACTGAATTGTTTCCACAATTTTATCTTCTCGATTTAGTTGTATACATAAAATTTAGAGAATAGCGTTATTAAGTATACCTTGTATGAGAATTTTGAAGCTGGATTCATAATAAAGAAACATTCATAATTGTTCTTATTCAAAGAAAAGTTGCCTTTGTAATACATGGAATATTTAATACTTATTCGATAAGACTTACAACCATGATTCATGTGGTTTAAGCTCTTTTGATTAAGCTTAAGGATTTAGAGAAAATTTGATGTGTATTAATTTAATTGATATACAATAAGTGATTTATTAGCCAAGTGGAGAAATATCATAAATAATTTGAAAATAAATAATTAAATATTAGATGTAGTCCATTTAAGCTTAAAAAAGAATTATTTTCCCACATAGTTTTTATTTTCCTTTAAAGGACGATAGGATAAGTCTCATATTGAGTAACCACCCGTTTATAGTCATGGGGATGACATATCTCTTCATGAGATAATTCTCACACCTTTGTAAAATGTTCAAATGTTTTCCCTTGACTGTGGAATGCTTAGAACCTTCTTAGCCAACCTTTCTCACTAAGTCTCTATAAAAGCAACGTAAAGAGAAGGAAACTAGAGATAAATTTCAACTTGTATTTCTTTTATTTATAAGTTACAAAACTTTCAAGTGCCCACAGACTTGTCTGATAAATTACGAAACTGATATTACAATATGCCAACAACTCTCCTTTCCATCGATAAATTTGAATTGTATTTAGGATTAGCGAAACTTTGTGGTGGTTGTCTGACCTACAATCACTCCAATCTTAGCAGACCCTTTCCAACATAGGCTAGCATAGTAATCTAGTGTTGCCATAATATCTGAACCAGCGTGCTAGTTTGTGAGAAGGTGCTTGATTGCTAAGTTCATGATGGATAAGATCAACTACCCTATGGGGTATAAAGGCTTCCTAATATCATTTGTGATGTTTCCATCATGTTGTATCCCTCAACTAAGGTTTTACGCATCGTGTTCTATTTTCCCAGTCGGGCCTTTCATGAACATACAGTAGGTTCATATGTAGTCAGCTTGAAGGCCCCTATACCATCTTCATGTTGGCTAAGCCCCAATTCATGTTAAAGGGCCCATAGCGGTCTATTTTTCCCACTGTTTCCAGGTTGTCATACGCCTTGCTGGCTGCCGTGCACCACCATCTCATTCTTTCTTGTAATTATGAGCCATCTAAGTCATATATACAGATCATAGGTGTTATTGCCCGTGATTTTTCATCTAATGTGCGCGGGCATGTTGTCTCTGTGCCATGTGCATGGGCCATCTCGAAGCCTGTTTGCACAATGATTCCCTCAACGATTTGTGGCATTGTGGTCAAGATTGAAGAGGTTCTCGTGATAGCATGAGAGGAGTAGGATCATGCCTTTGTGGCCACGAGGTTTATACTATGCATGTCGTAGAGCCCATGCATGTCGATAATTAACCATTCAAAAAGGGCATTTTTACATAATTCTTCCATATTAAAACCCTTTTTGTGCCAAATTATTATAATTAACTAATTATGTGAATCGCTAAGTCCCTAACCTCGTTACTAATGCTTTGCTTGAGTTCTGATGGTTTTATAGGCCTTGGTAGGCACTTTTTCAGCTCTTAGAAAGCATGAGGTCGAGCATCGACGTCATCGTGGGACCTCTAATCTAAATTTTTAAGCTTTTTGAATCAATTATAAGGACTGGAGGCCTAAAAGCATGATTGGACAAACTGGGAAGTCAAAAGAAGCATGCTAACGAAAACATGCCAAATATGGAACCTGCAAAATCTGGAAACTTGCAAAAATGGAATGTTGCCAAATAAGGGAAGAATTTGTTGCCTAAGAGACGAGTCTGAAGTGACGAAGATCTAAAATTGCCCAATTTTGAGAAGAAAATGGCTCTTTGGTTAATTTATGCTTTGCCTAACTACGTGAAAATTTTAGCTCCTTCTAGTGGCGGAATGAAATGTATAGATGAGCAATCTTAATCACATAGTTTCAATAGAAAAGACTTACCTTTGGTATGAAGTGTGCTCCTCCTTCATCACCCTTGACCTAGTGCCTTAGATCCACATTCTCCCTAAGCTTATGAGTTTACTCACTTATTATAGGGTTGCAAAACTCCATGGAATGAAGAGAACTCAGCTATCTTGGAGTGAAAGAAAAAGAAGCTGAAAAGTTTTATTGAAAGATTAAAGAAAATTACAAAAAATCTAAGATGATCCAATCCAAAATATGAAGGAATGTGTTTATGTCTCGTGTATTTTATTCATCTCTCATGTCTTAAGGGCTTTTGGGGTCATGATAGGGTTCCATAACCTTCTACGACTCTTAAAATAGCCCAAAAAGGTAACAAATCAATAAATTATCGAAAGGGGGTCAAATTTGTGCAATTTTCCACTCTTTAGAAAATGTGTGTGAAATTTCTCTAGAAATTTAAATTCTCTGCAAAATGTTTGAATTCTGCAAAATGTAGAATTAATTCTTTGGAAAATCCTCTGGAAATACCCCTCCAAAGCTCTCATCTTCGTCGAACCATATGTTTGAGCTTCCAAAACATCCAAATTCATCCCTAAGGCTTCAAAAATTGAAATAGAGTCCCAAAGATAATCTCATGGCTCATCTTCATGCTTTCATAGATAGAAAAAGATGCTAAGCCCTTGCAAAATAGCGGGGTAAAGAAAACATTATAGCGGATTAGGGACTTGCGACACAAGTTAGGTAAATATGGAACTTACCACTCAAAAGGACCTAAAATGAGTGAATTAAGTATAGAAAATTGTCTTTTTTGGAGAAGCAAATACATAAAGGGATGCTTGAGAAGGCATAATGGGGAAATAGAATAATTAGTTAATTAATTAATTCCACTAACTAGCCATGAACCCATTTTGAACCTTTTATATAGACCTTGTCAACCTTTGTCCAACCTTACTAAGCCATTTTTGTCGCTCATCGTAATTGATGCATAGTGCTAGTCTTTCTTGCATAAGATAGTGCAGTATGGGGATTTTCATGTTGGGTTAAATATGGGAATTTAAGTTATATTAAGAGTACCCTGTTATAGTAATGGTATATGCATGTTACATTGTGTTTTAGGTGTTACAGTTATTAAGCTCCAAACTCCATTTTTAAAGTTTGCTAAATTTTATGTTACTTGAACATGGTTAAAATATCACTATATTGTTCAATCCTTGTTAAAAGAATTAAAAAAGGTGTGTATTTCTAAACAAAAAAAAAAAAAAAGTTGCTCCCAAGATATAGACACTCCTTTAAAAGCATGTTACATCATTTGGTGGTTAATTTTGTTTTTTGGATGTGTTTTTCGTTGATGCCAAATGAAAGTATAAAGATGGCTAGTGTTTATTTGGGTTTTTTTATGCTGTTTAGTGAACTTTGTTGTGAAATATGTCATTTTGATGGTTAAAAATTGTTTTAAAAGTAAAATAATCCATTTATGTAAACGAGGAGAAAAAAATCAATTTTTTAAAAGAATAACAAATTCTTAGCTCTGATATAAGTTGAAACCAAATTTTTATAGATCTGAATATAAATATTCTTACCATTAAATTCGTCTCATGAAATCTAGTTACCCAAGCGAATTTCGTTGAATTCCGAGATAGTCGGAATTTCATGTTTTTCGAGGCAACATGTGTTAGGTGACACATGCCATGTGACACATGGCATGGTGCATGGGCCATAAGTGACACTTGGCTTGATTAAGTGGTCTCATAGTGACACATGGTAGGACACATGGTATGTGACACATGGCTTGAGAATAGTCATGTGTCAAGGTTATGCAAAGTGAGAGGAAGTGAGAGTGGGGGAGGAAATCAGTTCGGTGAAGGAAAAGAAAGAGAGAAAGAAAGAGAGAAAGGAGAGAAAGAAGGAGAAAGGAGGAGATGAAGGAGAGGAAGGAGACCAACGGTTTCTTCCTCCGATCTACGGTGTTCCGATAGTCAAAATTTGTTGGACCAAATAGTAAAGTCCATCTATGCGACGAGTATCCTCAGTGAGGATCCTTCATGGTTTATTTTCCACCCCAAAGTGTGTGGTGTGATTTTCCCTAAGGGGCTATTTGGATAAATTTTTTTTTTTTTTTTGGAATGAGAAGAATCTTTGCTTGGGTTTTGATCCACACCTTGTGAACTTTAGGATGAGTTTTTGGTTAGAAAATGAGGCACTGGACTCTTGTGCCATTAGAAGTTGGTTGGTTGTAGAAATTGATGTTGGGATTTTGAATCACCCAATTGGACCTCTATGACCACAGTTATGGTCCATTTCCGAGACTACTTAGAAGCAGGCTGTTTCGTGTGTTGGTTTTGGGATTGGTTTTCAGTGTTGATTTTGAACCTATTTTGGGACTGATTTGAGACCATTCCATGGCTGGGTTCTATAGCTGCTATGGCCTATTTGGGGACGACATTGTGATTACAATATTGTTAATTGTGATTTGAATTGATTCTATGGCCTTTTAGAGTCATGGTTGAGGCCGGGTTTGTGGTCGGGTGTATGGCTTATATGTAGTCCCTTGTGACCAGTTTGTACAGCCTGCGTATGGGCTAATCATGCTCTTATGCTGTATAAATGTTAACATGTGTGCTATCATATTGACATTGAATGAATGATGTTTGGAAATTATAAGCATGTGTTATAATTGTCTAAGATACATGGTATATGCATGAATTAAATTGTCCATATAGCATTCATCATATATGTGACATGGTATAGACATGCAATGGCACATCACATTGCATTTATGCACGGGAACATCGCATGACATGGGTGTGAGTGCTTGATATGAATGAACACCATGATCAGTGATTGATTGGTGGACTCAGTACCATTAGACGAAGTCCAACAGAGTCGCATGGTTGCTTACATGAAAATGAAAACATGTGTCGGGTAATAGCAAGCAGGGATAGACACCCCCTCGGGTGAAAGATCCAGTACATGTGGTTATACATATTTCAAGCGATGGAAGCCTATGAAAGTGTAGGAAGGCGTGAGAAGCCTACGGTGGGACCCTGGAAATTCGCTGCCCACAAAAGACACATGTTTTGTTAATAAAATGATCCTTGGAAGTGAAACATCCAATAAGTTTGGATTTCTAAAAACTTGATTTTGTTTCAAAGTGATCATTGGGTGAAATTCATCAACGATGGATGTTATCATGCATTGACTATGCATTGTGTGATGGGAATCTGTGATGACTCGGATTTTTCATGCATTGAGTGAGACTCATCTCATTTTATGGCATGGCATGTAGTATTCCATTAGAATTGCATCATTCTATTGGAATATTGATAATGTGGATATTGTCTGATGAACGTACGTATTGCATTTAAGGGGGTAATAGCCTTTGTAGGAGTCTCTCTACTAGGCATGGCTCACCCTTTATGGGAAAACATTTTAGGTGTAGGGTATACACTGGTAGACGACTCTCACATGAGGCCGAGAGGTTGAAGAAATTCGACCTGTAGCTAGTATAGTTCTTCTTGTAAGACTTTGGAAAGAACTAGTTTTTGCATATGCTTGTGTATGAAATAGAGTTTGTAATTAAACTCATAGTAATATGTTTTGAAAATAATATAAAAAGTTTATTAAATGTGGCTAAACGGATCTCGGTACATGGGATTGGACAGTGTGGTATAGAGACACATGATATTCACAGGCAATTATGACTCTCGCTTCATAGTTTGATGGCAGGGCGTAGGTATGTGATTACCTAGGACTCAGTGAATGGATCCCAATTAATGGGATTAGATTGCATGGGTACCGAGATATATGATATCCACCAGTATTTCCGCGGGTTGACAGTTGGTCAACGGACCCTAGGGTTTTAGGGCGTCACAGCTTGGTATCAGAGCTTAGGTATATGATTACCTAAGGCTTGATGGGCATGGGTCTAGACCATTGCATTCATTGTGCATTTCATGTTTACTGCCATAATATGGTACATGATTGTGTGTTATGTGTTATGTGAATTACATACATGGTAAAAGGTATATGGGAAAAAAAAAAAGAACACTAGGGTTAGAAAACATAACCTTAGGAGTTCAGAAAAAGAACAAACATGATAGTTCAAGATATTGAGGGGTCTATTAGTGGGGGGCACTAGCACTAATAGTTAGACGAGGAGAGAAATCTTGAAGTTTAAATTTGAGTACCATTCTTAGATACCATGTAACACTCTCTTGCTAGCGGACATATGTAGATGACTAGTAGAGGAAGAGGACACCAAGGAGGTGGGCGGAGCAATAATCCGACCACCAGCCTTTGACCAACAAACCTCCCTAGAGGCTATTAGTGCTGCAACTGCTACTATTGCACAGGCGAGTGTTGTGGTTGCCACCATTACACATGCTAGTGTAACTGGGAGCCAGGGAGGGTCAACTAACCTTCAGAGGTTCAAGGCACACCATCCTCAACCTTCGAGGGAGAAGGGGACTTAATGGTAGCTGATCATTGGTTCCACCAACTCGAGAAAAAATTATGGGGCTATGGAGATCTTACCTCGATGCATAGACAAAGCTAGTCGCATTCCAACTAGAGGGCAAATCCCAAGTGTGGTGGGATTGGGTCAAAGCCTCGAGGGACTTGGAGGCAATGACATGGAAAGAGTTTTGTGAGCACTTCATAGGCAAGTTTTTCCCAGCATCTACTCGACATGCAAAAGCTCGGGAGTTTATGGAGCGAAACAGGGACCAGTGATAGTGCTTGAAAGTAATGGCTAAGTTCTTGAATTGCCCATTTCGCTAATGATTATGTGGCCACAAATATGGCTAAAGTGAGAAAGTTCGAGGATGGTCTGAAATTGTCCATCTGGGGTAAAATTGTGGGACTTTTCCTATAGGACTTGGACTCGATGGTCAAGACAGCTATGGTCATTGAGAGAGAAGTGGATGGCGCACGAAACATCCTGGATGTGAGTGTTAATGATAAGAGGAGGGAGAGCCAACCTTCTTCTTCTAGCTCAAGGAAGAAACAGAGGAGTTCTACTCCGTAGGGGTTTCAGGGACAGGGTTGCGGCTATCAAGGCCAAGGCTAAGGTCAATCATCCCAAGATGGGAGACATTTCGGAGAGCCTAGCCAACCAGTGTAGGGAACATGTTTCCATTATCACCAACCTAGACATATGAGACGGGATTTCCCTTAGAGGCAGTGATCCCAGAGTTATGGGAGACCTCAGTCCCAATAATAAGTGGGACGTTCACAGATTCGGTTTGTTCCTCCTTACCCACCATGGGCTAGGGGAACTAGTATCAGTCCTAAGGCGTTGCACTATCCTCTACCACTTCACTATCAGGCCAGACGGGCTAGGGCATGGGTCGAGGTTGAGGCCAGGGATCCTGACCTAGACTTGAGGACTGGGGGGCTTGTCTGATCATCACACCCCAAGATCTTGCTTGCATATTGGTCGGTTAGTTAAGTTACTTTTTCTATTTAGAACATGGTAAAGTCTTATTTGATTCCAGTGCATCTTGTTCATTCATTGTTGCATCATGTGTGAAAGATTTGGGCTTGGAGGTTGAAACCTTGGAAGAGCCATTACATGTGAGTTCTCCCCTAGGAACTAGGGTGAGCGTTAATAAGATATGTGGAGATTGTGAGTTAGAGATCTCAGGGATTCTATCATTGTAGACTTGAGGGTCATGGACATGTCGGAGTTTGATGTCATCCTTGGGATGGATTGCTTGACGGCACACCGAGTCATCATTGATTGTGATCATACGAGGGTCACTTCCTACACACTAGGTGATGTTTGTGTTACGTTTCAAGGGGATAAACACGATGCTATGCCCCAAGTCGTGTACGATTCTAGATGGCACGGGCAGTTGATGGGTTAGCTAGCAAGCCTTACCTTAGAAAACGAGGCGAGCCAGGAGTTGAGTTTACCTCAGGTGGTATGTGAGTATGAGGACATTTTTCCGGATGAACTACCGGGATTACCTCCACATAAGGAAGTAGAATTCACTATTGAGTTGCACCCTAGTACATTGCCTATTTCTATGACTCCATATAGAATGGTGGCTATTGAGTTGTAGGAACTCAAAGTCCAATTACAGGAATTGTTGGACAGGGGTTTTATTAGACCAAGCACTTCACCTCAGAGCACTCTGGTGTTGTTTGCCAAGAAAAAGGACAAGACTCTTCAGATTTGCATATACTATCGGTAGTTAAATAGGGTTAATATCAAGAATAGGTACCCTTTGCCAAGGATTGATGATTTGTTTGATTAGTTGAGGAGCCTTAGTCTACTCAGAGATAGATCTTTGCACGATTACCATCGATTGAGGTTAGAAGCATATATCCCTAAGATTGGCGTTTAGGATGTAGTATGGGCATTTCGAGGTTCATGGTGATGCCATTGATTGACAAATGCTCGGTGGCTTCATGGATCTCATCACCAGGGTGTTCCCGGCCGCCTTGCCTCATCGAGTTTGTATTATTATTTGTTGGCAACATCTTAATCTCAGTCGGAGGAAGGAACAGGGTCACTTGAGGATTGTTATTCGAGCCTTGAGAGACTATGGTTCATATAAATTAGTAAGTCCCCAAATTTTGAAAACTACTACTGGTGAAGTTAACTTGATTATATGGGTGTCGGCTTTGAGTGTATCAGTGGACTTGGAGAGGTTGAGGGGAGTTATGGGTTGGAAGAGATTTGATGGTATGAGACCAGTTTCACAGGATTGGTAGGGTATTATTCATTAAGGACTTCTCCCGATTAGCGGCACCTATGACGAGATTGACCAAGAAGAAGGTAGAGTTTGAGTGGAATGACTTGTGTGTGAGGGCATTCCAGGAGTTGAAGAGGAGACTTACTTCAACCCCTAATCTGATAGTCCCGGAAAGGGGACAAAGGTACACAGTATTGTGATGCCTTTGAGACGGACTTGGATGTGTTTTGATGTAGTTCGAGAAGGTTGTGGCCTATGGTTCTCGATAGTTGAAGAACCACAAGCAGAGTTACCCCACGCATGATATCGAGTTGGCGGCTATTGTCTTTACCTTGAAGATTTACCGCCACTATCTATACGGTGAGCAGTTTGAGGTGTTTCGAGACCATAGAGTTTGGCCCATTTCATAACGGCCTCAGCACGAGACCTTGCGGTGGATGGAGTATTTGGAGGATTATGAGTTCACTTTGCAGCCTACCACACGTAAGGAAAATGTGGTGGCTAATGCACTTTCGATCGAAAATCACGAGGAGTGTTGGCTGAGTGTAGCTCCTAGAATTGTGGTCTGGTGTGGGATAATTGGGTTGCACTACAGGGTCAAGCTCGGGATACTTCGGAGTTTAGTGGCTATGCGCCTATTTAGCAGAAGTGATCGAGTCCAGGACAGACCTGAATGTCATCTATTAGGGACTGGGTACTGATCGGGTCACGAATTGATGAAGGTTGGGCCAATCACACGGATGGTAGTCTTCAGTGTAGGGAAAGAGTTGTGGTTCCCTAGTTGGTATATTTGAGATAAGAGATCCTCAGGGAGTTCCATTGCTCTAAATTTTCTATGCATCAAAGTGGCACGAAAATGTACCATGATCTTAGTCAGCTGTGTGTGGAATTAGGATGAAGAAACACGTTGGAGATTGCGTAGTCGATGTCTCAGGTGTCGTGAATCAGGAGTTGAGCACCGGAGGCAATGGGATTACTCAGCCATTAGGATAGGTGATTGGAGTGGAACATTTCACGATGGACTTTGTGACCCACTTACCATGGACATCGTGAGGGCATGACAAGGGGTGGGTGATAGTGGACAGGCTTACTAAGTCGACACACTTTTTGGCTGTGTGGATGACCTTCACTTTGGAGGAATTCTGCATGTTGTACATACGGGAGATTGTCTAGTTACATGGAGTTCCAATTTCCATAATATGGGATCGAGATCCTAGGTTTATGGCCTATTTTTGCGAGAGTTTCCAACAAGACATGGGGACACATGGTTGATGATGAGCACGACTTTTCATCCCCAGACGAACGATCAATCAGAAAGGACCATCCATATGTTAGAGGACATGCTACGAGCATGCATCCTTGATCTCATGGGTAGTTGGGAAGAGCATTTACCCTTAGTGGAATTACTTTGTAACAATGGTTATCAAGCAAGCGCCATATGGAACCTTGAGGCACTATATGGGAGGCCATGTCAATCCTACACGGTTTGTTAGATGGAGGTGGGAGAAGATCCTGCTCGAGTTAGTTAGGAGACACCTGCGAAAGTGGATTTGACCCAGGCTGCTTCTCACGGCTTAGAGCCAACAGGAAAGAGCTACAGCCGACAAGCGATGGCGACCTCAGAGTTTGAGGTAGGAATCATGTCTTCTTGAAGATACCTAAGAGAGGGCGCAGTTAAACAGAGTGGGAAAGTATCGCCCCGAGGTATATTGGGCCCTTGAGTACCTTCGAGAGGGTGAACCGTTGCTACAGGTTAGCGTGCATGAAACTTATCAAGTGTTCATGCGGTATTCCAAGGCTCCATGCTCCGGAAATAAACTCCAGATCCGACTCATGTAATGGACTGGGGCGAACTTCTTGTTGATGCGGATGGAACCATTAAGGAGGGACCAGTACGTATCATGGATAGCTGGGATCAGGTTTCGCGATGTAAGACTAGGAGACTAGTGAAGGTGTTGTGGCAGCACCGTGGAGTGGAGGAGGCGACATGTGAACGCGAGGACACGATGTGTGCTAACTATCCCTTCTTATTTGAGGATGTAGGTATGTTTTCTTGTCATTTTGAGATTAAAATGACAATTGCATATGCATGTGATTGTATGTATATGTGTGTGAATTTTGGGGACGAAATTATTTTAAGGGGGGAAGAATGTAAAACTAGGGAAAAATTGATTTTTTTCTTAAAAGGGGCAAAAGATAAATTTACCACTATAGTACAGGTTGAAACCTTGGAAATTTTTATAGACCTCAAATGAAAAAAAGGACAACATCGTTAAATTCGTCTTGTGAAATCTAGTTTCCTAAACCAATTTCATTGAATTTCGAGATAGTCGGAATTTCACATTTTGAGGCAGTTAATCAGTGACTATGCCATGTGACACATGGCATGGTGCTAGACCATAAGTGACACTTGAAAGCTGATTAAGGAGTGGTGTCATGAGTGACTGTGGTAGGACACATGACATGTGACCCACACATGCCATGTGGGTGACACGCTATTTGAGAGCTAGCCATGTGGTCGAGGTTATGCGAGAGTCGGAGGAAGTGAGGTGGGGAGGGGAAAGAAGAGAAAGAAGAGAGAAAGAAGAGAGAAAGGAAGGCGAAAAGGAGGAAGGAGAAAAGGAAGGAGGAAGGGCCGGTAGTTTCTTCCCCTCAGATCTGACATTCGACCAATTCGAGAATTCTTCGGACCAAGTAGTAAAGTTCGTCTACGCGACGAGGGCTATGCTCCAAGAGGTAGGTATCCTTCCTACTTTGGTTTATTTTCTACCCTAAGGGTTGTGTGGTGTTGTTTTTGCCCTAAGGGGCTGTTTAGCCAAATTTTGGAATGAGAGAATGTTTCTCGATTTTGATCCTACACACTGGCCAAACTTTGGGATAGGTTTTCAGTTGGGTAATTGAGGGACTTCGGACTCGTGTCCTGCATAGAAGTTGTAGCTGGATCTATGAACTTAATGTTAGGCTTTTGAATCACCCGAATTGGACCTCTACAGCCCCAATTATGGTCCATTTCTTGGGACTACCGTAGCTTAGGCTGTTTCGCAGTTTGTGTCCGGATTTCAGGACTAGTTTCGATGCTGATATCGAACCGATTTTGAGACTAATTTGAGACTGTTTCATGGTTGGTTCTGTGGCCTAATTATGGTCTGTTTGAGGCCGGCGTTGTGGCTTGTGTGTGAATTGTGATTTGGATTGATTCTATGACCTTTTAGAGTCATGGTTGAGGTCGAGTTGTGGTCGAGTTTGTGGCTAGGTGTATGGCCTATTTGTGGTCCCTTGTGATCAGTTTGTACAACCTATGTATGGGCTGATCATGCTGTTATGCCTTATAAATGTTAACATGTGTGCTATCATATTGACATTGAATGAATGATGTTTGGAAATTATAGGCATGTGTTATAGTTATCTAAGATACATGGTATATGCATAAATTAAATTGTCCATATAGCATTCATCATATATGTGACATGGTATAGACGTTATTGTACGTCACATTGCATTGTGCAAGAACATACGCATGACATGGGTATGAATGCATGATATGAATGAACACCGTGATTGGTGATTGATTGGTAGACTCGGTACCATTGGACGAACTCCAACAGAGTCACAAGGTTGCTTACATGAAAATGAAAATATGTGTCGGGTAATAGCAAGCAGGGATAGACACGCCCTCGGGTGAAGGACCCAGTACATGTGGTTATACATATTTCCAAGGGTGGAAGCCCGTGAAAGTGTAGGAAGGCATGCTATGCCTACGGTGGGACCCCGGAAATTCGCTGCCCACAAAAGACACATGTTTTGTTAATAAAATGATCCTTGGAAGTGAAACATCCAATAAGTTTTGATTTCTAAAAACTTGACATTGTTTCAAAGTGATCATTGGATGAAATTCATCGATAATGGATGTTGTCAGACATTGACTACGCATTGTGTGATGGGAATTTGTGATGACTTGGATTTTTCATGCATTGAGTAAGTCTCATCTCATTTCATGGCATGGCATGTAGTATTCCATTAGAATTGTATCATTCTATTGGAATGTTGATATATGCGTGAATGTGTCCAAGTGAACATTGCATGTGCATTTAAGGGGGTAATAGCCTCTGTAGGAGTCTCTCTACTGGGCGTGGCTCACCCTTTATGGGAAAACATTTTAGGTGCAGGGTATACACCAGTGGACAACTCTCATTTAAGGTCGAGAGGTTGAAGAAAGCCGACCTGTGGCTGGTATAGTTCTTCTTGTAAAACTTTGGAAATAAATAGTTTCAGCATATGTCCGTGTATGTAATAGAGTTTGTAATTAAACTCACAGTAATATATTTTGAAAATAACATAAAAAGTTTATTGAATATGGCTAAACATATCCCGATACATGGGATTAGACAGTGTGGTATCGAGACACACTATATCCATAGGTAATTTTTACCCTTTCTTCATAGCTTGGTGTCAAGGAATAGGTATGTGATAACCTAGGACTCAATGAATGGATCCCAATTAATGGTATTAGACTGCGTGGGTACCGAGATATATGATATCCATGGGTATTTCCGCGGGTTGACGATTGGTATAAATAGATGAAAATTTTGGGATTATTCATGTTAAGGTAAATTTAGAAAGCAAAGTCACGTTAAGGAGAACCCAGTTACATTTATGTGTAGGCATGTTACACTAGTGTTTTACATGTATTACATTAATCTCAAAGTCCATTTTTAAAGTTACCTCAAATATTTTATGACTTGAACATGTTTAGAATGTTGCATTAGTTTTCAATCCTTGCTAATGAAGCCAAAATTGTGTTGAACATCGATGGTTTGTATTGAAGTTTGTTGCTCAATGACCTTGATTATTGGTCCGTTACTTAATAAAAAGTTTGTTACATGAAGCTATATATAAGTTTGTTTTTAATGTTTTTTGACATGTGTGACACAAGTGCATGACAATAGCTAGCTTTACATCAATTGAAAATTGCCTTGATCGTGTTCATAACGACCTCTCATCTGACATTCATTGGGTTAAGGAGATGCTGATCCAAATGGAAGTGGCTGAGGGATGTTACTTCCACTCATTTCCTCCACACCCTTAGATACAATTTGTACTTTATTTGTTTTGTATGGTGACGTAAGGACAAAAATTGTGTTGACAATTACTTAAAAAATAGGGAAAATTATGCTACAATATATTAATTTGATTATATTTAAAAAAGAATTTATAAAGAATGAGAACCAATGGTAGGTTAACTCATTTAAAAATAATCCCTAATAAGTGTTTCATGTGTGGGAGATGCATTTTCTTGGCCTCTTTTATCAACTGATTACAAGCGAAAAAAAACGATTTTGATCCCTATAATTTCATCAAGGATTTAGGGTTCTGACTTGGTTCGTTGGCCAAGTAGAGTAAAAGAATAGAGCACTGGGATGTGCCTTGAGAGTTCCATGAATCCTTTAAAAGTAGCCTACTTGAAGCATCGGCCAAACTATCGAGACTCAGCAACAACATTAGGTAGCTTTTTCTTTTACTTGACTCGATTGCTTCCTTGACTGCGCTTGCTTCAGAGTTATGGTCCCGAATAATCTTCCAATTCTCGCGAGATATTTGAAGAGCGAATGTGATATTATTACTCAGTCTCATGGCTAACTAAAATGAGACTAGTAATGTGATAAGTGATCTCCATATCACACATAACCTTTTAATTCTAATATGAATAAAGAACCTTACATTCGGATCTTCAATGAACTACTTAAACAGCACTTGAGAGACAATGGGAAGGTATACTTCTTTGAAAGCGGATAAACTCCTCTTTGTGAAGCCCGGTACGTGTCTAAAGTGCTTGCATATTATGTCATGGTCTCAACATCTTTGTTTTAATGTAAACCAGAGAAATTAGGTAGAAGAAGAAAAGCTAGGAGGGTTCATTGAGCTCACATTGTTGAAGGGTTATCATATCAAAGAGACGAGGTATAAAATCCTCTTGATCAAGCTTGGACATATGAGGTAACAAGCATTCTGGAATGGAGAATACAAACTTGTTCGAGGCCCCACGCATCACGGCCATGTTCTCTCCATTAAGGGTTAGCGAAGGCGGAGGCAACCCGATGGCAGTAGCGAGAAATTGCCCATAACACTCGCCCAGCCCGGAGCATCTAGTTAAGTATTTTATCGTCCGACGAAAATCCTCGTAACACGATCTTAGAAATGATTCACTGAATTCTCGTAGCAACATTTGATAGAGTTTGTTTTATGTGTTAGTTGTTAATTGAAGAAGTCAATATAAAATTCTTCATATGGGACATCCATATGGAATGAGAGGCCCTAGGAAATAGGAATTAGTGTTAGTAGGGGATCACGTTTGTTAGTAGTGGGGTCATGTTTGTTAGTATAAGTCATGTTTTACTTGGGACTTATTGTTTGTTTATTTAACGATATTGCAAGTAATGAAAGGGGAGATTTTTGCACTTCAATCAAGTCAGCGGTTTTACGTTCTTTACCTAAAAGGGAACAAAGTCTATTTGAGCTTTATTTGGGACCTATCATTGGTATCAAAGCTACGGCTATGTCATGACAAGGAAAGAATTGAAAATGGAGGCTAGCTTTGGGGCATAAACCAAATTCGATTGAATGGAAGTAGAATTGATTGAAAAACTACGACAAATTGGTACGCTATTAGTCGGATGTCCAACATCACGATGCAGGCATGAGACTTCCTTAGGCGACCACTAACGTGCAGCGCCTGATCGATCAATGGGAAGGATCGCTTAGGGATGGCGTCGATGTTTCACTTCTAAAAGCTAACGAAGCACCCGAGTTCCCAAAGATATTCGAGGATGATCCAACATAGTGGTTTACACGAGTAGGTCAATTTTTTGAATACCAAAATACCTCAGAACACATAAAATATCTTTGGCATCCTTTTATTTGGAAGGCGATGCTAACCAATGGTGGCAATGGTTACGTCGGGCATATCATGAGGAAGGGAAGGTTGTCACTTGGAGTATTTTTGTTGAAGAATTATGGTCTCCTTTTTGGTCCCTCTGGTTGTAGGGACTTTGATGAGTATTATCAAAATTGAACAAAAGAGGGCTCCCTCTGTGAGATTAAGCAAAAATAGTTTGAGAGGTTGAAGCGATAAAGGTTGGTGGATTGTTGACAAGATTTGGTAATGGAGTACTTTATGTGGGGATTGGAGCCAGGAAGTTGTAGAGGGATACTGAATGTTTAAGCCCAAAACATTGAAGGGAGGCCGATAGTTTGGCTAGGATGAGGACGATCATTCGGTCGGCAAAGAAGAGTGTACCGTGCTCGCACCACTTCAAGCATCATAAAGTCGTCTCCGACCATGAAGTGACTCAGTTGGGAAGAGATGCGGAAACGACGAACTCAAGGCTTGTGCTACAATTACGATAAGAAATTCACTCCAGGACATAAATGCAAAGGTCCACAACTGTTAGTGTTGGATGGTGGGCAAGAGGATCAAGGAGAAATTGATGTAGTGTCGGGGAGTTACATAACATATTCCGCAACCTAAACCTTGAGGACAAGGTTTCTCTTGAAGTGGAGGTAATGATAGAGTTATTTTTATGAGTTAGCTATTAATTGAGTCAATTAAACATTCTTCATATGGGACGTCCATATGGAATGAGGGGTCCTAGGAAATAGGAATTAGTGTTAGTAGGGGATCACGTTTGTTAGTAGTGGGGTCATGTTTGTTAGTAGAGAAGTCATTTTTACTTGGGACTTATTATTTTGTGTATTTAAACGTATTGCAAGTAATAAAAAGGATTTTTGCATCAATCAAGTTTAGGGTTTTCTGTTCTTTTCCCTAAAGAGAACAAAATTCTATTTGAGCTTTGACTAGGACCTATCATCGGTATCAGAGCTCGGCGTTATGTCCATCAACTAGAAAAGAATTGAAAATCTGGAGGCTAGCTTTGGAGACGTCCAAACCAAATTTGATCGAATGGAAGTAGGAATCGGTGATAAACTCCAACAAATTGAAGTTGCTATTAGTCGGATATCCGACATCTTGATTACAAGGCATGAGACTTCCTTAGGCAGCGTCGCAAGACGCACAATGGAGTCGAATGGCGAGGTCGACGAGGAAGGTGATGGAATGTTCACTCTATTGCAAGCTTCCGGTTCAGGAGTATTCGGAGATGGGCCAACATAGTGGTTTACGAGTAAGTTTGAGATACCAAATACACATAAATACACAAGTATCTTTGGCATTCTTTCATTTGGAAGGCGATGCAAACCAATGGTGGCAATGGTTACATCGGGCATATCATGAGGAAGTGAAGGTTGTCACTTGGAGTATTTTTGTTGAAGTATTGTGGTCTCGTTTTGGTCCCTCACGGTTGTGACGAGCTTCGATTAGAAGCACTTTGTAAAATTGAGCAAAAAGGCTACTCTGGGAATATCGGAAAGAGTTTGAGAGGGTTAGAAGCGATAAGGTTAGTGGATGGACCCAAAAAGCTCTTGTGGGTACATTTTTGGGGGGATTGGAACTAGAGATTGTAGAAGGGATACGGATGTTTAAGCTCAAAACATTGAAGGAGGCCATTAATTTGGCTAGGATGAATGATGATCATTTGGGTTCGACCAAGAAGGCTGTGCCCATTTCTAGCACCCTTGAAGCATCATGGGGAAGTGGGTCTCAGACCATGAGTGACTCGGAGTTTGGGAAGGGAATCAAGGCTTGATGAACTCAAGGCTTATGCTACAACATCGATGAGAAATTCACTCCGTGACATAAATGAAAAGGTCCACAACTGTTAGTGTTGGATGGTGGGAAGAGGGTCAATGAGAAATTGATGCGATGTGGGAGTTACACCTTGCAGCATATTCCTGACGCTAAACCTTGAAGGCGAGGTTTCTCTTGAAGTGGAGGTAATGATGGGTTGTTTTGTAAGGTTAGTTTGTTAATTGATGAAGTCAATTAAACATTCTTCATATGGGATGTCCATATGGAATGAGGGGTCCTAGGAAATAGGAATTAGTGTTAGTAGGGGATCACGTTTGTTAATAGTGGGGTCATGTTTGTTAGTAGAGGAGTCATGTTTACTTGGGACTTATTATTTTGTTTATTTAAACGTATTTTGCAGAAGTAATAGAAATTTTGCATCAATCAAGTTTACGGTTTTCTGTTATTTTCCCTAAAGATAACAAAATTCTATTTGAGCTTTGATTGGGACCAATCATTGGTATCAGAGCTTGGCGCTATGTCCACCAACAAGGAAAGAATAAAATCACAGGCCTGGCTTGGGACCTCCAAACCAGGTCGTCGAATGGAAGTAGGAGTCGGTGATAGGCTCGACAAATTGGAAAAATTTGCTATTAGTCGGATGTCAGGCATCTTGATTCTGAGGCATGAGACTGTAAGGCAGCTGACGCATAAGCGCAGTGTCAAATGGGCAGGATAGCTTGAGGAAGGCGATTGATGTTCACTTCTAAACTGGAAAAGCTTGAGTTCCCAAGGTATTCAGGAGATGATCCAACATAGTGGTTTACACGAGTAGGTCAGTTTTTTGAATACCAAAATACCACAGAAACACAAAAAGTATCTTTGGCATCCTCTCATTTGGAAGGCGAAGCGAACCAATGGTAGCAATGGTTACATTAGGCATATCATGAGAAAGGGAAGGTTGTCACTTGGAGTATTTTTGGTTTAAAATTGTGGTCTCATTTTGAGTCCTCGGATTAATATGGACTTTAGTGAAACATTGTAAAATTGAGCAAAAGGCTGCCCTCTGAGATTAATAGAAATAGTTTGAGTGGTTGGGCAATAAGCTTAGTGGATGGACACAAAAAGCTATTGTGGGTACATTGATGGGGATTGGAGCAGGAGGATTGTAGAAGGGAATCTTGAGATGTTTAAACTGGAAACATTGAAGGAGGCCATTAATTTAGCTGAAGTTAAGGATGATCATTTGATTCGGAAAAAGAAGACTGTACCCATGTCTAGCACCACTTGAGCATCATAGAAATCGTCTCAGGCCATTCGCGACTCGATTGGGAAGAGATCTTGGAGCTTGGCAGAACTCAAGGCTTGTGCTTCTGATATCGATGAAAGTCCTCGGGACATAAATGGAAGATTAAAGTAGCGTTTTAGTGTTGGATGATGGACAAGAGGATCAAGGAGGAATTGATGCAGTGTCGGGGAGTTACATAACATATTCCGCAACCTAAACCTTGAGGACAAGGTTTCTCTTGAAGCGGAGGGAGTTTGTTTTATAAGTTAGTTGTTAAATTGAAGAAGTCGATTAAACATTCTTCATATGGGGCGTCCATATGGAATGAAGTCCTAGGAAATAGGGAGTAGTGGTAGTAGGGGATCAGTTTGTTAGTAGTGAAGGGATCATGTTTGATACAGTAGAGAAGTCATGTTTACTTGGGACTTTATTCTTTGTTTATTTAAACGTATTGCAAGTAATGAAAAAGGGGAGATTTTGCATCAATCAAGTTTACGGTTTTCTGTTCTTTTCCCTAAAGAGAACAAAATTCAATTTGAGCTTTGACTAGGACCTATCATCGGTATCAGAGCTCGGCTTTATGTCCATCAATTAGAAAAGAATTGAAAATCTGGAGGCTAGCTTTGGAGACCTCCAAACCAGGTCGATCAGAATGGAGTAGGAGTCGGTCGCTCCGACAAATTGAAGTACGCTATTAGTCGGATGTGAGCATCTTGATTACAAGGCATGGGACTTCCTTGAGCGATTGAGCGTAAGCGCACAATGTGAATGGGCAGGATTAGCTTGAGGGAAGGCGATCGATGTTCACTTCTAAACTGGAAAAGCTTGAGTTCCCGAAGGTGTGGAGTGATACGACATGAAGTGGTTTATCATGAGTAGAGTCGGTTTGAATACCAAAATACCACAGAAACACAAAAAGTATCTTTGGCATCCTCTCATTTGGAAGGCGATGCGAACCAATGGTGGCAATGGTTACATTAGGCATATCATGAGAAAGGGAAGGTTGTCACTTGGAGTATTTTGGTTGAAGAATTGTGGTCTCATTTTGGTCCTACGGATTATGTGGACTTTGATGAAACATTATCAAAAATTGAGCAAAAAGGCCACCTACGAGATTATCAAAAATAGTTTGAGTGGTTGGGCAATAAGGTTGATGGATAGTTTACAAAAAGGCTGGCCAGGGTACATTGATGGGGGGATTGGGCAGGAGATTGTAGAAGGGATCACAGATGTTTAAGCTGTGGCTGAAGGAGGCCATTAATTTGGCTAGGATTAAGGATGATCATTTGATTCGGAAAAAGAAGAGTGTACCCATGTCTAGCACCACTTCAAGCATCATAAAGTCGTCTCCGACCATTAAGCGACTCAGTTGGGAAGAGATGCGGAAACGACGAACTCAAGGCTTGTGCTACAATATCGATGAGAAATTCACTCCAGGACATAAATGGAAAGGTCCATAACTGTTAGTGTTGGATGATGGACAAGAGGATCAAGGAGGAATTGATGCAGTGTCGGGGAGTTACATGACATATTCCGTAACCTAAACCTTGAGGACAAGGTTTCTCTTGAAGCGGAGGGTAATGATAGAGTTTGTTTTATGAGTTGGACATTAGTGGAAGAAATTCGATTAAAGCATTCAATAATATCATATCAGGACATCCATATGGAATGAGGGGTCCTAGGAAATAGGAATTAGTGTGAGTAGGGGGATCACGTTTGTTAGTAAGTGGGAATTAAGTATTTGTTAATTAGAGGAGTCATGTTTACTTAGGGACTTATTATTTTGTTTATTTAAACGTATTCGCAGTAATGTGAGGAGATTTTGCATCAATCAAGTTTACGGTTTTCTGTTATTTTCCCTAAAGAGAACAAAATTCTATTTGAGCTTTGACTAGGACCTATCATCGGTATCAGAGCTCGGCGTTATGTCCATCAACTAGAAAAGAATTGAAAATCTGGTGGCTAGCTTTGGAGACCTCCAAACCAAATTCGATCGAATGGAAGTAGGAGTCGGTGATAAACTCCAACAAATTGAAAGTTTGCTATTAGTGGGATCTTAAGACATCTTGATTATAAGGCATGGAACTTCCTTAGGCGGCCCAGCATAAACCATACGATCATCAAATGGGCAGGATTAGCTTGAGGGAAGGCGATCGATGTTCACTTCTAAACTGGAAAAGCTTGAGTTCCCAAGGTATTCAGGAGATGATCCAACATAGTGGTTTGCACGAGTAGGTTAGTTTTTTGAATACCAAAATACCACAGAAACACAAAAGTATCTTGGCATCCACCTAAATTTTGAGGCGTCGAACCGATGGTGGCAATGGTTACATTAGGCATATCATGAGAAAGGAAGGTTGTCACTTGGAGTATTTGGTTGAAGGGCCATGGTCTCATTTTGGTCCTACGGATTATGTGGACTTTGATGAAACATTATCAAAAATTGAGCAAAAAGGTTGCCTACGAGATTATCAAAAATAGTTTGAGTGGTTGGGCAATAAGGTTAGTGGATGGACACAAAAAGCTATTGTGGGTACATTGATGGGGGGATTGGAACCGGAGATTGTAGAAGGGATACAGATGTTTAAGCCTAAAACATTGAAGGAGGCCATTAATTTGGCTAGGATTAAGGATGATCATTTTGATTGGGAAGAAGAGTGTACCCGTATCTGGCACCACTTCAAGCATCATAAAGTAGTCTCAGGCCATTAAAGCGACTCGAGTTGGGAAGAGATCGCGAGCTTGGCTTGAACTCAGGCTTGTGCTCTGATATGATGAAGAGGGAGATTCGCTCAGGCGTAAATGGAAAGGTCCATGGCGGTAGTGTTGGATGATGGACAAGAGGATCAAGGAGGAATTGATCACCGATGTCGGGAGTTACATGACATATTCCGCAACCTAAACCTTGAGGACAAGGTTTCTCTTGAAGCGGAGGGTAATGATAGAGTTTTTTTTATGAGTTAGTTGTTAATTGAAGAAGTCAATTAAACATTCTTCATATGGGACGTCCATATGGAATGAGGGGTCCTAGGAAATAGGAATTAGTGTTAGTAGGGGATCACGTTTGTTAGTAGTGGGGTCTTATTTGTTAGTAGAGGAGTCATGTTCTTGGGAGCTTATTATTTTGTTTATTTAAGCGTGTGCAAGTAATGAAGGGGAGATTTTTGCATCAATCAGTTCACGGTTTACGTTATTTTCCACAAAGAGAACAAAATTCTATTTGAGCTTTGTGGGACTATCCTTCGGTATCAGGCTAGAGTAAGGGTATGTCAAATCAACTAGAAAAATTGAAAATCGGTGGCTGGCTTTGGAGACCTCAAACCAGATGGAGGGGGTGGGTGGTCAGATGGAGTAGGGTGGGTTGATAAACTCCATGAATTAGGCGCTATTGGTCGGATCTCGAAGCGTCTTGATTGAGGCATGAGGCTTCAAGCGGCCCAATGGCACTTAAGCCGCACAATATCAAGTAAAAAGTTGAGCTGGGGAAGGCGATCGATGTTCGCTACAAAGCTGGAAAGCTTGAGTTCCCGAGGTATTCGAGGAAGTAGTCTGACATGGTGGTTTACAGTGGTCGAGTTTTTGAATACCGAAATGCACAGGCTACAAAGTATCTTTGGCATCCTCTCATTTGGAAGGCGAAGCGAACCAATGGTAGCAATGGTTACATTAGGCATATCATGAGAAAGGGAAGGTTGTCACTTGGAGTATTTTGGTTTAAGAATTGTGGTCTCATTTTGGTCCTACGGATTATGTGGACTTTGATGAAACATTATCAAAAATTGAGCAAAAAGGCTACCTACGAGATTATCAAAAATAGTTTGAGTGGTTGGGCAATAAGGTTAGTGGATGGACCTGGCCTTGTGGGTACATTGATGGGGGGATTGGAACCGGAGATTGTAGAAGGGATACAGATGTTTAAGCCTAAAACATTGAAGGAGGCCATTAATTTGGCTAGGATTAAGGATGATCATTTGATTCGGAAAAAGAAGAGTGTACCCATGTCTAGCACCACTTCAAGCATCATAAAGTCGTCTCCGACCATTGCGACTCGATTGGGGAAGAGATCTTGGAGCTTGACAGGAAATCAAGGCTTGTGCTCTGATATCGATGAAATTCACTCGAGGACATAAATGGAAAGGTCATGCTTCATTAGTGTTGGATGATGGACAAAGGATCAAGGAGGGAATTGATGCGGTCTGTCGGGGAGTTATGACATGCAGCCTAAACCTTGAGGACAAGGTTTCTCTTGACGGTAATGATAGAGTTTGTTTTATGAGTTAGTTGTTAGTTGAAGAAGTCAATTAAACATTCTTCATATGGGACGTCCATATGGAATGAGGGGTCCTAGGAAATAGGAATTAGTGTTAGTAGGGGATCACGTTTGTTAGTAGTGGGGTCATGTTTGTTTTTAGAGGAGTCATGTTTACTTGGGATTTATTATTTTGTTTATTTAAGCGTATTGCGATGAAAGGGGAGATTTTGCATTAATCAAGTTTATGATTTTACGTCGTTTCCCAAAGAAAAAAATTCTATTTAGCTTTGTGGGACCTATCATTGGTATCGAGGCTCGGCGCTATGTCCACGGCAAAAGGAAGAATGCAAATGCGGAGCCTGGCTTTGGAGACCTCAGGCCAAATTCGATCAAATGGAAGTAGAATTCGGTGGTGACCAGGCTCACGACAAGTGAAGCTTCCTATTTGTTAGATGTCTGCTTTATTCTTATTACAAGGCATGAGACTTCTTTAGGTAGCCCCAACATGCAAGCCGCACAATCGTCAAATGGGCAGGATCAGCTTAAGGGAAGGCGATCGATGCTCACTTCTAAACTGGCAAAGCTTGAGTTCCCAAGGTATACGGGAGATGATCCAACATAGTACTTTACATAAGTAGGTCATTTTTTCGAATACCAAAATACCTTAGAAACACAAAAAGTATCTTTGGCATCCTTTCATTTGGAAGGCGATGCGAACCAATGGTGGCAATGGTTATGTCAGGTATATCATGAGGAAGGGAAGGTTGTCACTTTGAGTATTTTTGTTGAAGAATTATGGTCTCGTTTTGGTCCTACGGATTGTGAGGACTTTGATGAAACATTATCAAAAATTGAGCAAAGAGGCTCCCTACGAGATTATCAAAAAGAGTTTGAGAGGTTGGGCAATAAGGTTAGTGGATGGGCCCAAAGAAAGCTCTTCAGTAAGGTACATTCTGAGAGGGTTAAGGAGCCGGAGAGATTGCAATAGAAGGGATACGGATGTTTAAGGAGACCAAGAAACAATTTGAAGGAGGCCATTAGTTTGCTAGGATGAAGGATGATCATTTGATTCGGCAAAGAAGGCATTCTATATTAGAGCACCACATCAAGCATCATAAAGTCATCTCCGACCATGAAGCGACTTAGTTGGGAAGAGATGCGGAAACGACGAACTCAAGGCTTGTGCTACAATTGCGATGAGAAATTCACTCCGGGACATAAATACAAAGGTCCACAACTGGTAGTGTTGGATGGTGGGCAAGAGGATCAAGGGGAAATTGATGCAGTATCGGGGAGTTACATAACATATTCCGCAACCTAAACCTTGAGGACAAGGTTTCTCTTGAAGCGGAGGGTAATGATAGTGTAACACCCAGGAATTTGTATAGGTATAAGTTACGGAAAATAATAATGACAGGAATTTGTATAGGTATAAATTTGAAATAAAAGAGGTATAATGACATGAAAGAGGTATAATGAAAAATCATAATAGGTATCAATTAATTTAATGACATGAAAGAGGTATAAATTGGAAATAAAATAGGTATAATGACATGAAAGAGGTATAATGACAAATCATAATAGGTATCAATCAATTTAATGACATGAAAGAGGTATAATGACAAATCATAATAGGTAGAAATTAATGAAAGAGGGGTAAAGGTAACTGCGAAATAGATACCTCAGGTATAAATTGGAGTAAGAGAAAGAAATCCTTTCTATTTCTTCTTTGAGTTTCTCTCTGGCTGGTAGAATTTCAAAGGACGTACGGCTTTGGGATCTAGGGTTTGAAGAATAAATTTCTCTAGGTAAGATCTTCCTCATTTTATTTTTCTAGATTTCTTCGATGTAGATTCTTTAATCTTCTTTCAGTTTAGATCGCCTTGAAAGTTAGATTTAGATTCTGTTTCGTTATTTAGATATGAAATAAAATAAATTGGTGATGTCGTCTTGTTTGCTTAGAGTATGAGAATGAAAAGTAAAAGAAAAAAAAAAAAGAAACATAAATTAGAGATTGTAGTGATGAGCATTAGTATATGGCAAGTAGGTTGAAAAGTCAAAATGATATGGCATGATTTTGAAATATTGGTATAGAAAGTAAAAAAAAAGACAAAAGGGAATGTAGTAAAAACCAAAAAGTTCTTGTTATGAAATAAGTCTTGAAAACTTGGGTATAAGAAATCTAGGAAATTTGATTCATGACGGATGCTTGAAAAAAAAAAAAAAAAGGAATAATGTTAGATATTCAAGATTTATTTTAGAAAAGGAAAAACAAATATTTGAGTATAATTTTTGAAAGAAAATAATGATAAACAAATAAGATAAATTTGAAAAGGCTAAATTTTTATAAATATATGTATTTGATAAATATTTAAGTATATGTATTTTGGCAAGTAAATATTTTATTAAGGATTGAAATTTTATTAGATAAGAATATGATTAGAAATAATTATTTAGCAATTATAGGAAATAAGATCCGTTAAGCAACCCTTGTTATCAAGTATGATAATTGTTAGGTAAAAGGCTAGAGCGAGTATTGTGTAATAATATAATTTGTAAAATAATATTGTATTTTCTTTCTAGTAAAGTTGATTCTGATTAAGAGCATAAAAATAAATAAATTATTAAAATAAGATCAGAAGGAATGGAGTTTTACAAAATTTGTAAAACTACCTAATTCAAATAGTTATGATTTGAACCGTTTGTAATATGTTTGAGGTGAACAAAATAATATAATTGTTAAGAATATAAAATTAGGAAAGTTTAAGAATAAATAAGTAATGATGGTAGTTTTTCTTCACTTATTATTTTTAAGAATATTTCATTGAGGTGAAATTCTTGATTAGCTCTTTCAAAGCTTTTGAGTACTCCTTTGAGGTAAGGATTCTAATCTGACTTTTCAAAATTATTATTTTTATATATATGTACATGTAAGGGATATTAATACGAATCTTTAAAAGAAAATTGTTTGTTTTTACTTCATTTGAAGATGAAAATTGTTTTAATTGAATTATATACAATCTTGATTTGTGAAAAGTTTTACCTTTTAATTTATTTGATTATACATGGATCAAAAAAGTAGTTTTGTATGATTGTACTTTTGAGATTTGTTTTGTTTACGAAAGAAAATGTGGAGATATGATGGTTTGTAATTTGAACTTTTGAATGTGTTGACTCACAGTTGGATTCGATCACTTGGGAATAATAGTTGACACTATTTGGCCTGCAATGGGATATAATAAGTTGAAGCACTATTAGGCCCTTGTCAGCGGGATATAATAGTTGACCTTTACATTTCTTGGTGGGAAATGTGGTGATTTGAACCTCGACCTCACAGGGGTTTGGTTAGAGGTTACTAGTACTAGTAGTGTTTGGTTGATCCACCTTAAAGGAACAATTTGCGGTTAGCCACCCATTTGAAAGTCCTACATGGCTAGGCACCATTTGATGTTGTGTGAGAGAAAAATATATTTGAAATGTATTTGATTTAGATTTGATATGAAAGTGTTTGAATCGGAAATTTGATATGAAATTGTTTGGATCACATTTGATATGAAACCAATTTGAAATGGATGTGAAATGTTTTTTGAAGTATATTTTTAATGTTCCAACTTATTTTGAATCAAAAGTATTGATGAAAAACATCTCCCTATTGTTATATGATTGAAAACTTTTGATCCATGAAAGCGTATTAGTATTTACCTTAATGACTTTTAGCCTCCCATTCGTTGACATATTTTAAAGGTACTTTTTAGTTTTACGTGAGGAGTAGTGGCTAGGTTGAGGGATTCGTCATCATTAGGATTTGATTAGAACTTTATGTTGGATCATGTTGAACTCCATAGGAATTCATGTTTATGTGAAATGTTGGGTTTTTGAAAGTTAATTGAGAAAGTCACTTGGATGAACATTCCCTTTTATATTAGTACAAATTTGGATTTGAGAGATCTCAAATATTGTTATATTCTAAACAACTTTATATGACATGCATAATTGAGATTTGAATATTTAGAAGTAATTTTTATCGGCATGAAATTTTGAATTTGGAGAATTTATGAATTTAGAAGGTTGTGCATTTACTCTGAATATGTGATTGGTAATTAGACAAAAATCCAGTTACAAGAAAGCTAGCCTCTATGAAGAGCACTAAGGAGCATGAAGAGTTTAAAACACAAGTTGATAATTTTCTTGACAAAGGGCTTGTTCAAGAGAGTGAAACTTCCTATGTGGTTCCCACTATGTTGGTGAATGAAAAAGATGGATCTTGGAGTATGTGTTTTGATTGCGAGCTTTCCAGCAACATTTTTATTCATGAGGAAGCAAGACTTCGACAAAGGGCAAGAGAGTGGAACAATATGAAAGACAAGCATATATGAAGGTTATCATGTTGGTATTTGATCCGGGAGGATGGATTCGATTACACATGATAAAAGAGAGGTGTTCCTACTTATCCAAAAAAAAAAAGAAGTGTTCCAAAGTTGTGCACAAGAATAGATGGTTCTTCAAGATTATTAAGAAGATCATAAGAATGCTTACAAGTTAAGTGTCAGGTGTTGCAATATCTTGCCTACATTCAAGGTTGGGGATTTGAGGCCTTATGTAGTGAAGACTTGAGGAATGAGTGTCTTTTTCCCAATAACTATAGGGGTTTGATGCGGGAGCATCTGTAAACACACGAGCATTGGGAATTCAGCCTAATTATTGGAAGAATTTGGATTGAGGAGGATCAAGAGCCGCGTGAATACATCATGAAAACTCCTTTTGTGGACCTCATTTGGGCCTTGGAAGGCAAAAAACGTGGTCGAGACTTGAATAAGCCCACGATGTGGAGGCGCCATATTTATTTTAGAAAGTTTGCTTTGTTTATTTTAAGTTTGCTTTATTTATCTTAGAAAGTTGCTTTATTTATTTTAGAAGGTTCGCTTTATTTGTTTTTAGGAAGATTTAAACTTTGTTATTTTAGAAAGTTATCTTTTAGGAGTTGCTTTTTGTAATTTAGAAAGTTTCTTTTCTAGTTAAAGTAGAGTTGTTTTTATAATTTAGAAGTTTCTTTTCCTAGTTAAAGTAGATGTTGCTTTTTGATTTAGAAAGTATGGGGACTATATATACCCCCTAATGTAGTCTTTTGAAAATCGATTCGAGTTTAATAATATTTTGATTTCTCTTTTAGAGTTCTCTCTTGTTCTCTTATCTCTTGGGTGGATTAAAGCTGAGACGGGTTCGTGGCCGTACCTAGGTGGATTCTGCTGGTGCGGCGAAGTCTTTGTCAGAAACTATCGATCAACTCGTCCATAGTTGATTGTGTGTATCCTCCATGTCGATCTTGTGTGGATCGTTTCAATTCAAACCGATGAAGTAACCACTCTTCGTGAGCTCTACTCTCTCACCATCATCTTTTCTCTAAACTTTCCATAACCATATTTTCAACCTCGGCAGAAACTTTCCAAATCTTGTTCCATACTACCAAAAACCTTCCTAAATACCCTTTTCCCCTTATATACCATAAATTCACCTTTCTTAACTTAGAAAATCTCCAAAATTCGTCCATAACCTATTTTGGCTGAATACCCCAGACATATTTTGGCTTTGTAACCTGGATCATCCATCACGGTCCCTGACCTTGCATCGAGTGGTATCGGAGCTCATGGATTGATGGCTGATCATAAACTAAGCGGTGTGTGATCTTTAGAGACAAGATCCTAGATACGGTTTGAGTCGTTCACTAGCCAAGGAGGAAAAATATAATTTTTATGAAGAGCTTTTGCAGCCTAGTCAACTTGAAGGTTTCTTGGGGCACAAGAAAGCTAAAGGTATGTATGTACGAGACTATGATTATCATGGGAGAGTATGAGTTATTTACTACGGAGATGAAGGTGCTATAGAGGCATAGGTAACTATGATGAAGGCTTTAGATGTCCAAAATTTAACATTCGAGGAATTCGATGGAAGGATGGATCCACGATGAATTTTGGATTGGCTTAATATGGTGGAGCATGTCTTTGAGTATTATGATTCCGCAGACGTGAAAAAAAGTGAAGTTGGTGACTCACAGATGTGCAAGAATGCTTATTTGGTGGAAAAACATGAAGAGACAACGTGAAAGAGATGGTAAAAGAAGATTCAAACTTGGGGAAAGATGAAGAAAGAACTTTAAAAGGAAGTACCTTCCTTTAATACCTGCGAAGACATCTACCTCAAAATTCAGAACTTTAAACAGAGATTTGAGTGTGGAGGAGTATTGTTAAGTTTGTAAGCACGATTATCAAAGGAGACTTCTGAGAGGCAAGTATGCATAGCCCACCACTACATTACTTTGGTTTGAGATATGGTATTGCTAGAGTTATTTTTTTGCAACCATATAATAGTCTTCAAGATGTGATGAAACTTGCTTTGAAGGTTGGGACTAAAAAAAAGTATGGAAACTCTACTTCAACAAAGAGTGTGGCTAATGAAGGGTTTGTTGAGGGTTCTAATTCTTGGAATCCTAATTGAATTACGAAAACTACCCACACTTTCGAGTAAAGAGTGAAGCACTACAAGAATTGGCTTCTAAGTCAAAGGCGTGTTTAAGTGCCAAGGGTTTGGAATATTCAATTACGAGATATCCTAACAGCGATTGCCTTAATTGGGAAGATGAAGCCAAGGAAGAAGATATTGAACAAGTGATCGAATGCAACCATGTCGAAACGATGAGAACAAATCCTCTTTGTCAAATATAAGTTGGATGTTGAAGAGCTGACATTCGAATCTAACCATATCAAGAAGATGAGGAGAAAGAGTTCACTACGAGTCAAATTTTGATTTAAATCAAGATGTTTGAGATGCGACGACTTTGGTTGTTGAAGAAGCGAAAGTGAAAAGGAATTCTCACGAAGCCAAGAAATCGATTATAGAATTTGTTGATGTAAATGCCTGAAGAGAAATACCACACGGTTTCCACCTATGAGGTATTCAACACATCAAATGGAGCCTCATGCAGGAGTTTAGGTTTTTCCTAATAAGCTAGCCTCTATGAAGAGCAGGAGCATGAAGAGTTTAAAACACAAGTTGATAATTTTTCTTGTGAAAGGGCTTGTTGAGAAAGTGGAAAACTTCCTATGTGGTTCCCACTATGTTGAGTGAATAAGAAAAAGATGGATCTTTGGGTATGTGTTTTGATTGCCAAGCTTTCATGACATTTTATTCATGAGAAGCAAGACTTCGACAAAAGGGCAAAGAGTGGAACAATATGAAAGACAAGCATATGAAGGTTATCGGTAGTATTTGATCCAGGAGGATGGTCGAATTACACACATGATAAAAGAGGTGTTTGCTTATCAAAAAAAAAGAGAGGTGTTCCAAGTTGTGCACAAGAATAGATGGTTCTTCGAGATTATTAAGAAGATCATAAGAATGCTTACAGGTTAAATTGTCAGATTGGCTGTATCTTTCACATTCAAGGTTAAGTTTGAGACACTATCATGGTGAAGACTTGAGGAATGAGTCTTTTCAACTATGAGGGTTTGATGCGAGGGCATCTGTAAAACACCAAACATTGGGAATTCAGCCCTAATTATTGAAGAATTGGATTGGGGAGGTCAAAGGCGCGTGAATACATGAAAACTCTCCTTTTTTGGACCTCATTTGGGCCTTGGAAGGCAAAAACACGTGGTCAGACTTGGACAGGAAACCTGATGTGGGCACGCCATATTTATTATTTAGAAAGTTTGCTTTGTTTATTTTAGAAGTTTGCTTTATTTATCTTAGAAGTTTGTATTTATTTAGAAAGTTTAGCTTTATTTATTTTGGAAGATTTGCTTTATTTATTTTGAAAGTTATCTTTTAGGAGTTGCTTTGTAATTTAGAAAGTTTCTTTTCCTAGTTAAAGTAGAAGTTGTTTTTATAATTTAGAAAGTTTCTTTTCTAGTTAAAGTAGATGTTCTTTTGATTTAGAAAGTATGGAATATATATACCCCCAATGTGAGTCTTTTGAAAGAATCGGTTCAAAGGTTTAATAATATTTTAGGTTTCTCTTTTTAAGAGTTCTCTCTTGTTCTCTTATCTCTTGAATTGGATTCCCTTGAGGCCCGAGTTCGTGGCTTCTCATACCTAGGTGGATTCCTTGGTGGCGGGGGTGTCTTTGTCAGGCCTCCCGATCAACAAGTCACATAGTTGATTGTGTCGCCTTCACTCCATCATCGATCTTGTGTGGATCGTTTCATTAAACCAATTAAGTAACCACTCTTGTGCGAGCTCTACTCTCCTCACCATCTCATCTTTTCTCTAAACTTTCCATATATATTTTCAACCTCGACCCAGGAAACTTTCCAAATCTTGTTCCATACTACCAAAACCTTCTAAAATACCCTTTTCCCTTATATATACTTAATTACCTTTCTTAACTTGAAAATCTCCAAAATTCGTCCACCAACCTATTTTGGCCCAAAACTACTGAGCCCATATTTTGACTTACAAGCTTGGATCATCCATCACGGTCCCAGCCTTGCATCGGACTTTGAAGTTGGAGTCCCCTTATTTTAGATGCCTCAAATCCATGAGTGGGGCTTGGATTATGATGATAGAAAAATTCTTTATTGTCGTGATTGTTACGAGGACGAAAAAAAAAAAAAACCTCTTATGCAACATTTGCTGTTGGAAACGAGGGGCGGATCATTGGTGGCTCATGACTAAGAGAGGCTTTAGAGGATTAGGAACTGTGTTGGAGAGATAGTTTGGGGCATTTTTATAAGAATTACTTTCACGGTAATTCGGCGATAAAAGTGGGAGAGTTTGTCCGTTTTGGAACAAAAGAGATTTGTGATGGCACAATATGAGGCTGAATTTTGAACTATCACGTTTACTTTATGATTAAAGTTCTGCTATAGAGAGAAAAAGCATTAAAGTTGGGGATGGACTGAGACTTTTATTTGAAGAACAAGATATCAGTCTGAGTTGGGTGTTCATTTAAGAAGTGGTAGATAGAGCCCTTATTGCGAGAAGGATAATGAAGAGCTTAGCTAGTATAGACAACAAGGAAGAGGAATAGGGTGATGGTGCTCACGGTGGCAAGTCTGAGAAAGAGTCGGCTCCAAGTGGAATGAGTCTCAGATTTATTATCTTAAGAGACATTTAGGGTTTGTGTGGGGATGGATTGGAGTGGCATGTTAGTTGATAGTTCATATAAGTTTTGATATTCTTAGCATTATTAATAGAGTACATGTTAGATAAATGGATTTGCTTGATGTCTCGTTAAAGTTCACTACACTCTTTTCATACATGTTGTTTTGTTCATTGGTAGATATATCTTTTTATCAAGATGAAGTATGGTTTGAATTTGTCACTTCTATAGACAATAAATAGTATATAAGACCCAATATGGTGGTTTAGAGTTATATATTATGACGATTGGTAAGAAGGATATTGGATTGACTTGTGCTCCTTAAACATTAAGGTTTTTGTTTGATTTTGAGGATGAATTAAGGAGCTTACTACCTTTTATTTGTTGATTGTTTGGGAAAATATTGTCTTTTCCATATTCTTAGTTTATCTTTGATTTAATTGAATGGAATCATGTGGATAGTTATTACGCAGCCTTCAGTCTTACAAGTGATTCATTTGCTTAGAAATGTTGTTAAGTATTTTTAGCTAATGTGATAGTGATGAAAACAGTGGGAAGTGAGAAAAGGATCTGATATTATTAATAAGTTTGAAGTTTCTTTGGGATTTATTGAGTACTACAAATAAATTATTAAGAGATCTCTAAGATTATCTTATATTTTAATTTGACATAATGATAGCTTCATAAAGTTGGAAAGGCAAATTAGTAGCAGCTCTTATTTTGGATCTATTCATTGGGTTGCAGATTTGTTTTGCATAATGATGCCTTTCATTAGGATTTATGTTGTGTTCTTATGCAACATGGGAAAAAAATTGATATATACTTATACACATTTGAAATTTTAAGATAGAATAACTACCTTGTTATGATTTGAAGTTAGAGTAAAATGATTTTGCATAAGATAGGAAGGGCATTTTTTTATTATGATATACTCTTAATTTATAAGGGAGTTGAGAATCTTTATCTTCTTAAAATGATTTTAAGCAAGAAATGAAGATATTGTACAATTACTTAGGATTATGATGACATTATTCGATTATAATAAAACTAATGAGAATCTAGTGATTTATGCCTTCAATGAAAACAATTGATTCCTTGGAAATCATTTAAAGGTTTGTAGCTTGATTGACTGTATGATTTGAGATGTTTACAAGTCTATATTCACTACCTTTGGATTTTAGAGTTCTTATATTTTGAGCATTATAAGTGCAACTAAATTTGTTTGGAGAATTAAGATCTTATAAAATTATTTGGAAACTAGTTGAACTTTTAGAACAATTCTTAGTGTAAGATCTTGAAATTTGGGATTAGACTTAATGTCTTAAATAATGGAACATAAATAGATGACTTTTGAAGGAGGTTTATTACATTAAGTTTCACGATCTACTACAAAAGGATGCAAAAAATTTAAATATTGGACATGTTTTGATACCATGGTGTTTGTATGAAAATGATTAACCACATTGACTTTTGGGTTTTGGTGTGATGTTTGTAATGGAGCATCAAAGAGCCTAATAAAGTACTTTTGCTCTTTCATATTAAATGGGTGAAACATTACCATGGGTTTTGCATTCTAAGTTTGCAAGAACCTTCCGATTGAAGACGTGTTTTAATATGATGGTTGTAACATGGATCGAAATTAATAATTTTTCTCATGTTGTTAACCTGGTGTAAGAATTTGATAATGTAATCTTGATTATATATATTAATAAAATTAATGTTTACTTTTGGTGTTGAAAAGTAAAATCAAAAATCAGCATCGGTTGTTGTTATCTTTCATATAAAATAATAACCGATGAGAAATAAATAACAGTTGATATTCATTAAATCATTGTTTGGACTTGAAGATAATCAGATAAGTTCCTTTGATTAATTATTAAATATTTAATATGACGGGATTATATCTTGGAAGGTTTGGTAAAGTTATGATTCATAACAGTTTATGATCACGTGAGAAAAATAATAATTCGCGCGTGAACTTGTGTCGATGATGAGATAACGATCAGGTTGAAGAAAAATTTGAGAAAATCAGATTTTTACAAGTGATGTTGATAATCAAGCGGTATTCAATATTTGGATTGGTGAATTATCATTATGTGATTTTGTAATGGATTGATGAACCTATTTGAAGTTTTGGAAGAAGATCACATTGAGGGAAGGACTCGATCCTCGTTGTGATTTTATTGCCGATCATTGGGAGAGGAGTGAGGTGTGAGTATAAGAGACAGCTTTTTGAGACTATCTGTAGTTCATATAAATGTTTTATATTGATGGAAATATGTTTTGATCTTCTAAGTAGTGCAGTTGACAAATGGATACAGACTTGACTGAAGGTGTTGGAAAATTATTGGTTCATGATGATAGTTTCGACATATTGTTGTAGCCAGGTTGGAAGTGATAAGACCATATGGAGATCTGCATTGTCTGGGAGCCTTGAGGTTGAAGAAAGGACTGGAAAATATGGGGTTGACTGACTTGGAGACAATAATAAGTTGGACTCAACTTTTTATGGGAGGAGAATATTGACTTATGAGATCACATGTGGGTGAGTTCCTTGGAAGAAATAAATAATAGCGAGGACACAATATGGAACATGGATTAGATAAAGGTGTATTGACATTAGAAGAGTATAATGACAGATCTTTATGTAAGGTATCAATTAATTCATGTATGAAGAGATATGAGTGGAATAAACCAGTGTGACAGTGACCACAGAGAGGTGACAGTAGATCATGGCCAATAGATCAGTCAGTTTGGCGACATCTGAAGAGTCTCAATGACAAATCATAATGGGTAGAGTGTGAAGAGGGTAAGGAGTGCTTTAATAGATACCTCAAGTATAATTAGATGAGAGAGGGAAATCTTTCTATTTCTTCTTTGAGTTTCTCTACGGCTGGCATTAAATTCGGAAGGGCGTCTATTTAGGATCTAGGGTTTGAAGAATAAATTTCTCTAGGTAGATCTTCTGTATTTTATTTTCTAAATTAACTGATGTAGATTCTTTAATCTTCTTTGGAAGTTTAGATCCATGAAGAAGTTAGTTTGAATTTACACTTTTCGTTCTTTGAAATAATAAATGGAAATTGGTGATGTCGTGCGAATTAATAAAGTATGAAGGTAAAAAAGTAAAGAAAAAAAACATAAGTGGGAATTGTAGAGATGACTTGATGATATATGGCGGAGTAGTCAAAAGTCAAAATGATATATTTGCATGGTGATTTTGATATTAGTATAGTAAAAAAGACAAAAAAGGGAATGTGTTTAAGAAAATAAAAAGTTCTTGTTATGAAATAATTTCTTGAAAACTTGAATAAATCTAGGAAATTTGATTCATGATGAATTAGTGAAAAAAAAAAAAAGGGAATAATGTTAGATATTCAAGATTTATTTTAGAAAAGGAAAAACAAATATTTAGTATATAATTTTGAAGAAGAAATAATGATAAACAAATAAGATAAATTTAGAAAATTTAAATTTTATAAATATATGTATTTGATAAATATTTAAAGATATGTGTATTTTATGGCGGAACAAATCATTTTGTGCAGGATTGAAATTTGACATATAGGAATATGTTTAGAAATAATTATTTAGCAATTATAAGAATCAAGATTAATAATAACTGACTGTCCAAATCTTCGATGTTGAAAAATTAAGAAAAGACCAGATATAGTGTTATTGTAAATAATATAATTTGTAAAATAATATTAATATTATTTCTTTCTAGTAAGATTTGGATCGGATTAAGAGCATAAAAATAATAAAATTATTAAAAATAAGATCCAAGAATATGAGGTTTTGCAAAAATTTGTAAAACTACCTAATTCAAAAATAGTTATGATTTGAACTAGTTGTTAATATGTTTGAGAGTGAACAAAAATAAATATAATTGTTAAGAATATAAAATTAGGAAAGTTTTAAAATAAATAAGTAATGATGGTAGTTTCTTCCTTCAGTATTTTAGGGATATTTGTTGAGATGAAATTCTTCGGATAAGCTCTTTCAAAGCTTTAGGTACTCCTTTGGGGTAAGTTCTAATCAGGCTTGCCAAAAATTTATTATTTTTATATATATCTTGCATGTAAAGGGATATTAATATGAGGATCTTTAAAAAGAAAATTGTTTGTTTTTACTTTTATTGAAGATGAAAATTGTTTAATGAATTATATACAATCTTGAATTTGTGAAAAGTTTTACCTTTTTATTTATTTGATTATACTGGATCAAAAAGTAGTTTTGTATGATTGTACTTTTTTGAGATTTGTTTTTGTTTGAAAATGTGGAGATATGATGTTTTGTAGTTTTGAACTTTTGGATGTGTTGGCCTCTGGTTAGTTCGGTCTGTCGAGCGGAATAATAGTTGGCCAATTATTTGGCCATGTCGACGGGATATAATAGTTGACACTATTCGGCTCTTGTCAACGGGAAATAATAGTTGATCTTTACATTTTCTTGGTGGGAAATGTAATTAATTTGAACCTCAACCTCTAGGGCTTTCGGTTAGAGGAGTTCTGCAATCTTAGTAGTGTTTGGTTCCGTCCCAGCCAAAAGGAACAATTTGCGGCTAGCTACCCATTTGAAAGTCCATAGCGAAACTCCATTTGATATTTGATGGCTTTGAGAGAAAATATATTTGAGTACTCTATTTGATTTTGGATTTGATATGAAAGTGTTTGAATCGAAATTTGATATGAAATTGTTTTGGATCTGATGAATATGAAACAGATTTAGAAATGGATGTGAGGAATGTTTGGAAGTTTATTTTGTTAAATATTAACTTGTTTTTTGAATCAAAAGTTTTGATGAAAAACAACTCCTATTTGTTATATGATTAGCTTTTGAGTCCGAGAGAATTATATTAAACATTTTTTATTGAGCTTTTGGCTGGCTCCCATTCGTTGACATATTTTAGGCCACTTTTAGTTTGAGGCGTGATGGCAAGCTAGGTTAGGGGGAGTTCGTCATCATTAGGATTTGATTAGAACTTTATGTTGGAACATGTTAATTTCGTAAGTTAAATGTTTATGTGAAATGTTAGGTTTTGAAAGTTAATTGAAAGTCAACTTGGATGAGCGTTATTTTATATTAGTCTGAGAATTTAGTTTAGAGATGCAAAATATTGTTATATTCTAAACAGCTTTATATGACATGCATAATTGAGATTTGAATATTTAGAAATATTTTATCGGCATGAAATTTTGAATTTGGAGAATTTATGAATTTAGAAGGTTGCACATTTACTGCGAATATGTGATTGGTAATTAGACCCAATGGGTTACAAGAAGGTTAGTGTCGTTTCACTTATTGAGCCGGTACGAAGGCTTGAGGGTGTGAATTGACGATCATCTTAACAAGGTGGGTTTGAGGCGTGACGGTCAGAGTTTGTTTTATGAGTTGGTGTTAATTGGAAGAGTGGTCAGTGTTCTTCATATGGGACGTCCATATGGAATGAGGGGTCCTAGGAAATAGAAATCAGTGTTAGTTGGGGATCACGATTTGTTAGTAGTGGGGTCATGTTTGTTAGTAGAGGAGTCATGTTTACTTAGGACTTATTATTTTGTTTATTTAAACGTATCGCAAGTAATGAAAAGGGGGAGATTTTTGCATCTATCAAGTTTACAGTTTTCTGTTCTTTTCCCTAAAGTGAACAAAATTCTATTTGATCTTTGACTGAGACCTATCAACATTCGTAAATGAAATGAAATGGTAGAGCACAGAAAACTCCCCCGGCGTCGAGAACTACGCCGACGCCATGCTCCAGTTCTGCAAACAGAACGGAAATTTCAATCGAGTTGAGTTAAACCCCTTTCCCCTGCCGATCTCCGATCCCATTTATCAACAGTGGGAGGCATTAACGAGCTTACGGGAGCGGTCTTAAGGCTCGAGACTTGGGGGTGACTGGATGACCGGATCATGCATGTCAAACATTTTAGGCGACAAGTAATAATGACGCAATTTTCTGAAGCTCAATCCTCTTGACCTTTATGCGCACACATATGATCCCCTCCCCAGGAAGCCCAACAAAACTGGCGTGTTAGGGAAAAAAAAAAGTGCCTCCCAAACTGTAGCACCTACTGGGAGTTATTTTTCAAATGAGTTAACCTACCATTAGTTCTCCATTCTTTATAAACTTTTTTTTTAATTAGAATCAAATTAATATACCATAGCATAATTTTCCCTAAAAAATACTGAATTTCTTATCACGGACTTGTTTATTTGGATTTCTGTTGTTGCTTATTTATTGGATGGTTGGACTTAGGCTGTCCAGTTAGGCAGTTGTATATAGATTAATTAGTGAAATTCAAATCCAACTCTGATTTTCGTATTTGAAAATTAATTAGTGAAATTCAACGAAAATGCATTGGACATTACATAATATTTTAAAAGTTATCGGTTGAATGATCTGCATTTGAGTTTTAAAGTAACATTATTATACTCCAACAACCATAAATTGAGTTCTATATAAATTGAATGTGTAAATTTAAAAAATAACAATAAACGGAGAAAAATATTATTCATTAAAAGAGTAATAGAAATTGAGTTGAAGCAAATAATTTTTAAAGTGATTTATCTTTTATTTATCCATTTGGGAGTAAGTTGAAGCAAACCACTATTTCAATAAGACCATGTTTGGCTTAGTCGAGATGGACTTCAAATATTAATATGAGTGTAGAAGTTGAGTGCTTGTCTAACCTAGAATCTCTTTCATATATTAAATTCAAATTACCAAGTTTCCAGCATTTTTAGTAGAATTTATTTATTTTGATTTAAAAGTAAATTTTATCTAATCTTCTAAATGTTTTAAATTAAGGTGGATTAAAAAAAAAAACTCTTGTATGTTCAATAAGTTAAAAATGGTTATGTTAAGCAATTGGCGTTATAGCTTTTAATTTAAATTGAATATGTTTAAATATAAGACTTTAATAATTATTTGAATTGTTTAATTTTCAATTTATTTGGTCGAACTTGAGATATGAAATCATCCTCACGACAAAATGGATAAGAATTCTTTAATAGAGGGAAAAAACCAAGTTGGACGTGATTGGTTAAAAATTAGAGCCATAATATTTAACAAAGTGGGGATTAGACTTTTCAAAATCACTTAAAGTAGGGAATGAATTAACAATAATTACTAATCTCATATTCATATCGATCAAGTGGCATTCAGCTCAGACAAAGTGAGTTCAATACTTACATTCAGAATATAATTTCCCACTCAAATACAAACTTATCCTAAAACGTAAAAAAAAAACAGTTCGAGCAAATAGCTCATCCAAGGACCCGAAGCCCTCATCTACACATCTGCATTTTCTTTTCTTTTCTTTTCTTTTATAACCCCATCCTCAGCTTGCCGAAGATTCCTTAAAGAAAACACAGAGGCTATTGAAGAAATAGTTTTAATATCTGTTTCTTGATCCAAGAGAAATATGTTTTGCCGTACCATGCCAGACCCCTCCAATTGCGACCATATTCCAATAGAAAACATAGGAAAAAGAAAGAACAGAGAATGCAAATGATCAATGAAAGGGCAGAGGAATGGGGTAAGACAGCGTATATTCCATTTGCAAAAGCGATGGACATTCCTCCCATGTCAATAATGGTCAAGAAAAATGCCCAGAGCAAGTGCTTTTCAAGGAACTTCTCCTCTGTATGCATGGTCATAAAAAAGTGAAGAAATACGGCGCAGAGTGAAGACAGCATGGCTATGGTATCTGTCGCAATAAATGCTTTGAAAGCTGCTTTCTTTGATAAAATAGCTTTGCCATCATCCTTGTAACCACCGGGTAAGGTGAAACCCGCAGCAAAAGTTATTGTTGTTGTAAGCGCAGAAACAATCAAATAGGTTTCGCCTCGTTTTTTTAATTCGGAGATGCATTTCTCCCTGTCCTCTTTGCTTTTTTGCTTTCTCTCCCATCTCTTACGTTTCGTCTCATGTAAAGAATGTCTAGCTCCAGCTACGCCCGATACCAAAAAATTTTGAATCAGATCCTGAAATCAGGTGAGAGGAACATTATAATTTAATTCAGTGTAGATCCATTTGTTCAATTCAATCATAATGATATGCGTAAACGACTGAATGAAAATCTGATACAAGTGTTAAATCCATCAAACTTAACCAACTTTTAATTAAACACATTATATATCCCAAGAGACATGAGGACGAGTGGTGGAGTGATTTCCCTGTTGTAGAACTTTTTAATAAAAATAGTTTGATGAGGAGTCCAAATTCATTTCGATTTGAACATCAAACATAAATTATTTAATTAATCCAATAAATTCAGAAACAAGGAAAAAAATTTATTTTTATTTTTAATTTTATTTTTCTAACTCGACAAAAATAAACAAGAGTGTTATTAAAAATGATAATGATTATTATGATAATAAATAGGCAAAAGAAAATAAGAAAAAAGTGATTCCAAGAGGGCAATAGAAAAGGGGAAAAAAAGGGATAAAATGCATTTCGATTTGAACATCAAACATAAATTATTTAATTAATCCAATAAATTCAGAAAGAAGGAAAAAATTTATTTTTATTTTTAAATTTATTTTTCTAAGTTGACAAAAATAAACAAGAGTGTTATTAAAAATGATAATGATTATTATGATAATAAATAGGCAAAAGAGAAAATAGAGAAGTAAGAGGGCAATAAAAAAGGGGAAAAAAAAGGATAAAATAACATAATACTACCTCTTTATCATAGTCACCTTCTATTGCTTTAAAAATGTGATAAAATTATTAGAAGAAACTACGTTCAAAGAGACCATTGTGCTCAGGTGTATGTGAGGGAGAGGTACGATAAGAAGTAGAGGAAGACTAGTTTCAACAATATGTCAATGTTGACGTTCAATGATAATGCTCTTTATGCCAGATTTGATGACGTTATGATGGCGATGGGTAGGGTCATCAAATTACTCATACCGGTTCAACCACTCTTCCTACCCCTACTCACTTTTAATTCACGCAGTATTCTTGTGTGCCTAATATGAAAAAAAATCTTATTTCTATCTATCAATTTTGCAATACTAATCATATCGTTATTGAATTCTCACCCAATTATTTTTATGTGAAGGATCTAAGCATGAGGCAATATTTATTTTGACAAGTACTAACGCTAAAGACAACATCTATGAGTGGCCAATCTCCTCTCAGAATTGTCTTCTCTTCTTATTACCATTACTAGTATCAAGACCGCCTTGTCTGAGTGGCACTCTAGATTACGTCACCCATCATAACCTATTCTTTAGCATATTATGTAAACGTTGGCACCTTATCTATGTCACAAAACTCTCTCATTGCAATGCATGTTTAAGCGACAAGTCATAAGCTTCCATTTTCTGCATCTTCGAGATTGTTCATCTCACCTTTACAGATCATATTTTCCCTGATGTTTGAATGCCATATTTTTATTTGATGATTTCAAGTAATAAGTGATTTTTGTTGATAATTATACACGTTATGTATGGTACTATCCCTTAGAGAAGAAGTCTCATGTCTATGGCGTTTTTGTTCGTTTCAAAGCACTAGTAAAAAAATCACTTCAAACACTATATTGTCACTTTTTATTCCAATAATGGGAGACTATCAAGACGTGATCAATTTACCTATCTTCGAGGAACTTCTTGTTGCTACCTCTCCCTCACACAGGCACAGTCTCTTTGAACGTCAACATTGACATATTGTTGAAACTAGTCTTCCTCTACTCACTCATGTCTTACTTCTGCTCACATATTGGAACTATGCATTTGCAACCACTATGTATCTCATTAATCGCATGTCGACACCTATCCTCCATCATTCCACTCCATCTAACTACACAAAGCTTTGCATCTTTGGTTGTTAATGCTATCCATAGCTTCGTCCCTATTCCAATCACAAACTTGAGCCAAGATCCACCCCTTGTGTGTTTGTTAGGTATTCCCTATCGAAGTGTAATATGTCTTAAATCCTTGATTAAATCTTTGGTGGGTTTATGAATCAACAAAATTTATAACCTAAATTCTTGCTCTTTGTCGTAGCGTAACTGCTGATATAGCGGCTCTAGGATCGAACTAGAGGATGGTTTCGTCTTATAAATGATTTGGTAGCTAGTCATAATAGGTGAGGCTTTTGTTTGGATTTTGGATTTGTATAAAAATGGTGGTTGTTTTCCTCATTCACTTCAGAAGCGGAGTTTGAAGTAAGATGTAAAAGAAGTCCTTGAAGTTTTGGATCCCACTGGTTGGTATCATATGGTTGCAAAGTCATCCTCCGGGACTACCCTCGCATTGGGAAGATGATATATAGTCATTTCCAAAACCCGGATATTTGTTAACTTTAAAAACTACGCCCTTAGTACCATTCCTCTTTGAAACATAGCATTCTTGAGCATTAAATGTTCACAGAGGTTGAATCTATTAACCACCCACCTCCTGCTCATAAATGACAATAATGGATGTCGATTGTATCTAACTACTAAGATACCTTTGAGACACTAAGCTTGTCAAGTATTGACCAAAGAAAGTACATCGAATGGCACAAACTAGTTTTGAAGGTTTTCAAACATAAATCTGTGATGCACAGCATTGAAAAAGCAGGAGGAACACTGCAAACCTTATCAACCTACCTAGCAGCCCTCTCCTTGAGGTTTTTGAGGCTTTAGCCGACATCCTTTGGTTATCTAATCCTCAGGGTGTGTTTGGTTACTGAAAAGTGAGAGAAAGGAGAGAGAAGAGAGCAGTGAAGTGAAAACGAGGGGCTGTAATGGAAATGCCTTTTATGAAAAGTTGGGATTACAAAATGTTCGAGAAATTGGCTTACTAATATATGAAGCGGTAAAATATCAATCTATCAAAACTAGAATAATTACGTTGAGGTAGAGATGGAAAAAGCTAAAAACGAGGTCGTTTGGCCACAAGCAGGGGAGCAGACAATTTTATGGGCTGAAAATTTTGCTATGTAGCGAAATTTTGCTACAATAGCGAAAGTTCGCTATGTAGCGAAATTGCTATACATAGCGAAATTTCGGCCACAGCATCACACCTTGCTCCTCGATCAATTTCTTCATTCACGGCAGTGTAATCAAGATAAATCATATATGAACTCGATGTAAATCATTTCGACTTGATATGCTAGCTTGATATGATAGAAAAGGTTAAAATACAAAATTCACACGAAACAGCCTCGAGTACAATCATTATTGCAAAGGGACCTACCGTGTCAATCGACTAACTAATATGATTAGTATACAAAAAGTACTTAGAACCTATCTTAAATAGGGTTCAAACTAGCACTTTTTGGGCACTAATCACACCCCCCAACCAACACATTGCTAGTCTGTACTTGATATGATAATCAACAAGTAGAGAGCAAAAAACATGGGAGGAGTCAAAAGGTTTGTACAAGTAATGCATAACCATCTCGAAAGAATAGAAAACTATGCATGAATTGGCCGACCAACAAGCTCCCTCCTCTCGAGGCATGAACTAGGCTCTTCGAGAAAAAAGCTACGGGTTTGTTTGGTCGGGTCTCGATCATAAACTCTGGCTATGCGCTCTCCCCCTCCCACACACAGGCAGGCTGTAATGCCTAACCTTGTATGTTAACCAACTTAAATAGAACAGGACCTGCCCCTTTATTACACAATTCTTTTTGTGTTGTAGGGTGCAATGCTGAGGTTTGACTTCACAGTTCGTGTAAGCGGGATTAGCAGGCGGCCTCCCAGCGGAGTGACGTTTAGGGCATCAAGTCTACTTGAGGATCTTTAGAGCCACGACTCTATGGGTTTCACCGGGACTTTGAATGATTTCGAGCCTCCAGCACAACTTCTTTGAGCTCTGCCCATCCACCCTTGTAGCAAACACTAGAGTCGGGTGGCTCCTGACCCGGTTGGCTTAGGGCACCGGGCTTTGAGGCTTTCGCGTGCTGAAGCCCCTCGGGCCAGTGCTCGGGTTTCACGACAAAGCAATGCGATTCTATTCTTTTCTTTTCTTTTTTGCTTTCTTTTCTTTCTTTTATTTTTGGAAGACATTGGCCTTCTTTGCATGAGAGTGCACCAACCTATTTAAAGGAGTAAAACGACACTAGGAAAGGGTTTGCATCGTAGGGAGTTTGTCTTTGTTTGCAGCTTTATCATTGAGACTACTTTGTGGCCTCGATGTGTGGTTAGCTAAGGTGGAAGAAACGGAGTTAAATCAACAAAAGTTGACTAGTCATCCGCTCCAACTGACATAGGACCCTTCTGCGCCCGACGACCATTAGGAAAGGCTTAAGTTCATCCAAATTGCAAGGCTAAACATTATGCATATCTGAAGTTAATTAAAATAAAAAGCATTAGGTCTGTGAAAATGCAATCTTCTTTATAAAGCTTTTAATATAACCAAAAAGGCTAGTACGAGCTTATAATGGTAGACACAATACATAACTAAGCAAAATAAACAGCACTACTATTGGCTAATACATACTAACAAATAGTCCGAGCTGTGACAATTGGTAAAAACTAAAACAACACAAGTATAAAACAAAACAAAACATAAGTATGATAAATGCCGCTTGAGCTCTAATTCTCCCCCGACCAAAGCATCAACGTAGCCATATTTGGTAGGATTGGAAGGCTGAGAGGGTGCGACCTCTCCCTCAACTGTGTTGGTGGTGTAGAAAATTTAGCGATCGGAAGCTCTTCTTGCCTTGTTTCTGCGAGCACATCTAAAGGCTGCTTTGAAGGCGATACAATGGTAATCCATGAGTAGTGGGCTGTATAGGTGCTATGACGGTAACTGGTGGGAAACTAAGGTGGCTCTGTATCTAAAGAAGAATAGCTTGATTCTGTGCGAGAGTGACCTCGGCGCGGGCCATTCGCTCGGCAATCTTTGTACGAGAAGCTAGCTAAAGATCAACGAGTGGCGATAAGTGTGCGACGACATCCATAACGACGAAGTAAATCTCTGCAGAGTGACGGGATCTGTAACAGGACATTTGTTGTGATGTGGAGGATGGGCCTGCAGTCGAAGGAGGAGCTGGGGTAGTATAAGGTGGAATTGGAGAGGATGAATCGGGCCGGGTCCTCTCACACCTCACACCAGGACAATTGCTCACCCAGGCAAGTCCCCTTCGCATAATCATCCATGACATCCTCCTGGCAGGTGAAAAAGAAAAGAAGTGATGGCATAGGTAGGGTCCGCTTAAGGGGATCTGATCTTAGGGCAACTCTGGCGGCCTTCAATACGTGGTTCCTCCGGGAACCCGAGGTGCTCTAACACATGGCATAATAATCTCGGCATCAAAAGGGGAATAGCCCCTACACGAGTCAGGCCCTTGTGGTGGACCTTTTCTTGAAGTGAAATGGGCGGTCATGATAAACTCTGTAGGGTGAACCGGAACCCCTTAGATATCTATCACAGAGCCTCTGAGAATGGCTCGCCAGCCCAGCGAGAATGGTCTTGAGAAGCGGGATAGATTGGGCGAAGTGGGTGGTGCAGGGGGTATATGCGGGAGGAAGCGCCTCAGGTGGGGACAGATCGGTTTGTTGTATCGAGAGGGAGCAAACCATCTCTCTAGGTAGAGGGGTGAGGCCAGCTGTCGATAATCTGGAGTTAAGCGGAACTCTTGGCGGGGCCTAGTGCGGCGGTGATGTCTGAGCGCTCGCGATTATCTAGGATGGCCGTTGATCTTTGAAATGGCGCATCGATTAGACACTCCCCGGGATGTCATGGTATGGTAAAACTCAAGAACCACCCAGGGATAGAAAAATTGCCTTGGAGTCATAAATGGCAGCAGAGAATACCTGTGGACCAACCGCATAGAATCTCGAAACCGTGGGTCCGTTGCCAATGTTGGTATATCATAGTATGACTCTCCGTGAAAGTCCTTGGCACGACAATCCACATTCTCGGGTATCAGGTCACAATGAAATAGTGGGCCTTTAATCAGCAGAGCGGCGATAAGCGAGGCGTGTGGTGCGGGACTCTGGGCGGCTGGAGACCCACGAAGGCTTAGGCTGGGGCGTGAGGGCTCCCGGGGCGGATGTCGGGCTGCTTGGAGCGGTGCCCTCGAGTGGGAGGCGGAGTGGATTCATAGAGAGGGGGGAGGGGGGCGGGTCCCACACCGGGGTATGTCATCGATGCGGATGGGGGCTCGGCCTGCTGGCTCCTTTGGGATCATCGGTAAAATTTGGACTACGCATCATGGGTACGTAATGTAGGAGACAAAGCGGGAGGTTCCTTGGCACCACTGAGGCGGGTATTTGGTTAATTGTGGACCAGAATGATGTATGTGTGCGTGATGGATCGAATCATCAACACAAATTTATAGCGTTATTACCCAAGGATTATTATCTAATCCTAGCAATAATGCCATGAAACCATTTATTATATTTCTTTACAATTATCTTGATTAAAAATTGATTTGTAAGAGTAAATAAATTTCTTTCTGAAGTTTTGATCCATGATTACGCAAATGTCTGGTCGAACAAGTAATAAAGTGGATTTAAGTCGGATATTGATCCACGAGAGATCTATAAATTCTCAGTCAACTACTCGACTACTCATTTTTACTATTTGGACTATGATTTGTAGTTGATATATCTATGACCTTTAAAATAATGAAAGAATAAAAAAGATATGTAAAACTAAGAACAAAATGAAATAATCTTTGTGAAAATAAAAGAAATAAAAAAGAATTAAAGAATTGGTTTGATGGTTATCTTTTAAAGGGAGCATTGAAAATGACTATTGAAACATCGATTCCTGCAGAATAATGACTATTAACAGCTATGAACCTCAGTTGCAGAATCAAGTCAAGGAAGATCATTAATGCCGTATTGGATCTCTCATATGGTACATTTCATAAGTCAATCTTCTCTGTTTCTTTCGAAGACCAGAGGGTTAGATAACTACTTTTAATCGAGGTTGCCTTGTGCAGGTATTTTTCTTTTGTCGCTCTAAAAATCAAATTCACAGGCCAATTTTTAATTCGATAAGCGATATTCCTGGTCGGTAAACCCATTACCGACCATTTACCCGACCGATGTATTGGTGTAATTTTCCCGATCGATAATTATTTCACCGATAAAATCAATTGGTACATTAAAAATTCAAAATATTCTGAACAAAACCATTTAGATATTTTTAGACCGTTGCGACGAAAGAATTTGGTGAGTGAAAGTAAGTTATCTCAAATAATTAGGTAGTATAGGCAATTAGACGAAAACCGGCCAAAATTTTAATATCGTTTAATTAGTAATCTCAAAATGGTGGTAGTATAAACTAAGTAGGCAAGCAGGCCAAAATTTTTATGTCATTGAGCCGGTAAATAGTCTCAAATAGTACGTAAGTAAACCATTTAAACTCCCATTCAAACTCAATAATAAACTTTAAATCGTAAATGGCTCTAATATTTTTTTGCCAATTTTAGTTTGCTATATACTATATATATATATATATATATATATATATATATATATATATATATATATATATATATATATATAAAGATACGAAACAAAAAAGAAAAGTACAATAGTTTGTATATTATATAAAGAGTAAAAAATATTTTAAAACAAAATAAATAATATATATCTTTGCATATATATATAGTAAATAGAAATTCGAAAAATAAAGCATGAATTCCCCAGATCGAAGTATAAGACATAAAAAACAAGTGTGTAATACACTCCAATCATCGACTAGTGTCATCATCGTGATCTTTGAGATGTATCTGAACCAAGTATGGTGAGATGTCGAATGCGGGGGTAGAGTTTGTCTGTTCTTTGCTAATCGATCGCGGATTCTTACGAGGTCTTAACTGCTTTATAGATCTTCGGAAGCGGAAATCTTTATGATTTGGAGCATTCACAATACAGAACAATCAGGAGTAGATCATGGGGTTGAGCTACTTGATCCGCCTTCGACACTTCTTTGTAAGCTTAGGTCAAAGCCTTGAGCGCAACAATACATGTCTGTGTCGATATAAGTAGGCGCTCATTATCGGCCAAGCGATGTGTATCGCATTTCGCATCCCAGCGTCCCCGAGAAGTCCTCCATCGTGAGAACAAATTCTAGTGATCTAAAGATGGAGCTTTATAATCTGATGCGATCTATGTGAGTAGAATGATGATGTCGACGGAAGCGGCGCCATAACTGGAGCATCTTCTCCTTGCCATCATGACCTGCATTACCAGTCGATTCGTATCAGCCTGGGTGGGCGATGGGGATAGACTTCACATTGCACCATCCACATGAACCACAGAAGTAGATTTGGGAATACGCAGCTGAAATCATGACTAACCATTTCTCATATCTACTTTAATAAACGTAAATGAAGTAATTTAAATTTATCTTCAAAAATGAGAAATATAAACCGTCTTTGATTTGTTTTTACATGTTTCGAGTGCAGTGACAACACGTCCAGCTTCGCCGAATATTCATGGATGTCGGAACGGCCCGACACCACTTCATTGAGTCCCTTTCTCGAGACGCTGGGATTTGAGAGTGGGCGAGTGTTTATGCAGGGGAGCTCTATCAAAATACAACATGTCAGTAACATGGCAGCACGTCGACATTTCACACCAACCACAGGGTCCGCATACGGATAAAATGAGTAAAATGGCCACTTAGACATACATCACCCTACTCACAAAATATATCAATCGACTGTATATATATGCACCAGTTCAAGTGTTATCATCTGGCGTAATAATTCAAACATATAATGCCTTTGTGATGTAAGCGGGAATGCTTGGAGTCGCGGCGGCTAACATTCCTCATATCTTAATGCAGTAAACATGTAAAATAAGTATTTTATGGTCGTCTTCAAAAAATAAAGAAGTATAAGCAATCTTTGGATTATATTTTTTACATGTACATTGGGATCTAAATAAGGTTTTCTTCAGTGATCTTTTTAAAGAAATATGGCACATTATATTCTTATGTGGTTTATATTTCTTTTTTTTTTTTTGTTTTCCTTCAATTCCTATATGTTTGTGGTGTAAATATGTTTTACAAAATCTGTGTGTCTTTGTAATGGGTTTGTCTTGTATGATTCCCATAATGCCCTTGTACTCTCCACAAAAGTTTAAATATTTGTACATAGTTTTGGAGTGCGTTTCGTGAGTGGCCACTTGGGGCGTATCCTCTTATTTGATATTTCCATACATCTATTACACTATTCCATAATTGTGGATGTGAGATGTTATATTTAGTGTTGCTAAACTGTGCCAGAACTTATAGGGTTTCTGTGGGTTAAGGTCTCCTTTAGGTTTTGTAATCTATAGATTCGTCATATATGATTAGTTTGGCACAGGTCTATTTTCATAATGTGCTTAATAGTCTAGGTAATTTTCCTCCTCTATTGTGTCTTACTTCCATAGGTTAACCACAGCAAATGGTGTAGGAGAGGTTGTTGTGACACCGTTTCTGGGGGAATTACGGTGACAACTTCGTCAACTCGCAAAATGTCGTGGATGTGGGCGGCAGCACCGCCCAGTGATTCCTTTCTCGAGACTGGGGTTGCGAAAATCGGGGCGGAGTCTCCTTTGTGCTGGGGGCTGCTTGAGATACATGTCCAGTGGCATGGCAGCTTTGTCGACAATTCCACCTGAAACCACAGGGTCCATCTGGATAAATGAGTAAAAATAAGTATTTTAATTTATCTTCAAAAAAAAAAAAAAAGAGAAATAATTTTATTTTAATGAAACTTACATTTCTTGCCTGAATCTACGATCCAACAAAGTCGTCTATCCCATGACCCCTTCGGTAATGCGTGTATCTGAATAAGCGAGGAGCACTGGGCTTCTTACCCTCCTTCGTGTCTTTAATTACAAACAATATCGTTAATTCAATTGAAAAAAAATCCTTGTATGAGAAATGAAAAATAGGCATAATTGAACCTGATTCACAAAGTAATAAACATAAGTATAAATTAAGAGAGCTCATGCCAGTACCGGTTCGTGCTCACGCATGAAGCGAGATCCTAAGTGTGTGGGTGCACTACCCTCTCCCGGCCAGCTACGACGATGATTTCCTCTCTGTTTCTCACACCTCTTCCTATAATCGAAAAGGATCCCATCTTCTCATATCTGGAAAATATGATCGGGGACACTTTCCAGATCTTGCTCTTTCTTCTTCAACCATTTATCTTTGACCTCGTACACGGTGTCTTTATACCGACTGGCAGCATGTTTGTAGAACACCCTTTTGACCGCCTCCTTGGACTGTGTCCACCTATAATCTTTCTGCACTTATAATTTAAACATATTTCATTAGTGAACAAAAGAATAAATAAAATATGTAAAAATGTTAAGTAGTAATATATACCTTAAATTCTCTCCAAATCATCAAGCGGTCTCTATCATCGGTGACTTCCGATATATACATGAGGTTTAAGGACTTCTGAAAATTGTCCTTAGAACCCTAGAAATTGAACAAGCGGCTCTAATAATCATGCAACTTGAAAATTTCAGCTAGCAGTAAAATAATTAGAAATGGATAAATCATTAGTTAGGTTTGCTGCTAATACGGTTATCAATTGTCGGATCAAGCGGCTTGATAGGAGAGTCTAGATGCAGTAGAGATTAACTCGAGGAAGACTCTCTAACATCTCCATCCTCTCCCTCCTCCCTCCCGTCTCTTGATCATTCATCACAATCTCGGGACCATGATGTGGATCGGTCTGGTGTCTTCTTTGCTGAGTCACATTCACAACCTCCTGCATGCTGTTTGTGGGGGTCCTCATCCACACGACCTCTACCGGGACCGAGGGCATACGGGAGCCTTCTTTGCCTCTGCAGGCGGTATGACTTGTAGCGTCTTGCCTCTGCCTAGTCAGCGTGCCATATCTGTTAAAAATAATAAATAGCACATTATTGATTAGTGAGCATCAAGTAAAATACATAAGGCAATGAAAATAAACAAACATGATTAACAGTTGAAAATAACTAAAACTCTAGACTACTCATTCTCATCGAATCATCTAAATGCAAAGTTCGTCTTCTTCTTCGGATGTAGTAACATTATTTTGAGCTCCTCTTCATCACTCGTTTCTTCCTCATGATCAATTAAATGTTCATCAACATCTACATCCCCACTTGTATCCATCTCGAAGATGCAAGCTAAAAGGGCGTCTTTGTCCCCCTTGCAAACCGATTATAACATCATTGTCATCATTTTGAAATGTTGGTTCTATGACATCAGTACTTGGTGATTTCGGGATGTCGATTTGAGCCTAGCTTTGATCTTGCTACGGCTTTCCAATCCCTTTCTAGGGCCAGGTCCGGCCGGATGTCCACGATAATAAACTTGTGATGCTTATCTTCTTTAAGACAAAGGTTCATACTTGTTGAATCGTTTTTATACGTGCACATCGACAAAGTTTATATCGAGGATGGTTTCAACTATCTTAGAGCATGTAGTGTTGGGTGAAGACCATTCACATTTAGATAACGAGTTCTTTTAGCAGGAGGCTTCAAATTTTAACTTCGATCACTTAGACCGGAATCCGTAATAGTCGGATTCGGTTTCATTGCTATACGGATCCTTTAATGCATACCCTAGTATTGTCTATTGCCGACCAACTCCCATACGATTGATTGAAATTTAAAACCATTCACACGATAACCGTTGTAAGTTCTAACCTCTTAGGGGACCTCGTGCTATAGTTTGAAGATAATGATTAGGAATTTTATTTGCACGATTATGAACACATGTCAAAATCAACGTATTGTTGAGATTACAATTATAAATTTAATATCAGAACATTACAATTGTTTTTGTGATTTTCATGTTTTAAATAAACATATGTATTTTTCAAACCATGATGGAAATTCTTGCTCCATCCGACATTTAATGACTTGTCATTGAAGTTTGGGGCGATTCACGTTTTCTGTAACGAATACACTAAAAATAGAGAAAATGGATACATTGAGAGGAAATAGTAAATTAACATGCTAAATAGATCTCATTTGACTTTTAGCAACTACTTACTCTATGAATGGTTGAACCTCTGGACAATTCATTAGGACATATAGATGAGCTGCAGTATATTCATTTGTCTGCTAGATAGTTTCCTTCGGCCTTAGGTGCTTTACGGAGGCTTGAAAATTTCAAACATATCATCATCCTGATGTAATCAAGATAAACTCATTCCGCTTTTCATATATTTGGAAGAGTTGGATCTCCCTTCTTTGTGAAATATAATGATGCGAATTTGAGGCCTCATATAATAACACCTGATTGATATGAGACCCTCTGCACAGGCACCCATTCATGATTTTATGCTATTTTCCTCAGTATCTCTGAAGATTATTGAATATTACAAGTCATGTAATGTGTATATATATATATATATATATATATATATAGGAAAAGAATTAGTTGGTGATTAATATTACCTTTACCGGAGGATACATCCAGCGATAATGGAATTTGGACCCGTGATCTGAGCCGTAAGCTTGAGTGCCTTTGGGAAGAGGATGTTCCATTCGATCGAAAAGAACTGGAGGAAGATCTTCTCAAGATTTACATAAGATAGCAGGGAATTTGTTCATCGATTCACTCAACTCCTCATCGATCGAAAAGAGTCGAGTTGCTTAAGAGATAAAGAAATCTAGGTTATGTCGGCTCCCATATTCTATTTGGTAGAATTCTCGAAGAAGCGATTAGTAGCAACCTTTGCATGAATACATAGTGATCATGACTCTTCATGCCAAACATCTTAAGTTTGTTCGCATCCACACATCTCGGATTAGAAGCATAACCATCTGGAAATCTGAGTTTTGCCCACTCCAGCTTCCACATCTTCACATACCTGTGATTTATTAGAACAAATAGCACATCGGGTATTTCTTTTGGTGACAAGATTTTATGCAAATTGAGGGCCGACGACAATATTTATTCAACTCATCTCTTGACTTTATGCGTGTCCTTAGTTTCCTGGAATGTTAAACAACATGTGAAAATATTGTCGAAACACATTCTTCTCGATATACATAACATCAAGATTGTGCACGAGCAAATTGTTTCACACCGGTAGAGCGAAAGCCCAGAAAATACTTCTCTTATTCCACCCCTTAGTCTTAGATATATTTGCACATTCACAACCCTCGGCATCAACATCTATCACCTTCCTCGACCCTACGGTATTCAAATCCTGCAGAATTTCATCCCCAGATCTAACCCCCAGGAATTGTTTAGTAACCTTTCTATTCTTAATGAAGTCTTTGGTGTTACGTCGATACGGATGATTCATGGGCAAAAACTTCCGATGGTTGTCGAACCAGGACTGTTTCCCGCTCTTAATTAATCTAAAAGCATCAGAGTCTTCCATACAATGCGGACATGCCCGACATATACGTGATACTCCACCGGACATCATAGAATCTATTTGGAAAGTCATTTATAGTCCACATGAGGGTAGCGTGCATGCGAAAATTTTGTCGTTTAAAATATCATAAGTTTGAACCTGACACCCTACAGGACTTTTCAACTCAGATTATCGTTAGGTACACGCGAAAACATCTATCTTCCCCTTTGGATTCGTGACCCCGGCACTGCTGCAGTCAAAAACATAAATTCATAACCATTACATCGATGGAGGTAAAGTTATCTGGCGTCACCACCACGAGGCCACAAGAATATTCTTTGTCAAGATTGACCAAATGGCTACGAAAACCATCGGCAAATAAACCCGACCTAACATTTGAACTTGGATGAAAAATTAGGGAAACACCCGTCAAAATGTTTCCAAGGGGGCATCGAAGGAGTGACACATCTTACCATCCTCCATATGATGCTCTGAATGCCACCTCATTTCATTAATTTGTTACTTAGGTTGATGCATACAATCTCTGCAACCTAGGTGTTATTGGAAAATAGTGCATCTTCTTATCGACACGCCTAGCTTTCGTATATACAATCTATTTCTAGAACCCCCTAACCTTTTGCTTATACTTCGAGCATGCCGCATTTTTTCTATTTGTGGAGTCCTTTGTCATACCCAGTATATCATACGGTTGTTCACCACGGCAATGAATGACTTATGCGGGTAATCTGACCCTCTAACCTTCTTCGTCTTTGTAGAAATCAATGTCAGTTATCTTGTGTAGCAGTTCTTGAATGAAATTAGACATATCATCAAATCATGCCCTACGAACACCGTATGCACTTTATTTCCTAACATCCTCACGGTATGGAGTAGTTGGAGTGTGCTTAAATTTCCCTCATATACGGGTTTGTCTCATTTCGAATCGTGTCATAGAGGTCGTTGCGCTTGGCATTGGGTTCCTCATCGGGTTTAATTCGGGACATGAAGCATCCTGAGACCATTCTATGGTATGTAATGTGATTCATATTATCGAGACCATCTTATCGGTTCCTTGCGACACCGGTACTAAACTTGGACACCTCTGGTGGTTTGCTTCTCACCATGGTATATCAAACATAGTAATCCGGCACAAAACCATTCCTATACAAAATTCACATGCAGTCTCAACATTCAAAAGCTTCTTATTCGACATTTAACTAAAGTAAGGACACCTTATAGATTTGTGCCACCATTCTTTTTCGGGATGTCTCGGAGCGAACCGCAACAAATTCATCAACTTTATCCCATTCATTAGAGAACATTCCATTCACTAGTAGACCCTCCATACATCCATTCACGTCGTCTTCCATAACTAGTCACAAAAATCAATTTAGTAAGCAAACGCTATTGTCCTCAATTATTTTTATGTTCATTAACCATTTATTGTGGTTTCTATAAAGTTATTTTTACGCGTGTGATATGCGACTACTACACATCACCTCCACCTCCACGAATCAATGGGTTCCCTTCTCTTCAATAGGTTTGGTCCTAATCCATTTACAAAAGTTACATTAAAAAAAAGATCACGATTTCATGTTCATTATGTATGCATTTCGGCAGCCTCCCGGCGTGGTTCTCCAACTACACTAAATAAGATATATAATGTGCATGTCACAGCGGTTAGCAAATTGCATTACTATTTATATATCCTAATGTGCACCGGGGAGAACAAGCGAGAGCGAGAGGCACCAAATGACACATAATTATGCAATTTAAATTAAATCATGATCATTTAGTGCGATCCTTTAAATGGCTTGTCGCGGAGACGATCCGAGTGTATTCAAACTTCGTTTGTAATACATTGGACGAATATATTCACATTGCTTTATATGAATCAAAGCGACAACTTTAATAGTTTGCGATGATGCATTTCAAATTGTTGCTAAGAGAATGCAGCGATTTCGTCGTATAATTAAAAAATGTTTAGTTTATATATGTTAAGCGATTTCTTAACCAAAATTAAAATCTATCACATGTTCTTCCATATCATTAAGCTTAAATTCATACTATATCATGTAATCAACTCATATATTCTATAAATTTCATTCCAAGTGATTAGTACTTGGTACTCTAATCAATTTGAAATATGGGTACTAATACTATTAAATAGCATATGGTGAATTTGGAAATCAATGGGCTTTACATAGAGTTCGAGAACACACATAACGAGGTCTGCTTGAAGGAGTTATGCGAGTTACAATCCTGAAGAAAATGAAGCGACTTGCGATGTTGCGGCGACAACAACACCAAATGTTTTTCGTCATTTCGAATCTAATATGAGTTCAACTCTGATCAAGCTATATATGGGTGGATTCTAGACTCAAGGGCTTTCTATAGAGTCTAAGAACACCCTATATGAGTGAAGGAGTTATGCAAGTTGCAATCCACGAGAAAATGAGCAACTTGTAGTAGTAGTAGCGGTAGTAATGTGACAACCACTTTTTCGTCATTTTTGAATCTAACATGAGTTCAACTCTGATCAAGCTATATATGGGTGGATTCTAGACTCAAAGGGCTTTCCATAGAGTCTAAGAACACCAAAATCCAAGTTCTAATGAAGGAGTTATGCATGTTTCAAATCATGATGAAAATCGGCCTGCGCAATAATTGCGGCGGAATGTGATTTTTCTTCATTTTAGCAATAGGATATGAGCTCAAATTTTATCAAGCTATATATATGGTGGATTCTAGACTCAAAGGGCTTTGTAGAGTCTAGAACACCTATAACGAGAATCACCCAACGAGAAGGAGTTATGCAAGTTGCAATCCTTGAAGAAAATGAGCAACACGACGATGTAACGGCGGCGATAAGTACAAACCAAAACTAGCTCAAGAAAATAATAAAATAAAAACTGGCTCAAGTGAACCCAAGATGGAGGAAAGAAGTACAAAACCCACATTCGATAATCATAATCCTTTCTGTTGTTCTAAATTGATGATCTACCATAGTTGTATGAATTATTTTAATTTTTAGTGTAAGAAATTATGAAAAAAACCTCCTTCTCCTAGCGATTACGTAGCCAAGTACTTTATTTCAAATACCTAGCGAGAAGGCGACAACAGGTCCATAAGGAGGTTAATGGAGCTGAACCTATCACTTCTTATTACCATTGCGAAACAAAAGGAAGTTAACTTTATGTGTGTCACCATAGTCCTTTTCTATTTGTATCCATGCATGAATCTCAACTGCAGCTCAACCATAGTTTATTAGAATAAATTAAACCCGAAATTATTCCTCATAAGCCCCAAAATAGATGGTTTGCAAGAGTGTAGTTCTCTGCATCACTAGCTAATTTTTCAACTTCACAATCACTTGGGTGGTTACCTATTCATAGTGATAGAGAAAGTAAAGCATGAATAGATTTGAGAAACCTGAATCATGTCAAGATATAAAACCAATACAAACAAGTCCATCCACATTTTTAGTGGCGCAAAAGTGTAATTTGTTTTTCCAGAAACCAAACAAGATACAGTAGGATAACGAGAAATTTTCAGGGATGTGAAACGAATAAACTAACTTGGGTACTTGGGGCATATCTTGATAAATCTATGGCATTTCCTCAGGTCTATTCAAAAATCAAAACAACAAAAAGCAATCAAATTACTCCCAAACATGCCTTATTATCTAATCAACAATAAAAGAGTAGGATGAGAGCCAAAAATGAAGTCAAGCTGAATTTTTTAATTACGAAAAATTGTGTGTTTGGAGTTAAATATTCGAGTAAGCAAATCACGAAAACAATTACCATGTGAGGACCAAGAACTTTCCAAGTCAAAATATGAGAAATAATATGATTAGAAACCATTACCATTATTAGAATACATGTAATTTTTTTCTTGGTTTTATTATTATTTGCAGTTTTAGAAATGAGCAAGCTCCCGATAACCGCGATTGTGTATTGGAAATGTCTTGACATGGGGAAATAATCTGACTAAAAATTGGACTAACTTATTCTTGCTTGATAAGTTGAGAGGAAAAAATCAAGGTAGAGGATATTCAATATTGACCCTCTTGATACTTGTACTCTTGCTTAGTGTGAAAGATGTTAATGAATGCCGCCAGTAAATTAAAAAAGCTCGAGGAAATCATTATGAATAATTTGGTTAGATCAAGGATCCATTGATTAAATGAAGGATGCAACGGATGTTGAAAATACAAGACCAAATCAAGAAAATAAGGTTTCGGTTACCATTAAAATACAAGACCAATTTGGTGGTTAAAGCTGTTCAATTAAAATTACAGCGATGGCAAGGAACTTTCCTCCCCGAATACCCACGGAAGCTTAAGTCATATCATACACTCACCATTTGTTAGCAAAAACCAATCTTAAATGGATCTTTGAAGAATATATATTCATCAGGAAACAAAGATACAAGTTGGACTTTTTGTCATCCTCATAAACACAAGTTTTCATGGTAAGCAATTCAAAGTGTCATCAAATAACTATAAACGAGACAAGCGGATAAAGAAATGGAACTTTCTCGACTTTTCCATGGAAATGGTGGCGAAGTCCTGTTGGTGACCTTTCAAGAAGGAAGAGGACTAAGGCCATCAACTTTCTCTTGAAAATAAATAAAATTTAAGAGATCTATAAGAGCGTAATGACAAAAAACCACGATCGAGGCTATTATAAGTGTGACAAAATGAAACGAGAGAAAGCCGAGGAAAAATCTTTGAATAAACATACCAAAGAAACTTCTTCAAATCTTTGTTAAAAATCTTCACACATAGAGCAAAACCACGTCGAAGCAAGCGTATAACTAGATCCTCGGCGAAACCCCAGTGATTCCCATCCTGGCGAAGAAAAACCCTGAGGTACAAACCCGATCAAATAAAATTTGCAAGTTTGGAGGTTGGCTCGAGGTGTTAAGTAGGAAAATTTCGGTGAAGAAAAATGTGAAGGAAAATAGAAAAGAAAAAAAAGGGGGAAAACTTTGTGGCAGCCGGAGCTTGGAGGTTAAACGAGTGTTGCGCGCCAGGAAGTGTTAGTGAGTGGCCGACGGTGGAGAAGGAAGGAAAGAAATATGGGAACGATGATTTGCTTTGGATCGTCATCGAGGTGATTTTAACTTGGTAAATACCGACCAAATTTTTGGTTGGTAAATGGTCGATGATGCAGGCAATTCACAGGCCAAAAATTCAGTGCTCCCGAGTTAAATTTTAGATGCTATTCTGACCATTTTTCATAGTAATTTATTTTTTGGTCATTACTTAGTCGGTAATTGGTCGGTAATTTTTGGCTCTAATTCATGTTAGAGGACCAATTTAAACCAAAATTATTTGGTCGAGTAAATATGGTCGGTCTTTGGTCGGGAGATTGTTGGAAATTTTCTTTTTGACCAAACCCCTTTTTGGTCTCTAAATGGTCGTGATTTGGTCAGTAATTATCGACCAATTTTTTAGGTCGGTAATTTGGTCGGTAATCTGGTTATTTTTAGTAGTGAATACTTCATACCCAAAACATGGACTATAAACCTTAGCTCCTAAGACATAGGTTAAGCATGGGTTTACACTATACTGGTTTCTCATCCTCAAAATTGGAGCAGTTCATTCTTTCCTTGATTAGATCCTTGCTAACCGCAGGATTAGACTTCTTTGCTTTCGAATCGAGAGTGAACTCTGCCATTTTAAGCGATAAGTCATTCAACTCATTCTCGGTTTCAAGTGAGAAGAAGATTTATCGATTAAAATTCACAAAGCTCATTAGATCCCTGATATTAGGTTCGCATACCCTTGAGGTATTGTCTCTGGGAATACCTTCTCTGTGTCACTCAGAGGGCTTCTTGGAAATTAGAGCAGGAAACAATCCTATTACGGGTAAATGACAACGATATTTGGATCGAATGCAAAAATAAACAAAACCGATAAGCAAATTCCAAGTGAAGTTTAGTAGTCTCGATAAATTTATGCGGGAAAGATAAATTCTAACAATTAAATTCTTAATTTGGGTTTCCTAAATTACTTCATTACACTAACGAGTAGCTCCACGATCAAAGAACTACGTAGCCCGGATGTTCAAATTCTAAAATTTGTTTGGACTTCAAACAAACTGACGATGGTGAAGAAAATAACATTACGCGTGAACGGCCCGACAACTAACATCGGATCCGAATTCCGATGAAATAAAATCTCTCTAATCTAATCTAAAATAAGGGCAAAACAAAGAAAGAAACAAAATTAAAATACGGGCCTTAGGCTGCAGGACTTCTCGTTACGAGCGCGAAGTTGCTTTCATACGTAGTATTGCTTATTTATAGGGTTATGAGTTGGGCCCTAACTCCGATGCAACTCCTTGTGGGTTTCAAAATAAGCGCGGCCCATTTGTTTTGTTCATGTCGCGACTCCATTTTACGTGTGCGACCTTGATGATATCCCGACCTCTCTTTCCGTCGCGACTGGCGATTACGCTTATGTTTGTTTTGATGTGACTTGATCATACGTCGCGACTTCACGCTACGCATTGGCGATGCACCCGGGAATTAGCGACTTAAATCATACTTAGCGACTTGAACGCTACATTGTCTTGTAGTAGAAACTTTTATCGGTCGTGACTTGCCTTTAACGCCCCTTGGATCTAATCGTGCGGCGCTAAATGACGTCGCGACCTTCTTTCCTTGTAATTGATGTAGCGACCCGCGAATGGCGTCAGCGACTTCGCCTATTGTGAATCTTGATGTAGCGGAAGCTTTTATTTTGGCCGTGACATGTTGACATCTCTTGGATCACGATGCCATGACCTCTAAATGATGCTCGCGACCTCTATTCTTCTTGATTGATATCCACGACCAGCGAGACATCGCGACCTTCTTTACTTTAAGCGTCTCCGGGACCATGATACCTTACGATTGATGCTCAGCGACCAGCAGCGATATCCGCGACCATGGTACCTTACAGGCGATGTCATGACCAGCGAAGGGCGTCGTGACCTTCTTTCTTCTGGCGATGTCGCGACCCTTTGAAGGACATGCGACCGCGATTCTTGTAGCCAATATTCGACCGAATGATGTATTGACATCTTCGGTCGATGTTTGATGTCTCTTATTTGTTCTAGCGCGCCAGCGACCTAAGTGTTGATCTCTTTGAAAATCTTTTGTCGCAACTTCTATTGATCCACGACCTCATGTCTTGCTAAGCAGTGCACCATGACCTCAGTGGTCTTCAGCGACATCATCTGCTTCTTCATTAATTGGTCGTCGATTTGGGGTTACATTTGTGACCTTATTTTTCATTATTCGAGGTCCGACGCCAAAGTCCTTTCTTTGGAAATTAGTTGTGACTTCTTTTGCCAGGAAGGCATTCTTGGCGGCTTTGTAAGGCGGCTCCTTGTCACGACCTCATGGTGGTATCATCATTTATCTCCTTTTTGAATTGTGTGACATCGCCCAATGATCATCGCGACGCGGGCTCTTCATTTGGTTGCTTCTTTCAATCTCATTTGATCGTATTTTGTCTCGACTTCCTTCTTGAGTCCGCGACTTCACTTGTTAAATAACCCGATTTCTTCTTGAAAGCCAAACTTGTTGATTTCACTTGACTTGGAATTCTTCAGGCGCACTTCATCGTGACTTAAATTCAGTTTTGACTTCAGTGCTGTGGTGATTTCTTATGATTTTTGCTAAAATTTGATTTTCTGTTGTATTTTCCTGCAAATTGGAATTTGAGTCAATTATCAGTTTTCTGCAAACAATTCAACGTTATTCTCATTATAAACTCAAAAAAATGGATTAAAAATCTAATGAGTTTTTGGACTCATCAAATTCCCCCAAACTTAAAATTTTGTTTGGTCTCCAAGCAAAGAAAAAGAAGAAATTGTTTCATTCTTAAACAAATAAGAAATATTTTAAGGACATTTTCCGATTTATTGGCCTTCATTCTACCCTTCCCCAGGTGGAATAATATATATCACTATTATTTAAAAATTTCAGCCTTTGTACAGAACAAGGCATGGTGTACTTCTATTACAAAATTTCTTGATAAACTAATGTATTTAAATAAATACTTGAATGGGCCTCACTCTGTGTGTATGCAAATAATAATCCTTTTCAACTTCATGTTATGTTGAATTTAGTTAATCTTCTGGGAGTTTCTTAGACATTTATCAAAGTCCCATATGCTTGTTTTTCATATTGATCTCCACTAATGTAGGTAAATTCAACCTTCAAAATCAATGGGGTCTTTCAGGCTTGTAATGTTGGGCTTAGATAATTGGGTAGATAATGGAAAAATTTAGGTTGTAAATTACCCAGTTTCCATCTTTTCTCTAAATTGTTGCCTCCAACTTTCTTCCTTTTTCTTCTTTGTTCCTTTCTGATTCTCCTTAATCTTAGCCTGATTCCTCTTTTGAATTCTTTTATGGAATCTCCAGCTTCCATATGTACTTGATTCAGACGATTCCTTTGTTCTTCTCCTTTGCTTTTATTTCTCTAAGATTTGGAATAGTGCAATGTTTTGTCTTCTTAGGCTTTCTATTACTCTTAGAGAACTTTTTGGGCTAGCAACTCCCATACCAGTTGGCATTAGGGTGCTAGGTGTTAGCTACCCCTACGAGCTTAATTGTTCAAGGAAATAGGCCACAAGATAAAACTTATTCCTTATTTCACTAGCTTCTGCTTCTTTGCTTGCTGACCCCTTCTTGTCAAAATTTGGAAGTATTATTCCCCGAACTTGTTTCTTCCCTTTATCATAGCTTTTAAGTTAGAAATGGATAATTGGGTTCTTTCTTGTGGGTTTTATTGCAAGAGGAATTTAGTTTCAATTCTTTGTTTATTTACAAGAAATAAGGCTTATTTGGTTCAAATCAGGAACTAAGAGAATATGCTTAAGCATATTTTGAGAGTAACTTAAAAAGGCTCAAAATACGCGAGGATGGCTCACATCATTTCATTGGTTGTTTTCACCTAGGATTTTGCCTCAATCAATAATCAAATTCCCCAGAAGATGTTCCTAATTCCTGTCAAAAGTTTCATAAGTTTTGTTGACTGATGTGTATTATTTCTTCAAGACATACTTATTCCTTGTCTACTTACATTATTTTAACAGTATTTTGTTCCATCGTGATCACCAATTTCCCGATTTTGCAACTAAATGAATTTAAATAGAAACCCGATAAATACTCCACAATTCGGTTTCTTTATTTATGCCACAATTTTGCAATTATTTGTGTTCGAGTTTATCTCTAGTCAAACTACTTCAATAGTTCGATTATGATATTTGACATTTTCATTCTTGAACTAAATCTAATGTTATTTTCCTAACGAGTCCAGCGAAAAAATTAACAATAAAATCTAGCGCGAAGCAAGCAAACATTTCCTTTTCACAAATTTTCTTGTTTTATTCATGATGTGATCTGTGGTTGAGAACCTTGTCGGGAAGAGGGGGAAAAGAAGGATAAATCAATGGGAGGATCATCTTTTCTTTTAGGTGAGGAACAAAATGTTGGGAGGATCAGATCGATAGTAGCTAAACTAGGAGAGAATTTGGGGGAATTTCATTTCCATTCTCTTCTTAACTTGTCATTCTCCCTTTAGATGTTTGTGAGGATCCCGATTCATTTGTAAGATCAACCTTTTGTTTAGATCATCTTGTCTAGTGCTAGTGTGTTCGTTGTTCGTTCCATTTAGTCATGACTTTAAAAGAATTGGAAGAATTATTGTTGATCAAATCCCGATTTTCAGAGCCTGACTTTTCTTCTGAAGGCATCTTTATCATCAAGCTCTTGATCTCTCCTTCATCCTTTTGCTATAAGAAATCCTTGAACATTGACATGTATAGGAACTTGAATCCTTGATACGCTCCTTAGTCTTGGCTAGCAGTCTGAATCCCTTTCCTTTATGAGTTTAGGAGTTGAGAATCACGATCATATTGATTGTTGTTGTAGAGATGATTCATGGCTTAGCTTTGCTTCTTGGTAGATCTTGATCTCTTTCCTTCCTTCTTAGATTTTTCCTCTTGATGCTCAGGGATCTTTTCATCTGTTCTTCCCATGCACTCATCTCTTCTTCCCATTGTTGATCTCTTCTTTTCATCTCGGCTTCATATACTTCTCTTAAGTCATCTCTTCTTCCCATTGTTGATCCTTCTCTTAATTCTTTTCATAAACCTCTTCTACGAACTTTTGCTAGGGGTTCATTCTCTTCTCTTTCTTCCATGCTCTTTTGAATGGAATTGGCATTCCATTGATCGATTATTCTCAGAGCTCCCACAGAGCTTTCACTAGGTTCTCTGAAATCACTGTTCCTTATAGGGAGGCGGCAGTGGGGTTGAGAAATCAGTGGGCTTCTATCTTCTTGTTCTCACATCCTCTGGAAACATAAAACGTATTCCACTTCTTGATGTGCTTAGATTTTCTTCTTCTTAATTACGCCACGAAGGTGTCTTCTTCTGTGTGCATTTTCATTTTCATCCCCTTGAATCTGGACTCTCATGACCCCTTTTTCTTTTGATTCCTTGGGGCACTCTTCTTCTTCTTGAGTTCCGCTTGCTGACCACAATATAGAGCCTTGTGATGGTTGTTGGGTGAGGATGAGCACACATTACCTTCAGCAGTGCACAATTATAAATTTTCATCCGCTGTTCGGCCTCGTGCCTTATCCCTTGCGTAGCATAGAAGGATTGGCCTTGTTCTCTTCTGTGCGGACATGTGGTAGGGACCATCACGGAGGCTGGGAGTAAGCCACACTTTTGCCTCTTACGCCGAATCTCTGCTCGAGGTCTTTTGCTCCTTTTCCTTTCTTTGCTTTGCCCTTTGTCGTCTGCTAATTTCTCTCGATCTTCTCACGGTTAGGGTTGTTCGTAGCTTCTTGAATTTTGATCCATTCTTACGCCTTCCATTCCATACATTTCATTAATAGTCTTGGCTCCATAAGGCACCAATTTCCTCTGACATAAACAAGTTCTCCTTATCTGACCGGTTAGATGCAAAATTCTCTAGCATTTCTTGCATATCGGACTTTTGATGTTGAATTCTCTACCCTCTTTGCTCCCATTAATTCAGCCAGAAAGTGAATGAGTTGGGCTGACCTCTTTCTCCCTCTGAATCCCTTTCGACATAGTTCTTTCCAGACCGGAAAGCTTCTTACGAGGCGAACTCATCTTCCTCTCCCTTCTTGTTGTTTTCTTTTCCCTTTTTATTGCTTTATGGCTGGTTGAACTTCCCTTATGGTTGTTAGAAGCGACTTGTTCTCTCCCACCCGAGGTTCGGATGAACATGATTACATTATACTCCTCATGATTTCGATTCAGTTTGGGATAAGGGTTGAAGGTTACGGCCATTAGAAATCGGAAGGTTTTAGGAAAAGTTCGGATTTGGGTTGCAGAATTGAGAGCAGGAAATATGTGAAGATGAAAGGTTGTATTTTCTTCAAGGAAGGAGATGGTAGTGGAGGGAGTTTGTCCATGATTACAATTCAGTAATTATGTTGGGCTCTTTATTTACTTCATTATTTGTGTTTTATTTGCGACTTTAATTTGGCTGCCTGCGATTTGTGTCTTTGTCGATAAATTTAGAGAAATGATCAAAAAGCGTATAGGCTGACACACTTTTCTCTTATGTCTTGACTTATTATTGTTCTTCAGCGACATAAGTAAACTTTAGGAGAAACGAGTTATCATCGGTACGTGACATCGGTATTTTATGACATAATTGAGTTATCGCGACCCTCACCCTCTTTTGAAGGAATTGTTCTTGTCGCGACTTAGTGTTACTATCGCGACCTCGATTTATGTCGCGACGTCACTTTTAGTCACGACACTGTGCCCTTGTTCTTCCTTCAGTACCGACTAAGTTGCGACCTCAACTTCTGTCGCGACATAAATCGTTCGCGACTTGATGCACACATGCCCTAAATTTGATGATCGAATGACTTTTCAATTCTTATTAATTTGCATTAATAGCATCCATTTAATCATTCCCTGTGACTATTCAAAAATGTATTCTATTGAATTTTCCATGAATTTATGTAGGGAAGAAGAATTACTCCCCTTTTTGAGTTGCTCACGTGCATTGAAGTCTTTGGAGTAGTCTGAGTTGTTCCTTCACTTTGAGCCATTTGATTCTTCATCTGCATCTTGCAACGATTCAAGGATTAAATTAATCTAGTACTAACACAGACATTTCTAGCAATCCTTATTTAGAACTAAAAAATTTTCAAAATAATAATAAAAAAATTAGAAGTACATATAAAAGCTAAAAAAACTATATGGGTTGGCTCCATGGCTGCTTTCAGTTTGAGTCTTTAATTGGACTAGTTGTTTAAGCTTTCTCTCTCTTAATTCACCCGGTATTTAGAGTACTTCCTTTTCTTTCTCCCTGCTAGATAGTGTTTAGTCTTTTGCCCGTTAACCTTGAATTCTTCCCGACATGATCCTGATTAATTCTGCTCCCGAAGATAGTACTTGACCTGTATATGGTCCACTCCCATTTTGATTCCAGCTTCCTTGAAATAATCTTCATATGGAGTTAAGCAGCCCAGACACGATTCCACCTTTCTAAACTCTTTCCTCGAGAATCGCTGATCATACCACCATTTCTTTGTCTTGTCCTTGTATATTCAGCATTGTCATAGGCTTAGTTTCTCGGTTCTTCTAGTTCCATTTAGTTGGAGAAGTCTCTCTTCCTTTGCAATCTTGAAATTGAAGTTCTTGTTTGATGGCCCCATGGCTTGTATTCCGGTTGAAGGGAGGTGACATGGTTTTCAAGACAAGTTTGTATGGGGACGCATTCCAATGGGAGTTTAAACGATCCTGTGTGCCACATAATGCATCCTTAAACGAACACAATCTTTCTGCTAGACTGCAGTCTTTCGAATTTTCTTTATTTCTCTGTTGGAAATTTGACGCCGTTTGTTTGGGGATGATCGCCAAATGTAATGTGTTGGTACCATATCTTGCTCATGAGTTTATTGACCTATAAACTGAAAAATGGCTTCCTCCATCGACCAATTATAGTTAGATTGTCCCGAATCTATTTAAGAATATTTCTTTGTAAAACCCCCACAAGCTGTATTGGCATCGTTCCAGGACCAGGCTAACATGCGGTTTTGATACATAATCCCACGGTAGGAGTATGTATGTATTTCCAAATGGCGGAAAGACCCGCCAAATCATTCACCCATAAACAATTGCACCACTAGGATACAGCGGGCATCTCATGCACTGGCGATATTTCCCATTCTTTGGCATTGATCACCTGACTTTGTTAGCTTGATCCTTAAAATTGTAGGCGTTAAAATCCTGACGGAGAATTTTGTGGGTTGTTTATCTCTACAAGTCTCCTCCATGGGTGATGCATGTATTCTTGCCAAAATCTTACTTTGCTCACTTTGGTACATCATTATGTCTCTCAGCTCTCTTGCCAATAAATATGGATCATCAGATGTAATTACCTCTTTGTCGGGTCCTTAACTTTTTCTCTGCTATTGGGCAGATTACGGTGGCATAATTCCTGAAGCTAAGAAATTCACAATATCGGCATACCGAAATTGATTGGAGTGTGGTGGCTCTTTGCTCATCTGGAAAATTTTCTCTTATTTCTCTTCCTTTTTTCTTGTCTGAGTGGGTTCTCTACTCTTGACAGTGATCCAGGTATCACATTATCCTTTGCCCTTCTTGTCTTTGATTTCATCAAATTCTGCAACAATAGTACCCACGATCAATCTTGGCTTTGCTTTTGTAACTCATTAAATATTTAATTCTTTGCGTGATCGGTGTGTATATGACATGGGACCCCAATATATGGCCTGAATTTTTCACATGCGAACCTTGTGCCGACATCTCCTTTTGATGATAGATGAATTTTCTTGTGCTTCATTAAAGGTTTTGCTAGCATAGTAGATGGCCTTGAACCTTTTTCATCTTTACGTCCCAAATCTGACTCCCATTAAATCATCACCGTGATCTGAATTCTCTGTTCCAATCTGGTTTTGCCGATGGAGGCTTCCTTAGTCTGGTTGATTTCTTAGTGCTTTGGCGTGATTCATCAAATAAACCCACTATCCTTCTCCGGCAATGCATAGTGGTCTAGCAATTTTGAAATCTACGATAAATCTTACATAAAATCCGGCATGTCCTGAAAACTTCGATTCCCTTAAGCTGTAGTGGGTGGCATGAGGTCTCTTACTGGTGAAACTTTGCTTGGTCTATGACCTGTTCTTGAAACCATATTACTTACTAGGCGATCCTTACCTTGTAACCATAAAATGGCATTTTCCCAATTGGAGAGCTAGATTTTGTCTTTGCACCTTTGAAATCTTGTCCCAGTTATCGCAGGCATTGTTCATGGATCATACAGCAAATCATCCATGAAGATCTCCTGCTTCTTACGCTAGATCGAAAATATAGACATCATGCATCTTTGCGGAAGATGCCGGGAGCATTACATGTCTAAATGGCATTCTTCTAAAAGCAAAAGTACCGAATGGAGCATGTAAAGTGGTTTTCTCCCGATCTTCGAGTTCCCGATAACTATTTGGATTTATATCGAGTATCCATCGAGAAAACAAAAATGAGAATTAATATTGCCAACCTATCCGGCATTTGATCGATGAAAGGTAAGGAAAATGATCCTTTAAAGTTGCGATATTCAATTTTAGTAGTCGATACAAACCTCCGTCCCATCATAGTTCTTGTAGGAATAAGTTCATTCTTTTCATTTACGATTAGGTGAATCCACCTTTCTTGGGAACCACGTGTCTTGAGCCTTTCGGGCGCCGATGTATATATAAAACACGCATTTAACCATTTCAGAACTTTTACGACAACTGTTTCATGGCGGGTTGATGCCTTTGATGCTTTCAGCGGAGGTTTGCATTATCTTCCGTTAATATTTTATTGCATCTGAATATAAGGTGATACCCTTCAAATCTTCAATTGACCCGACAGTAGCTGCCCATATTTATGAAATTACCGGCAACAATTTCTTTAGCCGGTCGATACGGTGATATGATAGCTGGTTTTTTTTTTCTTTTCGGCTCACAAAACTCATATTTGAATAGTGGGCAACTCCTTGATATTAACCCATACACTGCCCAGTTTCTTGCCATGAGTTTCTTGTGTCCTAATTTGCTCACTTCATCTTATTTGTTTTCATTTATACTGAGTTTATTTCATTATTAAACAAATATGAAGGCAAAATTTCACAATCAAAGCTCTCGAGTGCGAAAATTCATCTGATTTCATTGATAGAGTTTTGAATAATCTGATCGAAGTCGCTCCCATCATTGAGAAAGGTTATTGCTTCTTACGACCCTTCTTGTCTTCCTCTACATTAGGATGTTCCAGACTCTATTAATATTAAAATGCACTGCTTCATTCCCAACTCACAAGTGTCGGTTCCCCTTTACGTACATGATCAATGACTCATTCTTTGAAAAGTGCTGTGACGAGAGGAACAGGATCTTCCTCGTCTGCATATCATAAAATCTCTGGAAAATATGTTCCCAACCTTCAATAGTACATCTTTAAAATACCTCACGGTTGTGCCATTGATCTATCGATATGCAGCCAATGTAATTCTTTGTTGAGGTTAGTTCCCCCGAATAAGTCTGCCTGGCGATAGAGGCATCGAATTTATACTTGCTCGGGGTCATAAAGCTTTGTGAACTCACACATTTCCCGCATAGAGCAGGGAATGAGTCGGCGCGAGTCATTCATCTTTCTTTGAGGCTTTGTTGGATAATGGAGGCGCATGGAAGCGATCAGATTAACTATACGTGATTAGTGTCGAAGTCTTTATTTTGAGCAACAACACTGTAGGTTTTGAGCGCTTTGTGTACTAGTATTATAATTAACAATTGACTGTATTGGTCCTATTGCGCCCGATTGCATTCGAGTACGTTTTGTAGTTTTGCGGGAATTGAGCGAATTATCGTGTCAATCCGATCATAACCAAAGTCTGGGTTGAATTTCACCCGATTTCATATGGTCCTCATATCAATTTCAGCGAAACGAGGCCGAAGAATTTCAGCGGAAGAAAATTGAAGAAAAATGGCAAGCGGCGAGTTGCGAGGATGCGATGGGCGGCGTGCGCGGGCGAATCAATGGAACGATGATGAGCGAAGCCCAAATTCGCTACGTGGAATTTTCGCTATGATAACAAAGTGCGTGCAGCAAATTTCGCTATGCAGTGTTTTTCAGCGCAAATAGCGAAATTTACGCTAGCTAAGCGAAAGTGCGAATAATGAAATTTTCCATTTTCGCTATCTCTTGTGTTTTAAGCTAGCTTAGCGAGAGGGGCTTCGGTAGCTAACGAGCCACCGCTATCTTGCGAATTCCTAACATGCGCGAAAATGGCTGCCACTATTGATTTTGATATTTTTGATTTCAAGCGACCTCGTTTTGGTTATATTCTACACTTTGTCCCTATTGTAATTTCATATTTTAGGTCTTTTTGTCATTTCACACATTGGGTTGGCTATAAAAGCCAACTTATAGATTTTTGTAACCCTAACTTTAATCTTTCAATACATACGCAACTTTTCATTTTCTTTCAGTTTTCTCTCTTCTCTCTCCTCTTTCTCTCACTTTCTTAGGTGCCAAACACCCTCCAAGGATGACAACTTGGAGGATGAGCCAGCTAAATGCCTCCTTGAGGTGGAAGGTAGGCTGGGGAAGGATACGCAGGCGCTGGTGGTTCCCCTGTTTTCACCTTAGCGGGTTTTGTCATTTTTGTTCCCCAATTTTTCAACTCTGGGGTTTAAAGCTTTTTGATGTACTTTCTTTGGCGATACTTGGCAAGCTTTAGGAGTTTAGTGTATTCTTAGCTTTAGATACACTAATATCCATTAGTTTCCATTATGAGCCACGAGGTAGGTTAAGGGTTAGGTTTTCACTTTAGAAGTGCATCCCACTTTTGATCAATGCTTGGTAATCTTTAGGGTTCGAATTAGTTCTTGGCTTTTAGATCCATTGGGGCTCATTGTAGTTACCCTTTACAATGAATCATTGTAGGATGCGGTCAGAGATAGATTTTCCTTTGTGGGAACCATAAATGTTAAATAAATGCTTTCTATCAAAGGAAAATTATTGGGGTTTAGTTTTTCAAAAAGTTAAATGAAGATGGGTTCGTAAATGACTATATGTCATCCTCCCGTGAGAAATGAACACGGGACCTCTCAGTTAACTGGGACCTTAAACCGTTGGCCCGAAAACGAGGTTATTTTACATTTATTTTATTCTTTCAGTTTACAACCAAACCCTTTGTTTTTTACCCGAACCTTAAAAATCAATTTAATTCATGTTTGACTTCCACATAAATCATTTGTGAAAACCCATCCCGAGTGTTCGATGTCTATTATTTATCTGCGGGTAGCTTGACTGCGGTGGGAGAACATAGAATAAATTTTGTTGATTTCGCATCTGCCACTCGTGCTTTGAATCAAATGGCGTAGTTGCGCAGGGGATGAATTGCCTTAAATGCAGTGGCGGTAGTGGAACACTTGTGATCCTCATCACAAGTTTTGGTGAATTTCTTTTATATTTCATTGTCATTTTTATTTTATTTTCATATAAAAAAAAAAATTTCTGCAGGACTGTTTTTGGTGTTGCCTTATTTCTATTGCAGGATTGAATTTTGGAGTGGGTTTGGTGTGACGATGGAAGAGGGAGGCAATACGGTGAGTATTCGGTGGAGAGTAACACAGTATATGTGTGATGAGGGACTATAGAAAACCTTGCATGTGAAGTCGATGACATTGTGGAGGAACCAGTGAATGGGTCCATGAGGGACTCTGAGGGAGACCCGATGGATGAGTTCACCGTATGGTAGTACTTACAACCATAGTTGGGGGAATCACACAAATTCCTCTGGGAACCAAAACCTCCTGATATACCTCCTGAACCTCTTTGTATACCCATTTCCCGAAGCGTGACCCTGACCCCATCCTGTTAGACAAGCCATCTGAACGAGCGAAACAAGTGGACAATTTCATAAAGGAAGCGAAAAGTGAGTATTTGTCGGGCCAGTAAAGCGAGAACGGTGGAGGGCTCCACGAGCAAAGGTGGATGGGTTCAGCGGGAGTGATCAAAATTTGGACATCTGCGGAAATCCGTCTCAAAGCTCACTGTCGACTTGTTCATCAGAGGAAAGAAAAATCCAGAAGGAGGTAGCTTGGCGACACCATGACGAGAGGAAGCGGTGTGAACCGCGGCCACACCGGGAGCTTATAAGTTTTATTGAATTATCAGAAAGGATTGGCTAAATCTGGATATGTGTGATGTTGTTTTCAAGGAGAACTAAGAAGAAATCCCAGCACTTCTTCGGCGAGGAGGGTATTGGGAAAGAAATGGTGGAAGAGCCCGAAAGCATGTCCTTGACAGTTCCCACGAGTGAACCAGCATGATGCGAGACCACACACGGCTCACTACCGGTGTACATCTGCCCCTCACACGCATCTGATCCCAACCTAAAACCTGAAGCACCCACAAAGGCCACCCCATCCGCTATCTTCACGAAAAACTTGAGATTAGTAGCCATTATACGAAATTTTGCCCTTACTCGAAAAGAAGATTACTTGTTCTTCATCTTTGCGATGGCGCGAGTGGATGGATTAGGTCTTGGAGTTCGGACTTGGAGCACCAGAACCCTTTGCATTTTTAGCTCATGAGTTTCAAGCGACCTCGAGCCTAAGGAAGTGGTTTAGAGCCTGATCCTCCTTTTTGTTTAATTTTTCTTGCTTTGTTTTATTTTATCGTATTTATTTGATTTAGTTAATTTTGTATGGTTTATCTAATTTTTAGTTAATTTATGTTTTTTAAATTGTTTTGCCTTTCTATGAAATTTTCTAATTTTTCTTGTGTTAATTTTGCCGGTTTGTGTGAAATTTTGAAGCGAAATGCAAATTTTGAAGGCCCCGGATGGAAAAATGTGTAAGCGAAAGCGGAGAAGTTTTACTGCAACTATTGCGAAAATTTGCGATCTGGCAATCTGAAAATTTCTCATGATGAAAATTGGCCTTTAGCGAAAATTTTTGTGAGGCAATGAGAGTGAAAATTTTTCGTAGGAGCAGTCTGCGTTTGTTTAGGCTAGTGAATACCGACTTATAAGCGAATCTGACGGTCTCCACTACGGAATAGCTTATTGTATGATCTTTCCCGTTTATTTTATTTTGTTTATATATATATAAAAAAAAAAAAACGTTTGTTTTTCTTTATATATTATTTTTATCTCAATAAAATAAAATAAAATAATTATATATATATATATATATATATATATATATATATATATATATATATATATATATAACTATATATATATATATATATATATATATATTTATTATTTTTTATTTTATTTGATTTTCAAAAAAAAAAATCAAAAAATTTCGCTATTAGACATAGCGAAAATTTCGCAAACATAGCGAAATTTTCGCTATGTCAAATTTCGCTAGGCTAGCGAAAATTACTGTAGCAGCGAAATTTTTTTCCGCTATGGGCCCCACTTTTGCCTTCCAATTTTGTTTATTCCATCAAAACTTTCATCAGAACTCGGGTTTTGGCGTTCTTGGTATTGTTGGAAAGCTTAGAGTGTAGAATCCAAATATGGCCAGAAGAACATTTTGAGATTATTATGAAAGTGTAATTTTAAAAATGCTCAGCTGGTCCTTTTCCCTCTCTTTTCTTCCTAACTTGTTTATTTGAAGCTGACGGAGTGAATAAGGTGTCGATGGAAAGCTTGTGAAGTCTCCTATCCAGAAATGATCACATCTCATCAAAGGAGGTAACACTTCCTTTTCTAATTTTCAATCAAGGCCCCATTTCGGTTCTGCCCAGAGATGTTGGGTTAGAGGAGAGTTAGCAAAGGAAGTAGCTTTATATTTATGTTTTGTTATTATTTGTGCAAGCCATTTATGATGTTCAGTGGCTTGCTGGGTTCCCTTTCTATAAAATTGTTATCTTAATGACTTACTTTAAAAATTTGGACCTTGCGTTTTACTGACCCGAAAATTTTTTTGTGTGTTTAATGCACAGCCCGTAGTTTGAAAATTGAAAATTTGTCAAATTCTATTGATGTTAGATTGGTTCCATGCATAATTAGTGAAGAATAAAAAGAAGAAAGAATAAATATTGCGACACTTTGCCCATGAGAACGAAACCGCGGTCAGGGTATATGTGAAAACCTTTGAGCCGGTGCCTAAGCCTTCATTGGTTAGGGCGTACCAGAGCTTAGTGTTACGCTGGGTGGATAGTGGAGTTTAAACGAGTTGTAGGTCTTTGGAGTCTGAAATCATTCGTCAGGTGAAACACACGAAGTTTGTGGTCGATTGATGCTGGCTTGATGCCCTAAACCTTAATTGGTTGGGAGTCATCGGTAGATCCAGTTACATGGACTTTGGTGAGGTCGATTCCTCTTTGTTGCACCTACTGCGCAAAGAGAATTGTGGAATAAAAGGTGGGTGCGATCCCAATTGAGTTCGGTTAGCATGCTAGGTCGTGGTAGTAGCTAGGTTAGGGAGAGTGCAGTTTGACAGTTTATTGTTGAGAGCTAATCAAATAAACACTTAGGCTTTGGTGGAAGTTTTTGGTTGATTCAATGAGATGGAAACTCTTTTGATATTCAATTTTGTATGACATTCATTCTCTCATGATAGTTATTGGACACAACTTTGATAATTTTTACTTAGGGTTAGGCATTGCTCATTCATAACCTTTTTGAAATACCATTTTTTTTGAGCGTTATTTGTTATAGTTTTATGTTCTTTGTTATTTTCTTCTTGCATTGCTAAGGGACTAGCGATGTAAGGACTGAGGGTGTGATTAGTGTCCAGTCTTCATTTTGAACCTATTTTTAATAAGTTTAGGCGCTTTGTGTACTAATTGTATAATTAGCAATTGACATGTTCGGTTCCTTATTGCACTTCTAATTGCATTAGAAATTTGTTTTTGTAGTTTTTGCGGGAATTGGAGCCAAATTATCGTGTCAATCCAATCGTAACCAAAGTCGGGTTGATTTTCACCAATTTCATATGGTCTCGCCATCGATTTCAGCAAGCTAGATGAAGAATTTCAAAGCGGGAAGAAAATTGAAGAAAAAATGGCAAGCGGCCAGGTTGCGAGGATGCGGTCAGACGGCCCCGTGCGAGCCGAAATCAATGGAGCAGTGATGAGCAGGCTTGAGTCGGCTATGTTGGAATTTTCGCTATGATAACAAAGTGCAGTGCATAAGCGAATATGCAAATTTTAAGCTATGCACCACGGTGTTTTAAACTGAGCTAATGAAATTTAAGTAAATAGCGAAAATTGCGTAGATAGCGAAATTTTCCATTTCGCTATCTCTTGTGATTTTTAAGCTAGCTTGTGAAATTTATGCTAGCGAAATTTAAATATCTTCATGAAATTCCCCACACATAACGAAAATAATTTGTAGTGATTTTGATATTTTTGATTTCAAGCGACCTCATTTTGTATAATTACACTTTGTCTCTATTGTAATTTCATATTTTAGGTCTTTTTGTCATTTCACACATGGGTTGGCTATAAAAGCCCAGGCACCTGGAATTTGTAACCCAACTTTAATCTTTGATACATCGCAGCTTTTCATTTTCTTGATTTCTCTCTTCTCTCTCCTCTTTCTCTCACTTTCTTAGATTGCCAAACACCCTCGAGGATGACAACCCCGGAGGGATGGCCAATAAACCCTTTCCTCCTTGAAGTGGAAGGTAGCATTTGAAGGATTTGCGAAATTTGTGGTGGTTCCCACATTTTTCACCTTGACGAGGTTTTTGTCATTTGGTTCCCAATTTTCAACTCTAGGTTTAAAGCTTTTGATGTACTTTCTTTAGCCAATACTTGGCAAGCTTTTGGGGTTTAGTGTGTTCTTGGCTTTAGATACACTGTATCCATTAGTTGTCGTTTACGAGCCGGGGTGGGTTAAGGGGGTTAGGTTTCCTTTGTAAGTGCATCCACTTTAATCAATACTTGGTAATCTTTTAGGGTTCAGTGGATTCTTATTTTAGATCCATTGAGACTCATTAGTTACCCTTTACGAATCATTGCAGGATGAGTCGAGATGAATTTTCATGTCAGGAAACCATAAATGTTAAATAAATGCTTTCTATCGAGAGTATTAGGGTTGGATTTTTAAAAGTTAAATAGATCCAGGTTCGAGAAATGACTATATGTCATCCTCCGGCGAGGGAAATGAACTGGGACCTCTCGATTAGCCCTAGGACTATATGCATCCAGGCCCAAGCTTCAAGGAGTTCCTATTTTATTTTATTTATTTACTTCAGGTTGCAATAACCACCTTGTTTTACCCAGGCCTTAAAAATCAATTTAATTCATCGATTTTGACTTCACTCAAATCATTTATTATGAAAACCCATCCGTGTTCGACCTGAGCCGCTATCTGCTGATAACGACTACGGCAATAGGAGGAACATGGAGATATAAATTTTGTTGATTCGCGTGCCTACCCAGTGGCACGAATCACCCTCCTCAGCTATCTTTCTTTTCTTGTTTAGCACCTCCTTCAGAAATTTTGCATAAAGAGGCATTTGACTAATCACCTCTGCAAATGAGATATTTATTTCTATTTTCTTGATAAGATCCAAGAATTTAGAAAACTGTTCTTCTATTTTTGACTTAAGTCTACGTAGGAATAACAGCTGCGGGGAACATGGTTGGCCCTCCTTCTTTCTTTTTACAGGTCATTTCTTTCTTTCATCTATTCAATCAGGCTGTTCTTCTCTTCTTTTTTTCTTTTAGGTCTCTTCTTTCTCACTGCCTCGGTCTCTTGGTTTATCTGTCTTTCACATTTATTTTTCAGATCCTTCCACTTCTCAGATTTGGGTGCCATACGGTCTTTAGGGGTTCTTTTGGGTGTCAGCAGGAGATATTTCCCTTGTTTCGATTTGGCATATTCGGGACAGTGCTGTATTGTGTCTAGATTTTTCGGTGAAACAGCATTCTTAGGAAACATAAGATTATCGAACTAAAGTTTCAAAGTCGGATAGTTTACATTCATGGAATTGTAATAATAGCCCTCTTGTGCTCCCAGTGACTGCTGACATTTGTTTCCTCGAATGGTAGGGTTCTCCTCTAACCACATTGTTCATTTACGCCCTCGCCTCCATCTTCAACGCTCTTGGAACCTTGAGTCGGCTGCATTATCCTTGTTGAGGATGTTGTCCACGCCTTGGGCCATGTAATGCCCCTCCACCATATAGAGAGATTCTGCATGGTTTCCTCGATCTTGGATGGTAGTGTATGGGCGAGGTTAGGATTGGCTTGGAAATGATAACTTCTTTGCTCGTTCATGTGCAACCTCCTCGACTTCATAGAATCTTCTTTTGTTACCACACATGGGCCTTTAACTGTGATTCTCTTTATCATCTGTTTGTGGGCAGACAATGCATATCATGTTTAGTATCTGTGCATTATAGCATCAAGCAACTCCGTGGCTTCATCACTGATATGAGCGTTTTCTCTTACCTGTGAAAACTGGATGGAACTTTCATATTGCATTTGCCCGGGTCCTTCTCGGATCTCTTGCCTCTTGACACTTTTCGCTTGAATGCTCCACGAATGAAGCATGATAATGCCCTTGGATGTATCATTCGGAAGCGTGATACACATATCCATACGGGTCTTCAAATTCTGATTCATGCATTGGGCACCTCTTAATAATCTTTTGAATCTTTCCCCAGCGACATACTGGAGCTCTCATCTTCCCTTGTTGGAATACAATTATCTCTCTTACGTCTCTTTGAAGTGAGAGATGGGGAAGAATGCACAAGTAAGCTTCTACCAACTCTTCAGTAGCAGGATCCATATGGTAATGATTCATACCATGTGGCTGCTATGTCTCTCAAGAAAATGGGGAAGAGATGTAGTTTTATCACCTCACGGTCTCACCTTTGTTCAGCTTCCTTTGTATTAGCCATCTGAAATCTTCCCAGTGCTCTGTTTGGGTCTTCGATTGGGATGTTGATGAGCGATGTTGCTGAACCATTGTAATTAAAGTGGCTTTAGTTGAGCTGTTTGCATCCAGCGTAATTTGTCGATTGCAGAATACTCTTCTTGAATAATGAGCCTCAGAAGGAAATCCTCCATTGTGTCTTGTGTGGGAGTCTTAAGGCTAGCGTCTCTGTTCCTCACGTTTTGGTCATTGTCTCTCTTACTTCCATAGCTCGTTTTTCTGCTCTTTTTGTCTTTCTTAAGCTCTGAAGTTCTCGGTCGGTGTCTGTGGAATGAGGTCGGATCTTTGTTTCCTATGCATTAAAGGTTTCTGAAATAAAAGCATACTCATATTAATAGGATTGATCGACCCCAACAAATATTTTAAACATGGCTTGTTAAAGTGGTGACAATGTAGTCCTTTGCCGAAAAATTATTTTGTTCTTTTTCTTAAAATGTCAATTAGTATTTCTTCTTTCGTCGAATATTGATCCTAATTAATTCTTTCGATCCCGGCGTGGCGCGAAACATGTTGATGGACGAATGATGTATGCGTGCGTGATGGATCAAATCATCAACCACGGGGTATAAGCGTTATTGCAAGGGTTATTATGCAATCCTGGCAATAATGCCATGAAACTTGTTTGTTATATTTCTTTACAATTATCTTTTGATTAAAGTGGTTTCCTTAAGATGCACCTTAAATTTCTTTTCTGGTTTTGATCCATGATTACGCAGAGTGTACGGATCGAACCAAGTAATAAGTGGATTTAAGTCGGATATCGATCCTGAGAGGATCTGAGAATTCTCGATCAAAGCTACCGCATTGCTGACTTTTTTTACTATTTGGGTATGATTTGCGGTTGATATATCCTGTGACCTTTAAAATAATGAAAGAATAAAGATATGGCCAGAACAAATGAAATAATGCTGAAAATAAAAGAAATAAAATTAAAGAATTAGTCACGATGGATTAGCTTTAAAGGGAGCATTGAAATACGTATATTGTGAAACATCGATTCCCTACGGAGACAACTATGTAACTTGCTTCATGAACCTCAGATTTAGAATCATCGAGGAAGATGAGTAACGCCGTGTGGATCTCTCATAGCGACACGTTTCGTCATCTAATCTTCTGCTGCCAGAAGACGGAGGATTGAATAACTACTGTCTGAGTTGCCTTGTTGCAGGGTATTTTCTTTTCCAATACTTCATACCAAAGAAACATGGTACGTAAACCTTAGCTCTAAGACATAGGCTAAGCATGGGTTTACACTATCTTTGATTTCTCATCACCAAGTAGAACCAGTTCATTCTTTCCATGATTAGATCCTTGCTAACATGGGGATTGAACTTCTTTGCTTTCGAATCGAGGCGAACTCTACACTCATTTAATGATAAGTCATTCGACTTCATTCTCGATTTAGTGAGAGAAAGATTTATCGATTAAAATTCACAAACTCATTAGTCCCCCGATATTAGGTTCGCATACCCTTGAAATTGTTCAATACTCTCGGGAATACCTTCTGCATGTGTCCTTTCGGTCTCTTTGGAAATCGAGCATGGCTAATCACATTAACGGTACCGAGACAACGATATTTGGATCGAGATACAAAAATAAACAAAATCGACAGCAAATTCTAAACTAAAGTTCGGTAGTCTCGATAGAATTTACGGGAAAGATAAATTCTAACAACGAGTAAATTGATAGGCGGGTTTCTAAATTGCTTCATTACACTAACAGTAGCTCTGATCAAAATTAACGTAAATCCAGCGGGCGTTCGAATTCCAAAATTTGTTTGGACTTCAAGCGAACCGAGGCGATAATTTGAAGAAATAACATTACGCATTCCTTGACTTGACAATTAACATCGGATCCAAATTGAATGAAATAAAATCTACTCTAATCTAATCTAAAATAAAGGGCAAGCGAAAGAAAAAACGGGGAATTAAAATCTGCTGAGCCTTGAGCTGCCGGACTTCTTCGTTACGGTAGTCAGCGCTTTCATACGTAGCGGCTAACGATTTATAGGGTTACGAGGTTGTTCCCAGCGATGCAACTCCTTGTGGGTTAATAAATGGCCCATTTGTTTGTTCGTATCGACTCCATTTACTACGTGGCCAGCGACCTTGACGATGTATGCGACTTCGCTGTGCAGCCTTAAATTGTTTTGATGTCGCGACTTGATCATCGTCAGCGACTTCACCTTTCTACATTGTGATCTCTTTTGGTGCGTGACTTGATGCCACGTCGCGACTTAAGTTTTTACGTGCGTGCGTAGTAAAAACTTTTTATATGGTCGCGACTTGCCTTTAACACCCCTTTGATCTAATGTCGCGACCGCTAAATGAAGTCGCGACCTTCTTTCCTTGTAATTGATGTCGTGACCACTGAATGACGTCGCGACTTCACCTTTCTCTAATAGCAGGCTCTTTTGATGTCGCGAGCTTTTATTTTATGCGTGACTTGTCTTGATCTTGGATGCGATGTGGCGACTTCTATTCTTTGCGGCTGATGTCCGCGACCAATGAAGGGCGTGACCTTCTTTACTGGCCCGATGTAGCGACCGCGATACCTTGCGATTGATGTCGATGCGGTGATGTCACGACCATGATACCTTGCAGCTAATGTCACGACCATTGAAGGACGTCGTGACCTTCTTTCTTTGCAACTGATGTCGTGACCACTGAAGGATGTCGTGACCATGATTCCTTGTAATTAATGTCGCGACCACTGAATGATGTCGCGACATCTTGATCGGGTTGCGATGTCTCCCATTTATTTAGCGTGGCGACCTCATGTTCGGTCTCGCTTTGAAAATCTTGTCATAACTTCTGTCGGTGCCCATGACCTCCATGTCTACTCGCAAGCTTCGATTGTCACGACCTCGAAGTGGTGTAGCGACATCATCACCACTTCTTCATTAATTCTTAGTCGTCGATTTGGAGTTTTGTTCTGACCATGGTGTTATTCTTCATTACTATCAAAGTCGCGACATCGGTACTTTCTTTCAAATTAGTTGCGACTTCTTTTGCTTGAGAAGAAATTTGTTCTTATGGCTTTGTGAGCCGGCTCCTTGTCGCGACCTCATGGTGGTATCAAACATCATTTATCTCCTTTTGGTGTCGACATCATGATGATGTCGCGACATGAACTTCTTCATTTATTTGCTTCTTTTAATCTCGACAGTCATGTTGTCACCGACTTCCTTCTTAGAGTCCACGACTTCTTGTTCTCTTGATTTCTTCTTGAAGCTAAACTTGTTGATGTCGTGACTTGGAATTCTTAAACACACTTCTGTCGCGACTTAAATTCGAGTTTGACTTGATTCTCTTTATGGTGATTTCTTATGATTTTTGCTAAAAATTTGATTTTCTTTGTATTTTCACATAAATTAAATTTGGTCATTCTCGATTCTATGAAACAATTCAACGTTATTCTCATTATAAACTGAAAAATGGATTAAAATCCTAATGAGTTTTGGACTCGTGGTCGTAACGGTATGGAAATGCAGAAGTGGCATCTGCGGGATAGTCTGAACCCTAGGCTGAATCGAAGTCCACAGCGGTGCGAGCCATGGCCCGAAGCTCGGGAAGCCAGCGGTAGGAAGCGGTGGAGCGTGCGCGGGGCCCAGTGATCGGAGAGGCCCGAAATGGGGAGGGCATCTGCAGCGGGGAGGGGCGGAGGGGCGGGGCTAATAGATATTGGGGCGGGCGGGGGTGGCTTTTTTTATGGTGCTTGAAGATGAAGTGGTGCAAGTTGAAGAGTCCTCCCCATTTCTTTGTAAATTTACGCCTTAGTAAGATTTTGCTATAGAGTAATTTTCGCTACTAAGCTAAAAATTTAAACTCTTTATGTAGAAAATGTTGTCCCTGCACCAGTTTTTCTCCTGCACAATAAAAACAAAAATAATAATAATAAAAAAAACATTAGGTTAAAGATATTAAAGATGATTTTAATTAACAACTAAGATATAATAAAAATACCAAAAATAAAATAAGAAAAATAAAAATAAAATAAATTAAAAATTGACCAAAAATAAAACAAAATTTGATCTGCAGTTTGGTCTCAGTTGAGACGAAACCAACTCAGTGGCTCGAATTTCAGTCATGGAGAATCAAGGAGGGATATCGCCTCCTCTTCTGCAGAGTGGCGAACAACATAGGGCTTCACTCGTTGCTTGTTAACCTTGAATACTCTCTTGTCTTTCGGGTTGAGAGATTGACCCGAGCCATTCAGATATGCTTGATGGATGATAAATCGACGTCCATGCGCGATTTTGAGCTTGCGGAAATAGATGAAGCTTGGAATCATACGAGGACTTAGTCCCCTAATTGAAGGTTTCGGGTTATGAGCTGAAGTCATGCCACTTCATACGCCTATCCTTTGCAATTTTAGATTAGTAGGCATCGTTTCTGACTCTTTAACACGTCGATCTCGAGCATTCCTTTTAGCATTCGGTTCATCATGTTCAAATTTCATATTGCCCACCACGCCTTGTATTCGATTTCTGGTAAATGGCAAACCTTGCCATAAACTAAGCGATCTGAGGGCATGCGAAGTTAATTACAGTAATGTTGTTATCTTGTCACTATAATGGTCTGAAGCAAGGACGGAGTCCTTCTGTTAGAATTAACAACTTTCATCGGGATGGTCTTTATTTCTCACGTTGTGAGAGCTCCATGACCAGCGATTTGAGGATGATGCGAATTGGCTACCTTATGCTTAACACCCGTATTTGGATAAAACGTTCTCCTTCGAGGAATTTTAGCATGGCTTTTTGTGGTGACTGCCACGCATGTCTTTATGACCCACTTGGACACGTGGTCCACCCCACCTGAGGATGTAAACATAGCTAAAGGAAGTAGGAAATGGCCCCGTGATCGATGCCCCATACATCGAACAATTCAACTACTAAATGGGGTTGAGCATCATGTGACCTGACGGAAATCTTTCTCAGTCTTTGGCACTTATCACACTGCTTGCACATGGTGTATGCATTCTTAAACAATGATGGTCAATAAAAGCCCGAATGCATCATTTTCATGGCTGTTTTTTGTGAAGCAAAATGCCCTCCACATGCACTATCATGGCAATGGCTGAGAATTCCTTCACATTTCTTCTTAGGCACATTTCCTTGTGTTTATTCGTACAATACTTGAGCAATACGGCTCCTCCAATGTATGAATAGACACTTGCATGGAAAGGCTTCTTGTCACGTGATGTCCTCCACTAGTACTCTCTGATACAAAAAAATTGGCAATGTGAGCATACCATGGTGCTATACTCACTGTTAGTAGAGATATCGAAATTCATCAAATATGGGATGGTTGTGGGTATTGTGTGCTATGGATTGTCACGGAAGATCGTGACAGTTCTCCACACCCTTCTTATCTCTAATCGGATGTTGAACTCTTGTATGATAGAACCCATCTAATAAAGTCGAGCCTTGGAATTTTGTTTTGTGAGTAGATGTTTCAATTTTGAATGATCGTAGAGATTCTGATATCGACCCGATCAAATAAGATCGGAACTTATCCTGAGCTTATAGACCCTTTGCTAGCAATTCTTTCTCTGTGTGGTGTAGTTTTCTCTGAGCTTCATTTAATGTTTCCTTAATACACCACATCATTTCCCTACGCTCTACGTCGAGCTAGCTCGGCGAGTGTGCATCGCGCAATACCTCAGGCGAGGAAGTGCTAGTCGGGAGTCTCACAATGGGATTTGTAGTCAAATATGCCTTAAGCTCCTCGAACTTTTGTTGGCTCACCATCCCATTCAAACTTTGTCTTTTGAGGGGTTTGTAAGGCGCTTAGCTATTTTAAGTCTCCCGGATAGACACACGATAAAACACATGTTCAAGAATTGCCATGTGTCTTCACATTAGTAGGAGATGGCAATTTGAGATCAATTCTACCTTGGCCTTATCAATTCGGAATTCCTCTCGAAAATAGTGTGCCCAATGCTGTATATGATTTACCATAAAAATGGCATTTCCCGATTTAGTACTAGGTTCTTTTCGATGAATCTGTGGAGGGCGGTTTCAAATGGATGAGGCGTTCATCAAACTTTCCGAAGTAGCTTGTTATGTCATCCATATAAACCCCTCCATATCACGGCTCCCACCATATCACTAAAAATACGAGCATCTGCCCGAAGAGTGGTCGAGGCATTACATGGAGGCAGAGGGCATCCTCCCATCAAGCGAATGTACGGGGCCAGTGAAAGTGGTCTTTTTGATCATCTGCCGATGATTACGATCTGATGACGGAATACTACATCCCAAAAGTAATAGAAGGGATGACCTGATACTCTTTCCAGGAGCTGGTCCATGAAGGGTAAGGGAAAGTGATCCTTTTGCCTCACCTCATTCAGCCTTCTTTAGTCGATGCATACCCTCCAGTCTGTAATAAGTCGGGTGGGCATTTCCTCTCCTTTCTTATTGAGCACCGTAGTAACCCCTGATTTCTTGGGTACTACTTGGGTTGGACACCGAAACTGGATATGGGTATATGATGCGGAGCTTGCTGTAATTTCAACACTTCCACTGTCCACTTCTTGCGTATAGGATTCGGTCTTCTGTGGTTGTCGAACCACTGATTCCTCTTCTGAAGTAAGATATGATGGGTGCATAAAGGTGGACTAATGCCTTTGAATGAATCTTCCATTCGATTGCTTTCTTGTTTCTGTGGAGGATTTGAAGCAAACTAACCTCCCACAATGGATTGCTGATAGTAGAAGAAATCACTCTTGGGTAATCACATTTCCTCTAAATGCATATTTCAATTCAATAGGTAGGGGCATAAGATCTAACTGTTGAGGACCATGTTCCTCACTTCGGTAAGTGGGGTAAAACTATTGCCCTCTTCTCCATTGCCCGTACGGTGGGCTCACTTCTGGCTCTGTTGGTCTTCATTCTTGTCAACCAACTCCTGGTTAATACATCTTGCCGCAATGACTCATTTGCTTGTTCTTGAGGATAGCCTCTGATACCTGAAACCTCTTCTTTGTCATCCTCCTGTTGAACATGCTTTGCTAAGATGGAAGATATTGAGCTCACAGGTCATATTTCCAAGGTTAGTTGCATCACCCCATTAAACCAGTGTGATCGCATTGGAGGTGGCCCGAAAATGGCCCGGGATGATTGGCACCTGGATTAGCTCTGCTGCCGGCCAGGTTCGGTATCAAACACTACAAAATCACTAGATAGTAGAATTTGTCCACTGAATCAAAACATCATAATGATTACCTTTGGTATTTTGATGGACCTATCGGCTAGAGACAAAGTGATAGTGGTTGGCTTAAGTTTGCCTAGCCCATGCTACTTACACATGGAAAAAGGTAGTAGATTAACACTTGCCCCAATCCCAGCAATACCTTTTCCACACAAGTCTTTGCCTATGTTAATGAAGATTAGCAGGACACGGGATCTTTGTACTTCACGAGTCTTGCACTTTCAGTGATGGCCTCACTTGCTCCAGTCAAAAGACTTTTATTCACATTAAAGCCTCTTTTTTACTATTGCATAGGTCCTTAAAACTTTACATAGAGGTAGGGACTTGCTTGATCATGGCGAGAAGAGGATGTTAACCTTCACTTGCCATAGTACTTCTAAAATTTCAGTTTGGTTAGCCCTGAATTTTTCTTTTTCGAAGTGCATGTGGGAAAGGAGGGGGGGTACCTTGTGTTTTACCTCTTCCCACGGTGGTTGTTCTTCCTCACAGTGGTTCCATACTTATAGGAGCTTTCTTGGCTGGGTTTGGGGCCCCATTGGTTTCAGTTACGCCTGCCCTTCTCGATGTCCTCTTTGCTTTGACTTCATCATTCTTGCATTGGGATCCTTTGGCGGAGCCCTATCATGCATTCACAGGGACTCTTTATTAATGCGGGAAGAATTTCCACTTTGGGACCACTATTTCTTCCAGTTGAACAACACAAATGGAAGCTGCAGGATTGTCATGTTGTTAGAATCTCATAATGCATATTGTCTATTTTCTTGTTAGGTGATTGAGCTCTCTCTCTTTGTCTAAATTTTAGACCAGTTTGAACATTGACACCTTTTGTTCCTCACACAAGGTACCTACTACCTTACTTAAATTGGTACTTGCTCAATAGGAAGAAGGTGGAGGCTGTGGCTGTTGTCTTTGAGGTGGTATTCTTTGTTGTGCTCCTCAGGAGCTATGTACGAGGGGTTTAGCTTCATGATAGGTTGGGATGATTCCTCGATTGAGGTTATGGAATTTGCCATATGAAGCATTTTGTCGGTGGCTTGTTGACCTGAACCTTAGAGCTGCTTTTGCATCGAATCCCTCGCTGGAAGGAACCGTTGAATGATGGCTCCCCGAGATGGCTGCTTGATGAAAATGATTAAAAGCGAGTGGGTGAGATGCAGGCAATTCAATCATTGCACTTCATGCTGATTTCTCATTTGACCTCTAACCTTTGGTCCGAAATTGGTCAGTTTTGCTTTCATCTCCGTGTCTTTGGAAAGTGCATAAATGCCTCCCCTTTGGTGGGTCGAAGGCCTCATTTTTTCAGCCTCTCTTGGATTCGGTTCGTCCCATGCCTTGGGGGTTTCGACCACATAGTTGAAAATTACATGGCTTCATTTGGGTGCACTCAAGTCCCCTCCACACATGGTTTCTATTGGACACTTCATGGCAGGAGACATACCATCATAGTGATTAGGCATCCATGTGTCGAAGCCATGGTGTGGACATGCACGATGGTCTCCATGAACCTCTCCCGGCTTAATAAAACTTCTCATTGTCATAGGCCAAGTAAGTGTAGATTTGCCTCTTCAGCTGGTAGTCTTGGTTTTGCTCTAAAAAATTTCTTCAAAAATTCAGCTTGAGAGGTTGACCGATTTCTAATTGTTCCGACCTTAATAGAATTTAGCCAAATCTTGGCCCCTTCTCTTTTCGGTGTCGATGGAAATCTTCGACAAGCAGAGTCCATGCCGGATGCACCTTCTTTAAAGTTATTGCATACTTCTCGAACTCACGGATAATAGTATATGGATTTTTCATTTCTCCATTCCATGAAAAGAGTGGGAAGCGGGGGCATGAAGGGTCTTACTACCCACGTCATTGGGTGATATGATGCGAGAAGGTGCGATCACTGCAGGTGCCATGGTCCCGTTGGCTTATATGCTGTAGGATTTATTGGAGCTCCTTGTTGACTCTGCTGTTCTTCAAGCAGAGGATCCATTTGCTCACTTATGTACCTTTGACTTCGACCTTGTTCAATTGAATTGTCTTAACTCTTTCTATGATCTACGATATCTACATCTCTCGGTGGTACGCTAAAGCGCTTGTGAAACAAAGAGACAACGAAAACGACAAACGAGGGCTTGACAAAAGATCGGTGTTAAATTTAGAAATAAAATGACATTATTCATAAAAAAAATAATGACCATTATTCTTGAGAAGAAAAAAAACTTGAAATTCTAATTAGTAGATTCAAAAGGTTTAAGCTCACTGTCTTGTAATGAGGATTACAAGTACTCATCTGACTCCTCATGCACATTAGTAAGGCACCATCCGTGACAGCGCCATTGGTTACCGTGCGCGGTGGATTATGATCCGCCAAATTTATAACCTAATTACTCCTACGTAGTAAGCGTAACTCACTGCGATATAAGCGGCTCTAGGATCGAACATAGGGATGGGTTTTCGTCTTCTGAATGATTTGGTAATGGTCATAATGGTGAGGCTTTGTTTGGATTTTGGTTGTATAAAATAAGAGGTTGTTTTCACTATCTTGCTTGACGGTTGGAAGTAAGAAGTAAAAAGAAGTCCTTGAAGTTTTGGGTCACTAGTTTGGTATGATATGGTTGCAAAGGTGTCCTCGGGTTATTTCCTTGCATTAGGGAAGATGACCTATAGTCATTTCCAAAATCGGATCTTTGTTTAACTTTAAAAACCCAACATAGTACCATTCCTCTTTGAAACATAGCATTTGCGAGCATTAAATGTTCACGAAGTTGAAATCTGGCATTTAACCTACATCATGGCTCGTAAATAACAGCTAATGGATGTCGGTGTATCTAACACTAAGAATACTTGAACCACAAAACTTATCAAGTGACCACAGTACATCAAATAGCTTTTAAACCTAGTTTTGAAAGTTTGAAACATAAATATGTAGTACACCTTCGTAGAAAACCGGAGGAACACGCAAGCCTTGTCAGCCTACCCGTGACCCTCCTCTTGATGTTTAGGCTTTGTGAGCATCCTTTGAGTTATCGTCCTCAAATGGTGTGTTTGGCTGCACAGAAAAGTGAGAGAAGAGGAGAGAGAAGGAAGCGAATGAGACGAAAAATGAGGGCAGTAATGGAAATGCCTTTTATGAAAAGTTAGGTTCTGAAATTGTTGAGAGGGAATTGGCTTATATAGCCTTCTGGCCCAGTGAAATAGTGATACATCAAAGCTAGAATAATTACAGGTGGTAGAGATGGAAAAAAACCCAAAAACAGGGTTGTTTGTACACAAAACAGGGGAATAGACAATTTCACTATGGGTGAAATTTTCTGTATGTGAGAAATTTTGCTTTCTGATAAGCGAAAATTAATATGTAGAAAATTGCTATACATAAATTTAAGCTGTGTAGTAGTTCGCCACTATACTTGAAATTTCCCAGGCTGCACCTTGCTCCTCAGATCAATTTCTTCATTCTTGCTTGATCTGTCAGATAAAATCTGGAACGTGCTAAATCAGCTCGACCGATATGCCTAGCTTGATATGATAGAAGGGTTGCGAAACCTGCAGCTATGAATAGCTGTACAATCATTAGTATAAAAGGGACTACACGTGTCGATCGGCAACTAATATGATTAGTACCACGAAAAGTACTTAGAACCTATCTTAAATAGGGTTCAAAGCCTTTTTGGGCCTTCAATCAATCATGACTTCGAGAATCCAACATATTTTTGTCATGTCGGTATGTGGAATCTGTCTTTATTCAAATCATTAAACTTATCTTTATCATCATAGTCCAAAAACACTGGGAATTGGTTTCCATGCGCCTCGACTTTTGTTATGGTTTGCACCCTGACATGTACTTTGTCGATAAAGCCTACTGCCTAGACTTAGGTGCATCTCACTCCCAATCTTCTATCCATTATCCCACATCCTTAGTTGGCCACACAACATTAGAACCTCTTTGTCCCATAATTGAATCCATGTACTTCCTCATCAAGGCCTTCCCTTACCATTCTCTTTCGACACCACCCCCTCCCTCCTCTAAATCCACCCATATTACCCACTACTTGACATCATGTAAAAATTATATCAGAACCTATCTAAAAACTTGGTCTTACCACTACCATCACTTCACTCCATCACCATGAATCGCACAAATCGATCCAATCAATCAAAGATCCAAAATGGCACCATGCTCTCTATATCTATGGCGTATGACACTCGTGTGTACAAAGGAACATGGGAACTTGTCCCATATGAGTCAACATAGAATATTTTTGGTTGTAAATGGATCTTTAGAATTATACATTTCCTTGATGGCTCCATTAACATGTATAAAGCAAGATTAGTTACCAAGGGGTTTCATTTGTGTCCTAGTGTGGACTATCTTGACCCCTTTAGTTCAGTTGTCAAACCCACTATAATTTTCCTAGTTCTCAATTTGGTTGTTAGTTGCAAGTGGTCTTTGAGGCAACTGTATGTCAATAATGTATTTCTTTACGGTCATCTCTTAGAAGATGCCTTTATGGATCGACCTCTAGGATTTGTTGATAAAGATAATCTACTCCTTATGTGTGGATTACGTGACTCAAGGACTGGTGTCTATACTTGATTCATACATTTTTAGTCCTTTTGAGTAATAAATCTCTAAACTTAGCCAATTTTTTGATTTGAAATTCCATATTTCTTGTTACTATTGTCTTCCTTGAGTTTTGGTGTGCTACAAGGCCTTTTTAGGTATTGTTTCAGCTCTTTGGAGGCATAAGGATCAGCAATGAAGTATTCTTAGGACTTCTAGTCCAAGTTTTGAAGCTTTGGGAATAAATTTGGAAGAATTGGAGGGTAAAAGCATGATTGGATGGTAGGAAGTCAAAACAATCATGTTGGTAGCTTGCAAAATTAGAAAGCTGTGAAAAACTTCACAGTGGAGTGTGTAGGTCATTGCAAAGGATCCTTAGTTTTTGTTATTTCTTTTCCATTTTGGGCTATTTTAAGACTTGTAAAGGTTATAAAAACTTTGTAACATGACCTAAAAAGCCCTTAAGACATGATTTAATGTATAAATAGATAGAGGACAGATAAAAAAACACATTCATTCTTTTTTAGACTTGATCATTAGGTTTTTTATTTTTCTTAATATTTCTATACAATTTTTTTTCCTTATTTTCATAATTCTATATGTGCACGAGTTCTCTTCATTCAATGGTGAATAGCAACCCTCGAATGAGTAAGTAAACTCATCTCTTGGGGAAATATGGATCAGGCATAAGTCGAGGTGTCGGGCGAAGGGCTTCATACCAAGGTAGTCTTTTAATTAATAGTTATAAGTAGAGAATCTTCAGATTGTTAGTATGATATCCTAGTATTCTTTTATGAGTTTTTTCCCCTTAAATCACTTGGTTCACTTGACACTTGTTAAGCCCTATAGGTACATTGAATTGTTAGTGAACTTTCATTTCGTGTGATTGACCGGTTATCTCTTTTTAAGTGTTCAAAAGTGTTTAGGAAGGATCATAGGGTTGGACCTAAGCATTGGAATTGACCACCATACATTAGACCACTAGACTTCATCATATATCTTTAGAATTAACCTAGGTGGGGCAAAGGCAATCAACTATATGTTGACTCTTATTTTGGACGACTGAGAACCTTTCGAAACCTCCTAAATCACCTAAGACCTATGTCATCTTAGTAAAATAAGATCCCCAAGGCCTTCTTAACTGGTAAAGTTCATCTTTTAAATTATCTTTTCCATCTTAAACTCATAAAAATAAGATTTTTCATTTGAAGTTGTCACCTTTAGGCATAGATTAATAAGTGTCACTTGAGAGTAGAAGTACCCATCTCATGGACGAGACCCTGGAACCACTATAGCTACAACAGCTTAGGCTAACACTAGTTAGGTGATCTTAGGTTTATAAATTTTTGTGATCACTACATACCAATCACGCAATTAGGTAAGACAAATCAGTAAGGAAGCTCAAAAAGTCTATCTATGGACTTAAACATGCTCCACGGGCTTGGTACTATGAGCTTTGATAGTTTCTTTTCCAGTCATAATTAAAAAAATTCACACATTGATACTATTAGAGATATTGGATTGGCATTGCTCTTTATCAAAAATAAATATCGTCTCTACTATAGTTGGAGAGCTAAATGGTAAGTCATGTTCTGAATTCTCTTACCTTTATTGGATCAACATGGATTTTCTATTAATCGACATGGATTTGCTAGTGGTTTCGAGATATTTCTTGTAGTGGTTAGAATCGAATGTAAAATTAATCTAGGAAAAGGTTGTGATAATGCGGAGATTGGGGAGCGATATGATTTTACTCATGTTTGGAAAGGTGATATTCTACATATACAAATATGGTATAGCTTGACGATCAAGGATGGAAATCAAATCTCTTAGAATATTGAAATACTAAAGCTTGTTTTGGCTATAAGAACATGTTGCATTGTACAGTTTGGTATTGATTTGAACAAGTGATTGAATTGTGAAAGCACACAATGGAGATTGATTGGGAAGCTATCCATGATTTGAGTAGCGATCACAAGTACTGCTCTTGTTCATTATGGTGAGCAGTCTTTGATTAATGCCAAAAAAGTGTTATTTTGCACCCTATTTAATTACTACGGGTTTTGAGCGCTTTTAGTGTAGTAATCTGTCTAGTTAACCCGATTGGCACATTAAGGTCCTAGCAATACTACTGATCACATTTTTTTGGCATATTTTGTAGTTTTCATAGGCTAATCATGCCAAGTTGTTAAAATAGCTCTATACGAGAAAAGTAAAAGTTGAACTTAGAGTTGCGGTCGAGAGGAAACCAGAAAGAAAGAAAATTGGGTAGCCTACAATTTTGCAAAGTGGGAAGTTTAGCGTGCTAGAATTTCATAACCTTTGTAATTTATGATAATGACTCATTTCGCGATGTGGCCAATTTCGCCCTTTGCTCCACTTATTGATCCAGTTTGACTTTTTGACCAATTTTTGTACTCTTCTTTAATTACCCTTCATGTAATAGTGAGCAGTTTATAAATTATTGTAATTTTGGTTATCCCTGGGCATTATGTAAGTCCCTTTGTACAAACATCTTAGAGAGGATTATGATTAATGTGGTGGGCCGCGGCTTCGACTCTCCGACATTTCTCCTTTGTCCTCTCATTTTCTCTCATTTTCTCTTATTTTCTCACCTGCCAAAGACACTTTGAGGATGACAACTCAGAGGATGAGTGGCTAAACCCCCTTCATCCTTGGAGAGAAAGGTTACTGGAGGAGGATTCCAAGGGTCTTAAGGGCTTCTCACAGTTTCAACGCAGGTATTTATTGTCATTTGTGTGTCTCCTTCCAACAATAGGTTCAAATCCCTTAGATGCATCTTGAATAACCTGTACTTAACAATCTTTTAGGGTTCAATGGATGCTTATTGCTAGATCCACTGCGATTCATTAGTTGCCATTTATTGAGCCTTTGTAAAATTGAGTCAGGAGATAGTTTTCCTTTGCCCCGAGACTATGAAGGCTCAATAAATGCCATCTTTCAAATGGAAAATCATTAGGGATCCAGTTCTTATAGCAACATGAAGATCCAGTTCGGAAATGGTATGGTCATCCTCCACCTTGGCCCAGAAGGGTTCGAACCTCTCGATCACCTTAGGAACCCAGGCCACGGTAACGATGTGAGGAGCCTTCTTTGCATTTACTTCATTTCATTTTCAGTCTTTGACCTTCAAACCCCCCTGTTTTTACAAAACCTGAAATCCAAAGCGAAGTCATTGCCCAAAAAGTACTATTTTGCACCCTGTTTACTACGGGTTTTGGCTTGTATTTGTGTAATGTCGGTCGATTAACGATTGGCACATTAAGTTCTAGTTATACTCACGATGCGCATTTTGTGGCATATTTTGTAGTTTTCACCAGGCTAATCTGCGCCAAGTTGTTAAAACTGACTCTATGCAATGAGAGTTGAACTGGGGCTGAGATCATAAACAAAAAAGAGCGAAAAAGTGGGCGATACTGTGTTTGGTGTGCCAATTTTTGTAGTGATTGCGAAATTTTTGAAGCCTAATCCACTTTTTGATCCCGTTTGACTTTTTGATAAATTTTTGTACTCTTCCTTAATTACCCTTCATGTAATAGTGACCAGCTTATACATTTTTGTAATTTTGGTTATCCTTGGGTAGTATATAAGCCCCCTTTGTACAAACATCTTGGGACAGTTACTTGATTAGTATTAAATTTGGGCACGAAGCTTTCAGCTCTCCTGCTTTTTCTCCTTTTTCCTCTCATTTTCTCTCATTTTCTTGCCTGCCAAACACCCATGAGGATGACAACTCAGGGGAGGAATGGCTAAACCCCCTTTATCCTTGAAGAGGAAGGTTACCGTTAGATGATTCCAAGGGTCATGAGGGCTTGTCACAATTTAAACGCAGGTATTTACTGTCATATTTGTGTCTCCTTCCAACAATAGGTTTAAATCCCTTAAATGCATCTTGAATAACCTGTACTTGACATTCTTTTAGGGTTCAGTGGATGCTTATTACTAGATCCACTGATATTCATTAGTTGCCATTTATTAGTCATTATAGGTGATTGAGAGATAGTTTTCCTTTACTGAGACTATGAATGTAATAAGGCCACATCTTTCAACGGAAAATCATTAGGGATCCGATTCTTATAGCCACATGAAGATCGATTAGGAAATGACTATAGGTCATCCTCCCGATATAGAAAAGTTGACTCGATCTGGAACCTAAACCCAGTAACTGATGCTTGAAGACCTTATTTTACATTTACTTCATTTTCAATTCAGTCTTGACCTTGAAACCCCATGTTTTCTAAAACCACGAAATCAATTCATTGCCTAAAGTTCTTTATAACACCTGGCTATGGAGTTTAGTGCTTTGCGTAATGTCAGTCAGTTAACGGTACATTAAGGTCTATTTATACCTACGAGCATTTTGTGGCATATTTGTTGTTTCCTGAGCTAATCATACCAAGTTATTCCCGGACAACTCTGAAGTAAAGTTGAACCTTCAGTTGCGGTCGAAACCAAAAAAGGAAAGCGAGAAAGCGAGAGAAAATTGGAGCGACCACTTGATTTTCTGATATTAATTTTCGTAGTATTCTGAAGGTACAAATCTGCTCGATTTTTGATCCCGTTTGACTTTTTGATAAATTTTTGTACTCTTCCTTAATTACCCTTCATGTAATAGTGACCAGTTTATACATTTTTGCAATTTTGGTTATTCTTGGGTAGTATATAAGCACCTGTGTACAAACATCTTGGGACAGTTACCTGATTAGTAATAAATTTGGAAGCGAAGCTTTCAGCTCTCTCGCCTTTTCTCCTTTTTCCTCTCATTTTGTCTCATTTTCTGCTTTTGCGAACACCCTTGAGGATGTGACTCGAGGAGGTAAGCAAACCCTTTATCCTTGAAGAGGAAGGTTACTGGAGGATGATTCCAAGGTTCATGAGGGCTTCTCACAGTTTCAACGCAGGTATTTACTGTCATATTTGTGTCTACTTCCAACAATAGGTTTAAATCCCTTAGATGCATCTTGAATAACTGCGCGCGTGCTGGTTGAGTGGATGCTTATTACTAGATCCACAGTATTCATCGATTTTACCATTTATTAATCATTATAAAATTCAGATTCGAGGGAGATAGTTGATGAGCTTAAAGTGTATTTTAATCCCATTTTACATTTGATTTTCATCACGAAGAATATTTAATATCGCGATGAAGAACTCACGATTTATTTATTAGCGGGGAGTGTGAAAGAAAGAAGCGGTAGAAAATCGACAATTGGGTGGAGTAAGTGCGGGAAAATGGCGGCGAAATAAATGTTTGGTTAACTAATGTTTGCGATTTTGGGTTCCACCACGCCGATCGATTATGATATCGTGACATCGGGGAAAATTGAAGAAATTTGATGTGATCGCGACCAGGAATCACGAGTTAGGCGGGCGGTTAACGGGCTCAGGAATGATGTGGCGACAACAATACCGATGATATCGCGACAAAAGGTTGATAATCGCGACGAGGATGGAGGTCTCGGCGAGAAAGCGCCCGCGAAGAGCATGGCCGGGTTTGAAAGATGGCGATGCGACTTGGGGTGTTGTCGCGACGAAGGGCGATGTGGCGACACTCACTGCCCGATTGAAGCCTCGGAGACATAAGTTGATGTAGCGACAAAGAGATTAATATCTGGCGACATAAGGCGTCTTTCGATTGAAGGTTCGCGATTCCTTAAGTTGATCATGCGACGAAGAGGCGTGTCAGCGACATCGAGAATATCGGTTAAAAAGCTGCAAAGACGCGAGGCGATATCGCGACAAGGGATTGATGTCGCGACATCAGAACGAATGATTGAACCTACGAGGCATAGCGATGTCGCGACAGCGATTGATGTCACGACATAAGAAGACATCAGTTGAAAGCTACAAAGACATGAGATGATGTTGCGACAAGGGATTGATGTCGCGACGTCGGGAAAGAACAGTTGAAACCTGCAGAGGCATAAAGTGACGTCGCGACAAAGGATTGGTGTCGCGACATAAGAAGAAACCAGTTCAAGCTGCAGAGACTTAAGTTGATGTCGCGACAAGAGATCGATGTCGCGACATGGATGATGTCGCGACATAATATGCCTTCAGGAAAACAAAGGAATGTCATGACTTATTGATAAATTGTGCAACAAGTGCCAAACTAACTAATGTCGCATGCGGATTTAAGGTCGCGACCAATAAAGAATATACAAATTCCACTGAAATCCACAAAAGAATGCATCGAATTAGGCCTAACCCGAGAAACCCTATAAATAAGCAAACTACCCAGAGAAAAGAGAAAGAGGTAGAAGGGCGGCGTAACTTAAAGATCTGGGTAGCCGAAGGCTTCATTTTATTTTTCTTTTCTTTTCTTTTCTTTTATTTTTATTTTTCTGTTTCCGTCGTTATAGATTAGATTATTTTCATCTTTCTTTAATTTGTTTTATTTTCTGGATCTGGATGTTATCGTTTTGAGCGTATTAAATGCGTAATTCCATTCTTTTCAAATTACTGCACTGGAATGTTTGAAGTTCATAAATTCTGTGAATTCGATTTTTCCAAGCCAATTGCGCTTGTTCTTATGATCGTAGGAATGTTTGTAGTGTGTAATTCAAGAATTTGTAAACCCATCTTCCATTAAGAGAATGCTATAGCTCTAATTTATCTTCCCCGTAGTTGGTTCCAGCGCCTTGTGAATTTCAAATATGAATTTACTGGTTATGGGGTTTAATGTTTTGATCCGAATACGCTCTTATACCCGTTTAAGATTGTTTTACTGATTCGATTTCAAGTGGAGGTCCTCTCGAGTGACATAGAGAAGGCATTCCTGAGAGCTATGAACATTTCCTTTGAAGGTATATTAACCTCGCTTATTAGAGATCTAATGAGCTTTGTAAGTTTACTTACATAAATCCTCTTCTCACTTGAAATCAAGAAAGAGTTGAAAGAGTTATCGATTTAAACAAGCAGAGAGTTCACCTCAATTCGAATAGTGAAGCCAATCCCGTGTTAGATGAGATCTAATCAAGGAGAGGGTGATCTATTCTAATTTAGAGGAAGAGCAACCAGGAAGTTGTATATCCTGCTTGACCGGGAGCAACTTGGGAGCTAAGGTTTACAAATTCATAAAATGGGTATGAAGTATCGCAAAGAAAATATCCAGACAAGTGTGAAATCCTGCCAGTAGTTATCTAAATTCCCCTGTCTTCGAAAGAATCAGGAAAATTAATTAATAAAGTGTGGAGTGTGGAGATCTAGTCAGATCGCTAAACGCCTTGATTTTAAAACCCTTAAATACATGCTAATTTTATCAAGCAGCACTACAGAATTGGAGCATTTCACAATAGCACTGCTTTTTATGTGCCCTCTAAAAGATAACTATTCAAAGGTCCATTTATTTTCTTAACTATTCATTATTCTTTATTCTTATAATCTTAAAGCTTATTTGATTGTTCATTCTTTTTCCTTATACTTGTATTACTTACGCCTTCTGTCGATCACAATGTCATGTTATACCAAATAGTATGGAGCTCGAGTAAATGTGGTAGTTGATCTAGAATTCTCGAGATCTCCGTGGGACTATTATCCGACTTATATCCATTTTATTACTTGTCGACCTGTGCACTTGCAGAGAATATTAGCCAAAGTCCAAAATTGGAAAATGATTTACTCTAGGAGATTTGGTTTATATAAGTAGAAAAGTCAACAAGTTTTATGGTCATAAGCCGGGATTAGTTAATAGTCCTTTGGTAATAGTGTCATAACCTTGCATACATGACTGAAGATTAACAAGTTTTATGGCGCCGTTGCCGGGGATTAGACAATAGTCCTTTGGTAATAGTGTCATAAATCCGTATATGTGTTTTGGTCACTCAACAAGTTTTATGGCGCTGGCCACGGATTAGACACAAATTCTTTGTAATAACGCTATAACCGTATATGTGTTTTTGTCTCAAATAAGTTTTATACGCCACGGGCGGGGATCAAAGAATTTAGTAAATCAATATTCGATGAAAGAAGGAAATGCTTAGACATTTTGAAGAAAAAGAACAAAATAGCTTTTCAAGCAGTGGTTATTTTTAATACTAACCTTTAAAACCATATTGAAAATATTTGTTATCCGTACTAACTTATTAATGTAAGTGTGTTTTGATTTCGTGTGGATGTACCTCTAATGTGCATAGAAATGTAACATCCGATTCCACAGTATTACGTAATTAGAGAGAACACTCGTAAGCTTCGAGAAAGATAAAGAAGGCGTAAAACTCAACCATGGCAGATGAAAGACAGATTCGAATGAAGTACGCAGAGTAGCACTAAGGCCTCCAATCACTGATACTATGGAAGACTGAAGCCTATTATTCAAGACGAGTATCAAGAATCGTGCAAACACCATCGATGCAATAATAATTTCAACTAACTTAAAACCAAAGACTAATTACAATGGTCCAACAGCATCGCCATCGGTCATCCCACTGAGGACCCAAACGAGCACCTGGGAAGATTTCTCAGATACATAATACGTTGAAGTTGAATGGGTGAGACTGTGAAAGTCATCAAACTCGCATCTATTCCCATTCTCTCTAAGAGATACGTGTGCCAGCCTACATGGTATGAATCTTTACCATATGGTTCCGTTGATACTGGGGAGGAGTTAGCAGAGGCCTAATTAGGCATTCTTCCCCCAGCCCTCACCTCGTGAGTAAGGAGGGAAATCATTGTGTTTCAGCCAGGAAGATGAAAGCCTGTATGAAGCCTGGGAAAGATTCAAACGTTGCCGAAGATGTCCAATGCATGGGATAGATCCAAGACTCGCATGGACATCAGATATCGCGCTCAATGATATATCAAAGGACTACTGATGCTTCATGTCAGGATATCTAAACGAAAAGTGCTGGAAGAGGCAAAGAGCCGATCAAGACTGCTAATGGTAATATGAAAAACTCCTTTCCGAAGCCAAGAGGAAACAACAGAGGAAAGGGGATCATGGAGCCGAGCGCAAGATGACAGCCACGGAGGCCAAGTCGATGCCATTATGCAATGTGGATGGACAAGCAAGAAAGGAGGTCACACACTACCCATGAGATAGGAGTAGTTGAAAGAGAGTTATTGAAGGGAAGTGCTGAGAGAGCTACTGAAGAACAATTCTATGATGCTGAAGAAGTTAAGTATCTGGGTGAGCCAAAAAACTACCATTTCAAACCCACTTCAACTCACAAAGACATCACTCAAAGACTGAGGAACCATGAGAATTTCTCTTGCATGGTGGAGGGGCCTCACAAGGCCCAAGGCATGGACAGAACCCTCCACAGTGGTGATCAATGTACTACCGTTCCAAAGAAGCAAAGATCAAGGAAATGAACACATATATGAATATCGTATCGAGGAGGGCCAATCTTTCAAGAATGTATGCCGCAGCTTCACGGGGGATAATAAGAAGTCGTTGAACCTCCATGAACAAAGCTTGCGTGACCGAAGCAATCATACCAATTTTCAAATTTTTCGTAACACCACCAATGCATCCCCCTTCGAAGAACCTAGAGACACAAGGCAAACAAATTCCTAACCCCAGTGCAGAGGAAAGATGCCTCTCAAGTGACACAAAGAAGAATCCAAAAAGACCCACGGCCGCATTTAGAGTGCGGGAAGAGTAGAAAGATGAAAGAAAAATGACAAAGAAGAAGAAGAAGAAAGTCTCGAAAAGGAAGAAGCACTGAGAAAAGAAAAGTAAGGAGTGTATTGTGAAGGATATCCAAGGCTCTAGATCAGCCCCATTTCCACAGACTCAGAATCAAAGATAGAGGAGCGCTTGCAAGGTTTTGCAAACCTTCGTGGCTGATATCGCAGATGCCCTTTTACTATGGTGACTCAGATGCCACTCTATGCAAATTCAGCGGACATACCGAGCAAGAAAAGAAAGATAGTAGAATATGGATTGTGAATCTCACTCGCTACTGCAAATGGGCCGTGATAAAGAAAGAATTACCATAAAAGATTTAAGGATCCAAGGAGTTTTTATACCCTCGTGATCATCGAGGAGTCGACCTGCAAAGCTCTCTGACTCAGAGCGCGATAAACTTGATGCCTCTTCTCGTTGCTGCTAAATTAAGCTCAAAGCTTATTCCCACCACGCTACTCTTCAAATGGCAAGACAGATCGATGGTAAAACCCGAAGGAGTTCAAAGAGTGTCACATCACAGGAAATTTGTTTTCCCAAAGACTTCATAATTCGACATGGAAGAAGGATCTCACAAGTACCGCTTATCAAGACCATTCCTAGCTACTCGGAGCCGCCCGATCGCATGCAAAAAGCGAGTTCTTACCTCGAGGGTCGAGAGGAAGCCATCGCTTTCAACTCTGATCAAAAGCATGCGCACATGCATAGACAGAGAAAATTGCAATGTAGTTGATTTACGTCTATACCTACAACCCCGATGTTCACAATGATTGTAATGCTCCAAATTTTTACTTCACTGAAAAAGAGATAAATTCAAGATATTGAAGATGACTACTCGATTGTCCATACAACATTTTTTCATTCTATAGAAACCGTGGTTGAGTTCGAAGCAAAACAAATAAATGACAAAAGGAGAAAATAATGAAAAAGGAAACTCATCAAGAAACCAGTTGAAGAGGGGCTAGTGTTGGAAAGAGTTGCCAAGTCATTTGAAGTATGCTTACTTTAGAATCACCAAAAGAGAAAACCAGTTGATTATCTCGGCTAGACTCAAGATGCCGAGGAACAGGTTGCTGAAAACTTAAAGAAGCACAAGAGTCTATAGGCTCGTCCATCAAGAGTCAAGGGTATCACCCATCAATTTGCATGCACAAAATTTCGCAGAAGAAACTTCAAAGCCATCTGTAGAACATCAAAGGAGACTGAATCTAGTGATGAAGGAAGTAGTCAGAAGGGAAAGGTACTCAAATCACACGTCGGTTTTATCTTATGCACTTCGTATATACCCCAAAGAGTCACCTACGTGGTTCCAAAGAAGCGGTGGGTTTATCGTGATCCGCAATGAGAAAAATGAATTGATTCCAACAAGAACAAATATCAGGATGGAGGGTATGTATCGACATAGAATAACACGCCCAATTTAAAAGATCATTTCCTTGCCCTTCATTCATCGCATGTTGGAAAAAGATTAGCGTGACACCTCATTTTTGCTTCGACGGTATTCGTGGATATAATCGTATTGCTATTGCACCCGAGGACCAAGAGAAGACCACATTCATGCCCCTGCGTACCTCTACCTTCAAAAGGATGCCATTCGGGGCTTCGTGAACGCCCCAACATTTCAAAGGTGTATGATGTCAATATTCTTTAATTCAGTCAAAGAGAGGTTATGGAAATTTTTATGGATGACTTCACCGTGTATGGATCCGCTTGATCGTTGTTTGAAGAACCTAGAAACAAGGTTTCAAAGATGCTAATACAAACAAACTAGCATCAATGGGAAAAATGCCATTTTATGGCAACAGAAGGTATTGTTCTCGGGCATAAAATTTCTTGCTAACGGACTGAAGTGTACTGTCTCAAGGTATCCATTATCAAAACTCTTGCACCACCTACCACAGTAAAAGGAGTAAGAAGCTTCTTAGGGCATGCTGGATTTTATAGGAGATTCATCAAAGACTTCTCAAAAATAGCCAGACCACTATGCAGATTACTGGAGAAGGATACAAGGTTTAATTTTGATGACTCTCGCAAGGTCGCCAAGAAATCAAGATCAAATCGTTCAAAGAAATCAAGATCAAATTGGTTGGCTTTTTATAATGGGATCGAGTTTGGAAATAATGTGTGATGCGGTGATTTTGCGATAAGTCACAGAAGCTGAAGAAAGGAGAAAATATTGAGGACCGTATACTATCTTGGTAGAACCTTGATGAAGCCTGAAAATTACTGGCAATGAAAGGATGCTAGCCATAGTGTTGCTTGTGAAAAATTCGAGGCGATACATTTGGGATCCCGTATTATTATTCATCTGCAGTCATGCGGTAATCAAGTACCCGATGTCGAAGAAGGCTAAGCTAAGATGATAAGGTGGGTCTTGCTATTGCGAGGATTTGACTTAGGTCGAGAGGATAAAGGGGGTGTGACAATGTGACGGTGATCGCTTATCGAAGTAGAAAACCTTCTTGAAGAAGAGAAAGTAATATTAATAGGGAACTTCCCGGATGAGCAAGCGTTTTAAAGTTTCCTTCGACTTCCATGGTATGCGTGTGAACTATTTAGCTTGTGGAGTAGTTCCTTGGCGAATTGTTCTATGAGAAGAAACTGGAGGCCCGCGGCGGGTATTATATTTGGGATGATCCCTTTATTATTTAAAAGAGGTCTTGACATGATAATAAGAAGATGTGTGCGGGGAAAAGGCTAAAACAAGGCAAAATTATGAATGAATGCCGTACATCACACCATATGGGGGCATTTTTCGGAGAAAGAACAGCTCGTAAGATACTCAGTCAGATTTTATTGGCCCATGATCTTGAGAGATTGTCTTGAGTGGAGATGCGAATTGTGTGATAGATGCGAGATTGAAATATCAGCGACCAAAAAATGAAATGCCCCTAAGAGGTATAATGGTGGTCTGAATCTTTGATGTATGGGGAATAGATTTTTATGGGACCATTCCATGCATCGTTTAGAACTGTACATACTTGCTAGCGAGTTGATTATGTTTCAGTGGGTGGAGCGATGGCAATCGAGGAATGATGCTAATACGGTTGTGAGCTTCTTGAAAAAATATTTTGAAGCTGATTTGGAACACCCGAACTATCATTAGTGATGGGAAGCCATTCCAAAAAAATGTTCTGAAAACTCATGAAGCGGTATGGGATCGAGCATGTAATGAGTCGCTTATCGTCACAGGACGATGAATGACGAGAAATTTCAGCGGGGAGATTAAAGAATCTTGAAGGCCCATGAGCTCGGCGAAGGATTGGTCTTCGAGCTTGATGATGCACTTTAGACTACGAATTTTGCATCTGGCTCCGTTGGAATGTCCTGAAATACGAAATTGTTTTTGGCGAGCCATGTCACTACCTGCGGAATTGGAATCTGAGGCGTGTGGGCCATCAGTTGAACCGATTTTAAAGCGAGGAAGAGATTGCTCATTTAATGCATTTGGAAGAATTGAGAAATGAAGCCTATGATAATGCTAGAATCTACAAGGATAAAATGAAAATGGCACGATCAAAGGATCTGAGAAGAGTTCGGACGGGGCAGGGTTCTCTTGTTTAATTACAGGCGAAATTGTTCCCGGAAAGTTGAAATCCAGTGGGTGGGCATTACATAGTGGTGTCAAGCGTACATTTGGAAGCGGTGACATTGGGGCGTCTTTGGAGAAGAATTCAAAGTCGATGGACGAGGCGGAAAGCTATTATCCCAAGCGGGAGGAAGGAATGGAGAGAGCTCAGGCGGGGTTATCTAGAAAGAAAGAAGAACCCAGCTTGACAAGTCGACTAAGGACTCGAAATTGGCTTGACTAATGGGAGGCGACCATAGAAAATTTAGTTTACTGCTTTTAGATTTTGAATTCGTTTGATTAGTTCTTATAAAGATAGATTTAATTTTGAAGTTAATTGTAGTTTAATTAATTTTTGTGAATCATGCGATATCTTGTCTATGAGAAATTTGGGAGCATGTGAAGAAGCGACTCGGGACACCTCCAGTGACTTACTTGAGAAATGTCACGACCGCACGAAACGAGGGGGTAACTTTCTCCACTAAGCCAGGCTTGAAATATAATTGAATTCTTTGTTGAATTCAGCAGGATGCACGAGATAAATGTCTTTAAGAGTATAGGATTAATAAAAGGAATTCAATTTTTGAGATCATTAAGTAGAGGCATAGGTCGCGACGAAACAAAACTTGAAAATGAAACGAGTCACGACATGGGACCATTGATATCTAAAAAAAAAAAAACGCCTATTTATCTTCGCGAAAAACTTAGTATGTCGTGACGTAAAAGTAAATTTGCGTGACTCCACCCCTCTTAATACTACTAAATTAATGTTCTTAAATAAAAGTGAAAGCGAGGAAATTGATGTCGCGACAATGAATTTAATGAAATAATAATTAGCCCACAAAAAACTTGATTGAATTGCAAGCGGTAGGAGAACTTCTTCCCACTCGACTCTAATTTCCAAAAGCTGATTCATCACTCGGCACCATACGATTCTTAATTCTGAAAACCACAACTCTGAATCTTGAGAAAACTCCTTTCGTTTCAAATGGATTGAAACCTCAGGCCTTCAATCACTAACACGGAAGAGATCATGGAGAATATGTGTAACGAGAAGAAGAAATCGACGGGAAGAGCGATGGAAGAGATGCCTGAAGCACCCGAAGCACCGGCGGGTTTCTAACGAAGACGGACGAGGGAAAGGGAAAAGCGAAGAAGAAGTAGAAGATTTTGTGTCGAGAGAAGCTTATTCAATGGAAGAAGCATGCCCAACAAAGTTCGTAGCGAAGAAGATTCGAGAAACCACAGTACCCCTTCCAGGGAGATGATTGAGCGAGGTTTGGGAAGCTTTCACAGCGCATGAAAGTCGGAGGCTGGCCCAGTGGTGAAAGAATTTTATTGAATCACAGTGCGCGGGAAGGCAACCGCTGTGTTCGTCGAGAGGAGTGTGGAGTACCGTATGGAGCGAGCCGTGCCGAAGCCTATGGAATGGCGGGGCACCAGCGTGGATCCCGAGTTAGCTCTTGGAGAGCCGAATTTTAAGAAGATTGCCAAAAACTGCGTGAGCCGCAGTAGGACGAGGGAAGGAGGACCCGAAAATACGAGCAAGCCTGTTGAGGAGAGGGCTAAGGTATGGATTTTATTTTCTTGGCCTCTTGTTTTGGTCCCAACGAACATGTGTGCCACGGTGAAGCGGGGAAACGAATTATGTAAAAATATGCTATTAGAGAAGGAGTCTGGCTTTCAGCGTAAGATAGTAGTGAAAATTCATTCTATAATGAGGTACCATGAAGGAAATAAGAGGGCTGATCCTACTTTGGCCAACGATAAGCGTATGTTTAAAAGTGCAGGGTGGAAGAGTGCGGGAAAGAAAGAAGAAGAAGTCCACTATGACATCACCACTCTTGTGAGGAGTGAGCAAGGGACCCGAGGCGAAAGGGGTGTTGATTGAAACAAGAGAAGAAGCTCCAGCTGCAAGATAAGAAGAGGAGAACCCAGAAACTCCTCCTGAAAATAATACTTTCACATTTGCAGACAATGAAGGGCAGGATGAAAGAAGCCCCTTAGATTTCTCCACCCCCTTAGCTAGTTCTCCCTATGCAAGCAGAACATTCGGAGAAGCGGGGAGAAAGCTCGGGGGCCTGAGAGAGCTTGATTCAATAATGGAAGTCCCTCGATTCCGTCAAAAGAAGATGGAAGAAAGGGAAAAAGAGTGGAATTTGCGACAAAAAATTCGAGGGGAAGGAGTTTATGAAAGAGTTAAAAAGAAGAGATCGACAATGGGAAGAAGAAGCGCAAAAGAAGAAGAAACAGATGAAAGAAAGTTCTTGTTAGCAAAGGACTTGAGAAAGAAATGAAGGAAATAGATCGCGATCTTCTACAGAAACTCAAGCTGAGTCATGAATCTTTTTATAACAATCAGTTTGAGCGTGATTCTTAGCTCCTAACCATCATGAAGAAAAATGAGGTAGAAACAGCGGGAAGCCAAGTGGGAGAAACGGATCGAGGATTCAAATTTTTATACAAGTCTCTATAATTTGAGAATAAGCTGGATGATAAGAGCCAAAGAAAAAGGATGTTGAATCTACGGGCGGAAAATGGCTGAAAATTTGGATTTGATTAACAATCTTTCCAATTTTTAGGTAATTGAAATGGAAAACCTGATGAATGGCTTGGGGAAGAGAGGCGAAGATGAGCTAAACGAAGGTTGATCTCTCGATGAGATCTTTCATTGAAGATGAGTTGACGAGAAGCTAAGAAGAAAGGAAAGAAGGAAATGAAATTCCCTCAGATTTCCGAAGCTCATTTAGGTACCACAGACACGGATCCCAATATCTTTATTGCCTCTTCCAAAGAAAAAGATAGACTTCTTCCCAGTGACCTTCCTTATTCTCCAAAGCCCATACGGTTGTATCCAACATTTGTAATTGAATCAGAAATAAAATGCTAAATTTGATTTGAATTGTTGTGTTACTTTGGTTTGTTAAATTTTGTGTTGCTTTGTGGTTGCATAGTTTGGAAAATAAAAGTAGGAATTAGTTCAAGAATAAAAACTGCTGAGATGTAATAAGCTAAATTGAATGAAGCAGTTAGATTAGGAATAAGCTGAAATGCAGACAAAATGCAGATTAAGAGCCCAGAATGAATCTTGTTTAATTGAAACCTGAAGTGCGAAAGTGACGAGCTTAAGTCTAGTGATAAGTCCCGAGAAATAGAGGAAGGTAATACAATAGAAGGAGCAAAAACATATTTTGAGTTTGTAGTACGAGCAGGTAAGTCGAGGAACTTTGTTGAATATCAATTAATTTGCTTTCGTCAACAAAATGAGTCGAGGAAATCCTTATGGTTAGCCCTGACTATTCAATCAAATTACAGAATTTGTTAGATTATTGATTGAGCGAAATCCTAGGTAATCTGATGACAAGAGATGATGTAGGCACGTTCTTGGATAGTTGAGCCATTCTAGCCATCCTATTCATATCTTTGATGCACCTTGGATTCAAAAATTGAGCGAGCAAAGCTTATTTTCAAAAAATAAGCCCTGATAAAACCTGACCCATCAAAAAAATCAATCCTTAATTAAAGAACCTATGATTACCCGGGGAATTCAGGAGGAAGAAAGAAATAAGTTTGGGGGAGTATATGTTTTTAGGAACTTCGAGGAGAAAAATATAGAAAAAGGTAGAGGAAAGAAAAAGACGAAAGAATGAAAATACGATGAAAAGAAAGCTTATAGGGATAGTTTATCTTGTGGCCTAACTCTCTTGAGCGATTAAGTTCTTAGGGTGTTTCAGCACTGGTACCTAATGCCATCACAAATTGTAGAGACTCACCAGCAGTTCGCTAAGAGTGTTAGAAAGCACAAAAGGTAAACATTGCACTATCTTTGAATGGTGACAAACAAAAGGAAATTTCCCGAGTTGGATTACAAGTGAGAAATAGGGGGGCATCTGGGTTAAGTTGAGCTTGATCGAAGTGTCCCCGAAACATGAAGTTTGGGAGTTTATTAAAGAAACTTCTGAAAGAAAGGCGGTAGTGAAAAAAAAATTTCCTAAAAATTCGGGGAGTAATCTTAACCTAAAAATTCCTTCATCCACACACATTACAGCAATATAAGCCCCGAAGCTGATTGATCTTGAAGGCTGGAATCACTACATTAGTGGAGATCGGCCTGACAACAAACCTATGAAATTTGGAAAATATGGAAACAATGCCTTGAAGGGACACTAGGGAGTTAAGTGACTCATTATGAAGATGAGAAAGGAAAATAATTTATTATTCAACGAGTCCTAATGATTATATTTGTTTGTAAAACAATTTCAACGATTTAGTTTTGTATACTATAAAGATTAAAACTAACCTTGAAGCTGGACTTGAAGCTAGATGTACGAGAAAACGATGCATTTCTTGTATTTCAATCAAATTATTTATCGCAAATTGAGAGAGAAAAATGTCCTTTTTGTTTTTGAGGACAAACAGATTCTTTCTTTCCTTTAGCAGGGCAAACAAAACTTTAAGTTTGGGAGAGTTTGATGAGTTTAAAAGTCATACATTTTTAATCCCGTTTTTACGTTTTGATTTTCATCTAAAAGGAATAATTAATATCAGAAATATGAAGAAACTCACCAATTTGTTATTAAGCGGGGGTGGCATGAAAGAAAGAAAGAAAAGCATTAGAAAAATAACGAAATTGGTGGAGTAAAAGTCGCGAGAAAATGGCGGCGATAAGCAAGCGGTTCGCCAATGTTGCGGAGTTTTGGGTTTGCATAGTCAGTTATGATGTGTGACATCGGGAAAAGTGAAGGAAATTTGTCACGGTCGTGACGGGGATGGCAGTTGACGGTGAGGATTAACGAGGGCGTAGGAATGATGTCAGCGACAACATCGTGATGTCGCGACAAGGTTGATGTCGCGACGAGGATGGAGGTCTCGGCGGGCGCCTTGAAGGTATGACGGGTTTGAAAGATGGCCCAGTGTGACTTAAGGCATTTGTGCGACGGAGGATCGATCTTCGCGACGCGAAAACAACCCGGTTGAAGCCTCGGAGACATAAGTTGATCTTCAGCGACAAGAGATTAATGTCGCGACATAAGACGTGCTCAGTTGAAGGTTGCAGTTCCTTGAGTTGATGTCGCGGCCGAGTGATGTCGCGACATCGAGAACCGTCGTTTGAAAATTTGCAGACATGGCGATGTCGGCGACAAAGGGATTGATGTCGCGACATCGGGAACGAACGATTGAAACTGCGGGCATAAAGTGATGTTGCGACAAAGTTGATGTCGCGACATAAAGACATCGGTTAAGCTACAAAGACATGGTGATGTCGCGATAAGGGTTGATAATCGGCGACATTAGGAACGAACAGTTGAAACCTGCAGAGGCATAAAGTGACGTCGTGACAAAGGATTGGTGTCACGACATAAGAAGAAACCAGTTCAAGCTGCAGAGACTTAAGTTGATGTTGCGACAAGAGATCGATGTCACGACATGGATGAAGTCGCGACATTGATTCCTTGTCGCGACATAATATGCCTTCAGGAAAACAAAGGAATTTCATGACTTATTGATAAATGCTGCAACAAGTGCTAAACTAACTAATGTCACGACCGAGTTTGTGGTGGCGACACGAGCATTGCGTGGGCGGTCCGCGGAAATCCACGAGATGCATTGGAATTAGGGCCCCAGAAACCCTAAATAGCGGCTACCGGGAGAAAAGAGAAGAGGTAGTGGCGAAGGATAGAAGAAGATGCGGGTGGCCAGGAAACTCATTTATTTTTCTTTCTTTTCTTTTCTTTTTATTTTTAACTACATTTTAAATGGTTATAGATTAGATTATTTTCATCTTTCTTTATTTTGTTTTATTTTCTGGATCTGGATGTTATCGTTTTGACAGGCGAATGCGGTATTCTTTCAAATTACTACATGGAATGTTGAGTTGAGACAATTTAGAATTGGAAGCTTTTCGATTTCAAATTGCGATTGTTCTTATGATCAGAGGAATCTTTGCCAGTGCAATTCGGTAATTGAGAAACCATTTCCATTGAGAATGCTATAGTCAGAATTTATCTTCCCTATAGTTGGTTCTAGCAGCTTGTGAATTTTAGTCTATGAATTTACTTCTTGTTATGGGTTTAATGTTTTTGATATGAATATCCGTTTCTTATACCCGTTTTAAGATTTGTTTCATTGCTCACGATTTGAGGAGGTCTCTTTGAGTGACACGAAGGCATTACGAGAGTTATGAACATTTCATGAGAAGGGTATGTGCTGCTATTGAGATCTAAATGAGCTTTGTAAGTTTACTTAGATAAAATCCTCTTCTCACTTGAAATGTCGAAAGAGTTGAATGAGTTATCAGATTTAGAAACAAGCGGAGGTTCCACCTCGATTGAATAGTGAAGCCAATCCGTGTTATTGAGATCTAATCGAGGAGAGGTGATATTCTAATTTGAAGGAAAACACCCGAGGAAGTTGTATATCCTTACTTGGCCAGATAACTTGGGAGCTAAGGTTTACGAGTCCATAAAATGGGTATGAAGTATTGCAAAAGAAAAATACCGGATTAAGGAAATCCACATTAAAAGTGGTTATCTAATTCCTGTCTTGAAAGAATTAGGAAAATTAGATAATGAGCGTAGTGTGGAAGATCCAATTTGTGCGCTAAACGCCTTGAATAGATTTTAAAACTGAAATCTGCGAAGCAATTTTATCGGTGTTAACTCTGAGGGAATTGATACTTCACAATAGCAGTGTTTTTGATGTGCCCTCTAAAAGATAACTATTCAGTGTCCATTTATTTTCTTAACTATTGATTATACTTTATTCTTTATATTCCAGTTTATTTGATTGTTCATTCTTTTTCCTTATACTTGTACATTTTCTGACTGTAGCTAGATCACAATGTCATGTTATAGTCGAATAGTATGGAGCTTGAGTAGTAAGGAGTGGTTCGAAGTCTAGAATTCTTGAGATCTCTGTGGGATCGATATACGGACTATATCCATTTATTACTTGTCGACTGTGCACTTACGGGATATTAAGTACAAAACGAGTGAGAAATGATTTACTATAGGAGATTTTTTGTTTATATTGTAGAAAGTCAAGAAGTTTTATGGCGCCGTTGCCGGGGATTAGTTAATAGTCCTTTGGTAATAGTGTCATAACCTTGCATACATGACTGAAGGCTAACAAGTTTTCTGGCGCCGTTGCCGGGGATTAGACAATTGTCCTTTGGTAATGATGTCATAAATCCGTATATGTGTTTTGGTCTCAACAATAGTTTTTCACTGCCTGAGACTATGAATGCTTAATAAATTCCATCTTTCAACAGGAAAATCATTAGGGATCCAGTTCTTATAGCCACATGAAGATCCAATTCGGGAAATGACTATGGATTCATCTTCCACTGCAGAGAAGGATTAGGGAACCTCTCAATCACCTGGGAACCCAAACCCGGTGCTTTGATGCTTGGAGCCTTCTTTTACATTTTACTTCATTTCATTTTTAGTCTTTGACCTTCAAACCCCCTTGTTTTTACAAAACCCTGAAATCCAAAGTGAATTCATTTGCCCCGAAGTGTTTATATTGCACCTGTTTACTACGGGTTTGAGCACTTTTGCGTAATGTCAATTTAGTTAACCAATTGCCCTGATAAGGTCTAGCTATGTGCGACGCATTTTGGCATATTGTGCTACTTTTCGCAGGCTAATCATGCCAAGTTGTTAAGACAGCTCTAGCACGAAGAAGTAAAGTTGAACTCAGATTTGTAGATCATAAACCAGAAAAAGAGGAAACAAGAAAGCAGAATATTGGAGCAACCCTGCAATTTTGCAGTGACTGCGAAATTTCTCAACGACTGCAAAATTTTCGGAGCCTACTCCACTTTTTGATCCCATTTGACTTTTTGACAAAGTTTTGTATTCTTCCTTAATGACGTTTCATGTAATAGTGAGCAGTTTATACATTTTTTTATTTTTAGTTATCCTTGGGCAGTATATAAGCCCCTTTATACAGACATCTTGGGACAATTACTTGATTAGTAATAAATTTGGGCGCAAAGCTTTCAGCCCTCTTGCATTTTCTCCTTTTTCCTCTTATTTTCTCTCATTTTCTCTTATTTTCTCTCCTGCCAAACACCCTTGAGGATGACAACTCAGAGGAGGAGTGGCTAAACCCCCTTTATCCTTGAAGATGAAGGTTATTGGAGGATGATTCCAAGGGTCATGAGGGCTTCTCACAGTTTCAACGCAGGTATTTACTGTCATTTGTGTGTCTCCTTCCAACAATAGGTTCAAATACCTTAGATGCATCTTGAATAACACTGTACTTGGCAATCTTTTAGGGTTCGATGGATGTGTGGTAGATCATTTGAGATTCATTGGTGCTATTTATTAGTCATTGTAGATTGGGTTAAGGAGATATTTTTCCCTTTGCGGAGACTATGAATGCTCAAAATGCCATCTTTCAAGAGGAAAATCATTAGGAATCCAGTTCTCATAGCCACATGAAGATCTGGTTCGGGAAATGACTATAGGTCATCATTCCCAACGCGAGGAAAAGTGTCCGAGAACCTCTCATCCACCCTAGGAACGCAAACCCAGTAGCCATATGCTTCAAGGAGCCTTCTTTTGCATTTTACTTCTTTTTTTTTTTTTTTTTTTTTTTTTTTTTTTGTCTTCGACCTTCAAACCCCCTTGTTTTTACAAAACCCTAAAATCCAAAGTGAATTCATTGCCTAAAAAGTGCTATTTTACACCCTTTTTACTACAGGTTTTGTGCGATTTTTGCATAGTAATCAGTCTAGTTAACCCGATTGGCACATTAAGGTCCTAGTAATACTATTGATCGCATTCTGTGGCATATTTTGTAGTTTTCATAGGATAATAAAGTCAAGTTGTTAAAACTGGCTCATACGAAGAAGTAAAGTTGAGCAATTGCCCGATTAGAAACCGGAAAAGAATAGGAAAGCCTGACGAGAAAATTGGGCTATTTTGCATTTTCAGCGGTATTTGTAAAATTTTTGTAGCCTTCTCCACTTTTTGATCACGTTTGACTTTTTAGCCAATTTTTGTACCCCTTCCTTAATTACCCTTCAAGTAATAGTGAGTAGTTTATACATTTTCGTAATTTTGGTTATCCTTGGGTAGTATATAAGCCCCTTTGTACAGACATCTTGAGACAGTTACTTGATTAGTAATAAATTTGGGCACGAAGCTTTAGCTCTTCCGCCTTTTCTTTTTTTTTTCCTCTAATTTTCTTTCATTTTCTCTTATTTTCTCGCCTGCCAAACACCCTCTGAGGATGACAACTTAGAGGATGAGTGGAAAAACACCCTTCGTCTTTGAAGAGGAAGGTTGCGGAGAAAAGTTCAAGGGTCTGAGGCTTCTCACCGGTTCCAGCACGGTATTCTTGTCATTTGTGTGTCTCTTCCTTGATAGGTTCAAAATCCTTTAGATCGTCTTGTGAATAATACGTACTTGACAATCTTTAGGGTTCGGTGGATGCCATTGGTAGATCCGCGAGATTCATTAGTTGTCATTTATTAGTCAACTATGGTGGAGTCGAGAGATATTTTTCCTTTACTTTGAGACTATGAATGCTCAATAAATGCCATCTTTCAAAAGGAAAATCATTAGGGATCCATTTCTTATAGCCACATGAAGATCTGGTTCAGGAAATGACTATAGGTCATCCTCACAATCAGAGGAAGAGTTTCAGAGAACCTCTCAGTCACCCTAGGAACCCGAACCTAGTAGCTGATCCTTGAGCCTTAACACATTTTACTTCATTTTTTTTTTCTTCGACCTTCAAACCCCCTTTGTTTTTTTTTTTTTTACCAAAACCCTTAAATCTAAAGCAAATTCATTGCCCAAAAAGTGCTATTTTTAACCTTGTTTACTACGGGTTTTTAACGCTTTTTGCGTAGTAATCAGTCTAGTTAACCCGATTGGCACATTAAGGTCCTAGCTATACTACTATTCGCATTTTGTGGCATATTTTGTAGTTTTCACAGGCTAATCGTGCCAAGTTGTTAAGACAGCTCTCGCAGGAAGAAGTAAAGTTGAACTCAAAGCTGCAGATCAGAAACAAGAAGAAGAGGAAAGCGGAAAAAATAAAATTGAGCTACCCTGCAAATTCGTAGTGATTGTGAATTTTCGCAGCACTGCGAAATTTCGTAGTGATTGGAAAATTTTCACAGCCTGCTTCACTTTTGATCCCATTTGACATTTTAACAAATTTTTGTATTCTTGCTTGATTACCCTTCATGTAATAGTGAGCAGTTTATACATTTTTGAAATTTTGGTAATCCTTAGGCTATATATAAGCCCCTTTGTACAGACATCTTGGGAATGTTACTTGATTAGTAATAAATTTGGGCACAAAGCTTTAGCTCTCCCGCCTTTTCTTTTTTTTCCTCTCATTTTCTCTCATTTTGTCTTATTTTCTGCACATAACACCCTCTAGGATGACAACAGGGATGGTGGCCTAAACCCCTTCATCCTTGAAGTTCTTTGGGGAGGATTCCAAGGGTCCTGAGGGCTTTTCATAGTTTCAACGCGGGTATTTACTGTCATTTGTGTGTCTCCTTCCAACAATAGGTTCCTTAGATGCATCTTGAATAACTTGTACATATCAATCTTTTAGGTTTCAATCGATGCTTATTGCTAGATCCACTGCGATCCATTAGATGTCATTAGTCACTGTAAAGTGGGTCAACGAAATAGTTTTTCACTGCTTGAGACATTGAATGCTCAATAAATGCCATCTTTCAAAAGGAAAATCATTAGGGATCAAGTTCTTATAGCCACATGAAGATCCAATTCGGGAAATGACTATAGGTCATCCTCCCCAATGCTAGGAAAAGGGTCCGAGAACCACTCAATCACCCTAGGAACCCAAACCCAGTAGCCTATTTCTTCAAGGAGCCATCTTTTACATTTTACTTCATTTCATTTTCAGTCTTCGATCGTCAAACACCCCTGTTTTTACAAAACCCGGAAATCTAAAGAGAATTCATTGCCCAAAAAGTGCTATATTGCACCTTGTTTACTATGGGTTTTGAGCACTTTATGCGTAGTTATCAGTCTAGTTAACCCAATTGGCAGATTAAGGTTCTAGTTATACTATTGATCTCATTTTGTGGCCTATTTTTTAGTTTTCACAGGCTCATCATGCCAAGTTTCTAAGACATCTCTAGCACGAAGAAGTAAAGTTGAACTCAGAGCTGCAGACCATAAACAAGAAAAAGAGGAAAGTAGAATGCAGAAAATTGGAGCCTCCCAGCAATTTTGCATTGACTGCGAATTTTCGCAATGACTGCGAAATTTTCGCAGTGACTGCTAAATTTCTACAGCTTGCTCCACTTTTTTATCCCGTTTGACTTTTTGACAAATTTTTGTACTCTTCCTTAATTACCCTTCATATAATAGTGAGCAGTTTATACATTTTTGTAATTTTGGTTATCCTTGGGCAGTATATAAGCCTCTTTCTAAAGACATCTTGGGACAGTTACTAGATTGGTAATAAATTTGGGCATGAAGCTTTCAGCTCTCCTGCCTTTCTCCTTTTTCCTCTCATTTTCTCTCATTTTCTCTTATTTTCTCGCCTGACAAACACCCTTAAGGATGACTAAAAGTGGCTCGCCCTTTATCCTTGAAAAGGAAGGTTACTGAAGGATGATTCCAAGGGTCATGAGGGCTTCTCACAATTTCAACGTAGGTATTTACTGTCATTTGTCTCCTTCCAACAATAGGTTCAAATACCTTAGATGCATCTTGAATAACCTGTACTTGGAAATCTTTTAGGGTTTAGTGGATGCTTATTGGTAGATCCACTGAGATTCGTTAGTTGCCATTTATTAGTCATTGTAAGGTGGGTCAAGGAGATATTTTTTCACTGCCTAAGACTTTGAATGTTATATCAATGCCATCTTTCAAAAGGAAAATCATTAAGGATGCGGTTCTTATAGCCACATGAAGATTCGGTTCAGGAAATGACTAAGGTCATCGCCAGCGCGAGGAAAGAGGTCGAAACCTCTCGGTCACCACATGAACCCAAACTGGTAACTTTGATGCTTTAGGAGCCTTTTGCATTTACTTTTTTTTTTGTCGCCGACATGAATCCCACTTGTTTTTTACAAAATCCACGAAATCAAGCGAATTCATTGCCCAAAAGTGCTCTTTGCACCCCAATTTTACTCACAGGTTTAAGCGCTTTTGTATAATGTCGATCTAGTTAACTTGGTGGCACATTAAGGTCAACAATACTATTGATGCATTTTGTAGAGTTTTGTAGTTTTCCGCGGGATAATAATGCCAAGTTGTTAAGGCGGCTCTAGCGAAGAAGTAAAGTTGAACTAGCTCTGATTCATGAAACGAAAGAAGAAGCGGCAGAAAGTGCGGCAGCCATGCATTTTCGTAGTGACTGCGAAATTTTTGTAGCCTACTCCACATTTTGATCCCGTTTGACTTTTTGACCAATTTTCGTACCCTTCCTTAATTACCCTTCAAGTAATAGGGAGCAGTTTCTACATTTTTGTAATTTTGGTTATCTTTAGGCAGTATATATAAGCCCCTTTGTTTAGACATCTTGGGAAAGTTACTTGATTTGTAATAAATTTGGGCACGAAGCTTTAGCTCTCTCGCCTTTTCTTTTTTGTCCTCTCATTTTCTCTTATTTTCTTGCCTACAAAACACCCTCTGAGGATGATAACTTAAAGGATGAGTGGCAAAACACCCTTCATCTTTGAAGAGGAAGTTTATTGGAGGAGGATTCCAAGGGTCCTGAGGGCTTCTCACAGTTTCAACGCAGGTATTTACTGTCATTTGTGTGTCTCCTTCCAACAATAGGTTAAATTACCTTAGATGCATCTTGAATAACCTATACTTGGCAATCTTTTAGGGTTCAGTGGATGCTTATTGGTAGATCCACTGAGATTCATTAGTTGCCATTTAATCCTTGTAGGTCGAGTTAAGGGATATTTTCAGCACTTTTGAGACTATGAATGCTCAATAAATGCCATCTTTGAAAATTAAAATCATTAGGATCCGATTAACATAGCCACGTAGAAGATGCAGTTCGGGGAAATCAACAGACATAATCCTCCCGATGTAGGAAAGGGTCGAAGAACCTCTCAGTCACCTAGGAACCTTGATGGGTGATGCTTGAGGAGCCTTGCACATTTACTTCATTTTTATTTTTCTTCGACCTTCCCCTTGTTTTTACATAACCCTTAAATCCAAAGAAAATTCATTGCCCAAAAAGTGCTATTTTGCACCGAGTTTACTATGGGTTTTTTGCGCATTTTGCGTAGTAATAAGTCTAGTTAACCCGATTGGCACATTAAGGTCCTAGCTATACTACTGATCGCATTTTGTGGCATATTTTGTAGTTTTCACAGGCTAATCATGCCAAGTTGTTAAAACTGACTCTAATGGAAGAAGTAAAAAGTTGAACTTCAGTACGCGGATAAGAAACGAAGAAGCGAAAAGAAAGAGATTGAGAGTAGCGAATTCCCGGTGACTAAATTTTCGCGACCTTTACCAATATTCGATAATAAGCGAATTTTAAGCGATGACGAAAAAATTTTCGCAGCCTTCTCCACTTTTTGATCCCATTTGACTTTTTAACCAATTATTGTACTCTTCCTTAATTACCCTTCATGTAATAGTGAGTAGTTTATTCATTTTGGTAATTTCGGTTATCCTTGGGCATGATATAAGCCCCTTTGTACAGACATCTTCGGATAGTTACTTGATTAGTAATAAATTTAGGCGCGAAGCTTTCAGCTCTCCTGCCTTTTCTCCTTTTTCCTCCCATTCTCTCTCATTTTCTCTTATTTTTTCGCCTGCTAAACACCCTTAAGGATGACAACTCAGAGGGTGAGTGGCTAAACCCCCTTTATCCATGAAGAGGAAGGTTACTTGAGATTGATTCCAAGGGTCATGAGGGCTTCTCACCGGTTTCAACGGTATTCTTGTCATTTGTTTGTCTCAGCCGATGTATGTTCAAATCCACGGATCATCTTGAGTAACCTATAATTGGCAATCTTTTTGGGTTCAGTGGATGCTTATTGGTAGATCCACTAAGATTCATTAGTTGCCATTTATTAGTCACTGTAAGCCAAAGGAGATATTTTTTCACCGCCTAAGACTATGAATGCTCAATAAATGCTATCTTTCAAAAGGAAATTCATTTGTGATCCTGTTCTTATAGCCACATGCAGATATGGTTCGGGAAATCACTATAGGTCATCCTCCCCAACGCGAGGAAAAGGGTCCTAGAAACTCTCAATTACCCCAGGAACCCAAACCCAGTGGCTTGATATTTTAAGGAGCCTTCTTTTACATTTTACTTCATTTTTTTTTCTGTCTTTGGCCTTCAAACCTCCTTGTTTTTACAAAACTCTGAAATCCAAAGCGAATTCATTGCCCAAAAAGTGCTATTTTGCACCGTGTTTACTATGGGTTTTTAGCGCTTTTTGCGTAGTAATCAGTTTAGTTAACCCGATAAGCACGTTAAGGTCCTAGCTATACTACTGATCGCATTTTGTGGCATATTTTGCTGTTTTCACAGACTAATCATGCCAAGTTTTTAAGACAGCTCTAGCATGAAGAAGTAAAGTTGAACTCAGAGCTGCAGATCAGAAACTAGAATAAAAGAGGAAAGCGGAAAGCAAAAAATTGGAGATGCCCTGCCATTTCGCTGTGACTGCGAAATTTTTGCAGCCAGCCCCTTTTTTTGATCCCGTTTGACTTTTTGAACAATTTTAGTACCCTTCCTTAATTACCCTTCATGTAATAGTGAGCAGTTTATACATTTTTGTAATTTTGGTTATCCTTGGGCAGTATATAAGCCCCTTTATACAAACATCTTGGGACAGTTACTTGATTAGTAATAATTTTGGGCGCGAAGCTTTCATCTCTCTGCCTTTCTACTTTCCTCTCGTTTTCTCTCATTTTCTCTTATTTTCGCTGAAACACCCTTGAGAATTACAACTCAGAGGATGAGTGGCTGAACCCCCTTTATCTTTGTAGAGGAAGGTTACTGGAGGATGATCCAAGGGTCATGAGGGCTTCTCACATTTCAACACAGGTATTTACTGTCATTTGTGTGTCTCCTTCCAACAATAGGTTCAAATCCCTTAGATACATCTTGAATAACCTGTACTTGGAAATCTTTTAGGGTTCAGTGGATGCTTATTGGTAGATCCATTGAGATTCATTAGTTGCCATTTATTAGTCACTGTAAGGTGGGTGAAAGAGATATTTTTTCATTGCCTGAGACTATGAATGCTCAATAAATGCCATCTTTCAAAAGGAAAATCATATGGATCCAGTTCTTATGACAACATGAAGATCCAATTGGGGTGGCGTCATGCATCCTCCCAGCGTGAGAAAAGGGTCAGAACATCCTCGGTTGCCTTTGGGAACCAAAACCCAGTAGCTTGATGCTTCAAGGAGCCTTCTTTTACATTTTACTTCATTTTTTTTTGCCTTCGACCTTCAAATCCCCTTGTTTTTACAAAACCCAGAAATTTAAAGCGAATTCATTACCCAAAAAGTGATATTTAGCACCTTGGTTACTTTGGGTTTTTGGTAAACACTGCGTAATAATCAGTCCTAGTTAACTTGATTGCTCATTAAGGTCCCTAGCTATACTCGCGATAGCATTTTGTAGCATATTTGTAGTTTTTCACGAATTAAAATCATTCCAAGTTAATAAGACAGCTGTAGCAGGAAGAAGTAAAGTTGAACTCAGATCTGCAGCTCAGAACCAACAGAAGAGGAAAGGAGAAAGCAAAAAATTGGTGTTGCCATGCAATTTCGCAGTGACTGCGAAATTTTTGCATCATGCTCCTTTTTTTGATCCCGTTTGAATTTTGGAACAAATTTTGTAACCTTAATTAGCCTTCATGTAATAGTGAGCAGTTTATACATTTTTATAATTTTTGTTATCCTTGGGCAGTATATAAGCCCCTTTGTACAGACATCTTGGGACAGTTACTTTATTAGTAATAAATTTGAGCGCGAAGCTTTCAGCTCTCCTGCCTTTTCTCCTTTTTCCCCACATTTTCTCTCATTTTCTCTTATTTTCTCGCCTGCTAAACACCCTTGAGGATGAAAACTCAGAGGAGGAGTGAATAAACCCCCTTTATCCTTAGAGAGGAAGGTTATTGGAGGATGATTCCAAGGGTCCTGAGGGTTTCTCACAGTTTCAATGCTGGTATTTACTGTCATTTGTGTGTCTCCTTCAAACAATAGGTTCAAATACCTTAGATGCAGCTTGAATAACCTGTACTTGACAATCTTTTAGGGTTCAGTGGATGCTTATTGGTAGATCCACTGAGATTCATTAGTTTCCATTTATTAGTCATTGTAAGGTGGATGAGGATATGATGTTTTCATTGCACTGAAATTTATGAATGCCCGATAAATCACGATCTTTTAAAGGAAAATCATTAGGGATCCGGTTCTTATAGCCTTGAAGATGCGGTTTGGGAAGTATTTATGCGTAATCCTCCCCTGACAAGAGGAAAGATTCAGAGAACCTCTCGGTCACCCTGGAACAATAGGAAGTAGCGATGCTTGAGACCTTCTTACATTTTACTTAATTTTTATTTTTCTTTGACCTTCAAAACCCCTTGTTTTTACAAAACCCTTAAATCCAAAGCAAATTCATTGCCCAAAAAGTGCTATTTTGCACCGTGTTTACTATGAGTTTTTAGTGCTTTTTGCATAGTAATTAGTCTAGTTAACCCGATTGGAACATTAAGGTCCTAGCTATACTATTGATTGCTTTTTGTGGCATATTTTGTAGTTTTAATTGGCTAATCATGCCAAGTTGTTAAGACAGCTCTAGCAGGAAGTAGTAAAGTTGAACTCAGAGCTGTAGATCAGAAACTAGAAGAAGAGGAAAGCAAATTGAAGAAAATTGAGCTGCCTTGCAAATTCGCAGTGACTGCGAATTTTCGCAGCACTACGAAATTTCCCAGTAACAGTGACTTTTCGCAGTGACTGAAAATTTTTTGCAGCCTTCTCCACTTTTTGATCCCATTTGACTTTTTGACCAATTTTTGTACTCTTTCTTAATTACCCTTCATGTAATAGTGAGCTGTTTATACATTTTGGTAAATTTTGTTATCCTTGGGTAGGATATAAGCCCCTTTGTAAAGACATATTGGAATAGTTACTTGATTAGTAATAAATTTGGGCGCGAAGCTTTCAGCTCTCCTGCCCTTTCTCTTTTTTCCTCTCATTTTCTCTTATTTTTTCACTTGCCAAACACCCTTGAGGATGACAACTTAGAGGGTGAGTGGCTTCATTACTTTATCCGTGAAGAGGAAGGTTCTTGAAGGGATGATTCGAGGGTCGCGAGGACTCACGGTTCCATGCGGGTATTCTTGTCATATATTTGTCTCCTTCCAACAATAGGTTCAAAGCCCTTAGATGCATCTTGACTAACCTGTACTTGGCAATCTTTTAGGGTTCAGTGGATGCTTATTGGTAGATCCACTGATATTCATTAGTTGCCATTTATTGAATCCTTATATGCGAAGGAGATGTTTTTCCTTTAGAAGACTAGAGATGCCCAATAAACGCTATCTTTCAAAAGGAAAATCATTTGGATCCTGTTCTTATAGCCACATGTAGATTTGGCTCGGGAAATGACTATAGGTTATCCTCCCCAACGTGAGGAAAAGGGTCCGAGAACCTCTCAATCACCCCAGGAACCCAAACCTAGTAGCCTGATGCTTCAAGGATCCTTTTTGCACATTTTACTTCATTTTTTTTTTCTATCTTCAACCTTCAAACCCCCTTGTTTTTACAAAACTTTGAAATCCAAAGAGAATTCATTGACCAAAAAGTCCTATTTTGCACCATGTTTACTATGGGTTTTGAGCGCTTTTTGCGAAGTAATCAGTCTAGTTAACCCGATTGGCACATTAAAGTCCTATGTATACTACCGATTGCATTTTGTGGCATATTTTGTAGTTTTGACAGGCTAATCATGCCAAGTTATTAAGACAGCTCTAGCAGGAAGAAGTAAAGTTGAACTAATTGCTGTAGATCAGATACTAGAAGAGGAGGAAAGCAAAAAGCAAAAAATTGGAGATGCCTTGCAATTTCGCAGTGACAGCGAAATTTTTGCAGCCTGCTCATTTTCTTGATCCCGTTTGACTTTTTGAACAATTTTTGTACCCTTCCTAAATTACCCGTCATGTAATAGAGAGAAGTTTATACATTTTTGTAATTTTCGTTATCCTTGGGCAGTATATAAGCCCCTTTATAGAGACATCTTGGGACAGTTACTTGATTAGTAATAAATTTGGGTGCGAAACTTTTATCTCTCCTGCCTTTTCTCCTTTTTCCTCTCATTTTCTCTAATTTTCCATTATTCTATCACCTACAAAATACCCTTGAGAATGACAACTCAGAGGATGAGTGGTTGAAACCCCTTTATCTAACGAGGAAGTTCACGGAGGATGATTCGAGGGTCGTAGGGGCTTCTCATATAGTTTCCATGCAATTATTTACTATAACTTGTGTGTTCCTTCCAACAATAGGTTCAAATCCCTTAGATGCATCTTAAAAAACCTGTACTTGGAAATCTTTTAACTTTCAGTGGATGCTTATTGGTAGATCCACTGAGATTCATTAGTTGCCAACTATAAGTCACTATAAGGTGGGTAGAGAGATATTTTCCCTTTGCACAGAGACTATGGTCCTTATCAAATGCCATCTTTCAAGGAAAATCATTAGGAATCCACTTCTTATAGCCACATGAAGATTTGGTCCGGGAATTAACTATAGGTCATCCTCCCCAACGCGTGGAAAAGGGTCCGAGAACCTCTCAGTCACCCTAGGAAACCAAACCCAGTAGCCTGATGCTTCAAGGAGCCTTCTTTTACATTTTACTTCATTTTTTTTTGTTTCAACCTTCAAACCCCTTATTTGACAAACCACGAATTCCAGTGATTCATTTGCCCAAAAAGTGCTTCATTTGCACAGGTTACTATGGGTTTTGGCGCTTTGCGTTATCAATATGTCCTGAATTAACCCGATTGGTACATTAAGGTCCTAGCTATACTACTGTTCACATTTTGTGGCATATTTTGTAGTTTTCATAGGCTAATCATGCCAAGTTGTTAAGATAGGTCTAACGGTAAGTAAAAGTTGAACTGAGCTCTTAGATTAGAAACGAGCAAGAGAAAGTAGAAAGTATAAAAAATTTGAGATGCCTACTGGAATTCGCGATGGCTAATTTTAAGTGATGCAATTTCGCGACCTTTGCGAGGCCCTAACCCCGTACTTAATGAATTTTAAGCGATGTTGTGAAATTTTGCGGCTGCTCAACTTTTCAATCTAGTTTGACTTTTTAACCAATTTTTATACTCTTCCTTAATTACCCTTCATCTAATAGTGAGCAGTTTATACATTTTTGTAATTTTTTGTTATCAGCAGGCGTATATAGAAGCCTTTATACGAGGCATCTTAGGACAGTTACTTGATTGAAAGTAATAATTTTTGGGCGCGGCTTTTCATCTCTGCCTTTCTCCTTTTTCCTCTCGTTTCTCTCATTTTCTCTTATTTTCTCGCCTGCAAAACACCCTTGAGAATTACAACTCAGAGGATGAGTGGCTGAACCCCCTTTATCTTTGTAGAGGAAGGTTACTGGAGGATGATCCAAGGGTCATGAGGGCTTCTCACAGTTTCAACACAGATATTTACTGTCATTTGTGTGTCTCCTTCCAACAATAGGTTCAAATCCCTTAGATACATCTTAAAAACGTACTTGGAAATCTTTTCTGATTCGAGTGCATACTTATTGGTAGATCCACTAAGATTCATTAGTTGCCATTTATAAGTCACTGTAAGGTAGGTCAAGGAGATATTTTTTCACTGCCTGAGACTATGAATGCTTAATAAATGCCATCTTTCAAAAGGAAAATCATTAGGAATCCACTTCTTATAGCCACATGAAGATTTGGTTCGAGAAATAACTATAGGTCATCCTCCCCAACGCGTGGAAAAGGGTCCGAGAACCTCTTAGTCACCCTAGGAAACCAAACCCAGTAGCACCTTTACTTCAAAGACCTTCTTTTTACATTTTACTTCTTTTTTTGGTTTGATAACTAAACCCACTTATTTTGACAAAACCACAATTAAAGCAAATTCTATTGCTAAAAAGTGCTATTTTCTTTGATTTACTATGGGTTTTGAGCGCTTTTTGCATTGAAATATGTCTAGTTAACCCGATTGGTACATTAAGGTCCTAGCTATACTACTGTTCGCATTTTGTGGCATATTTTGTAGTTTTCACAGGCTAATCATGCCAAGTTGTTAAGACAGGTCTAGCAAGAAGAAGTAAAGTTGAACTCAGAGCTGCCGATTAGAAACCATAAGAAGAGGAAAGCAGAAAGTATAAAGTTTGAGATGCCCTGCAAATTCGCAATGGCTGCAATTTTACGCAGCAACTAATTTTCATGTGGCTGATACCGCGGCCTCTGAAAATTTCTCGGTAACTATAATTTAACAATTATTCAGAGGTACTCGCAGCCTGCTCAACTTTTTAATCTCGTTTGACTTTTTAACCAATTTTTATACTCCTCCTTAATTACCCTTCATGTAATAGTGAGCAGTTTATACATTTTTGTAATTTTTGTTATCCTTGGGCAGTATATAAGCCCCTTTATACAAACATCTTGGGACAGTTACTTGATTAGTAATAATTTTGGGCACGAAGCTTTCATCTCTCCTGCCTTTTCTCCTTTTTCCTCTCGTTTTCTCTCATTTTCTCTTATTTTCTCGCGTGCAAAACACCCTTGAGAATTACAACTCAGAGGATGAATGGCTGAACCCCCTTTATCCTTGTAGAGGAAGGTTACTGGAGGATGATCCAAGGGTCATGAGGGGGCTTCCTAACGGTTTCAACCTGGTGTTCTTGTCATTTGTGTGTCTCCACTTCCAATAGGTTCCGTCGGTTATTCATCTTAAAAACTGTGCCGATGCTTTTTCACGGTTCGGTGGTTACTTATTGGTAGATCCACTGAGATTCATTATTTTCCATTTATAAATCACTGCAAGGTGGGTCAAGGAGATATTTTTTTACTGCCTGAGACATGAATGCTTAATAAATGCCATGCTGAAAGAAAATCATTAGGAATCAATTCTTATAGCCCTGTGAAGATTTGGTTCGAGGAATTAACTATGAGTCATCCTCCCAGCTAGCGTGGAAAAGTGCGAGAACCTCTCAATCACCACAGGAAACCAAACCCGGTAGCTTTGATGCTTGAGCCTTCTTTACATTTTACTTCATTTTTTTGTTTGAACGCTAAACCTTATTTTGAAAAAACCACGAATTCAAGCAAATTCATTGCCCAAAAAAGTGCTATTTGCACCACGTTTACTATGGTTTGGCGCTTTTGCATTGTAATATGTCTAGTTAACGATTGGGCTAAGGTCCTAGCTATACTACTGTTTGCATTTTGTGGCATATTTTGTAGTTTTCACAGGCTAATCATGCCAAGTTGTTAAGATAGGTCTAGCAGTAAGAAGTAAAGTTGAACTCAGAGCTGCCGATTAGAAACCAAAAGAAGAGAAAAGCAAAAAGTATAAAATTTGAGATGCCCTGCAAATTCGCAGTGACTGCGAATTTTGCGACGGCGAAATTTTCATTGCAGCTGCGAAACTTCGATGGCGAGAATTTTAAGCGATGACGTAAACTACCGCTGACGCAACGACTTTTTCAATCTCGTTGACTTTTTAACCAATTTTTATACTCTTCCTTAATTACCCTTCATGTAATAGTGAGCAGTTTATACATTTTTGTAATTTTTGTTATCCTTGGGCAGTATATAAGCCCCTTTATACAGGCATCTTGGGACAGTTACTTGATTAGTAATAATTTTGGGCGCGAAGCTTTCATCTCTCCTGCCTTTTCTCCTTTTTCCTCTCGTTTTCTCTCATTTTCTCTTATTTTCTCGCCTACAAAACACCCTTGAGAATTACAACTCAGAGGATGAGTGGCTGAACCCCCTTTATCTTTGTAGAGGAAGGTTACTGGAGGATGATCCGAGGGTCATGAGGGCTTCTCACAGTTTCAACACAGGTATTTACTGTCATTTGTGTGTCTCCTTCCAACAATAGGTTCAAATCCCTTAGATACATCTTAAAAAACCTGTACTTGGAAATCTTTTACAGTTCAGTGCATGCTTATTGATAGATCCACTTAAATTCATTAGTTGCCATTTATAAGTCACTGTAAGGTGGGTCAAGGAGATATTTTTTCACTGCCTGAGACTATGAATGCTTAAGAAATGCCATCTTTCAAAAGGAAAATCATTAGGAATCCACTTCTTATAGCCACATGAAGATTTGGTTCGGGAAATAACTATAGGTCATCCTCCCCAACGCGTGGAAAAGGGTCCGAGAACCTCTTAGTCACCCTAGGAAACCAAACTGATGGCTTCTTTGTGAGAACCTTCTTTACATTTTACTTCATTTTTTTTTTGGTTTCGACCTTCAAACCCACTTATTTTGACAAAACCCTGAATTCCAAAGCAAATTCATTGCCCAAAAAGTGCTATTTGCACCCAGTTTACTATGGGTTATGAGCGCTTTTTGTGTTGTAATATGTCTAGTTAACCCGATTGGTACATTAAGGTCCTAGCTATACTACTGTTCGCATTTTGTGGCATATTTTGTAATTTTAACAGGCTAATCATGCCAAGTATTTAAGACAGGTCTAGCAAGAAGAAGTAAAGTTGAACTCAAAGCTGCCGATTAGAAACCATAAGAAGAGGAAAGCAGAAAGTATAAAATTTGAGATGCCTATGAGTCGTAGTGGCTGCGAATTTTTGCGTGACTATGAATTTTAGCGACAACTGTAATTTCTCGATGCGCAAATTTGCGATGACTGCGAAAATTTTGCGACACAACTCAACTTTTAATCTCGTTTGACTTTTTAACCAATTTTTATACTCTTCCTTAATTACCCTTCATCTAATAGTGAGCAGTTTATACATTTTTGTAATTTTTGTTATCCTTAGGCAGTATATAAGCCCCTTTATACAGACATCTTTTGACAGTTACTTGATTAGTAATAACTTTGGGCACGAAGCTTTCATCTCTCCTGCCTTTTCTCCTTTTTCCTCTCGTTTTCTCTCATTTTCTCTTATTTTCTCGCCTGCAAAACACCCTTGAGAATTACAACTCAGAGGATGAGTGGCTGAACCCCCTTTATCCTTGTAGAGGAAGGTTCTTTGGAGGATGATCAGGGGTGTAGGGCTTCTTGAGTTACAACCGCAATTATTTCTTGTCATTTGTGTCTCCTTCCGACCCAATAGGTTCAAATCCCTTAGATGCATCTTAAAAAACCTGTACTTGGAAATCTTTTACAGTTCAGTGGTTGCTTATTGGTAGATCCACTGAGATTCATTATTTGCCATTTATAAGTTACTGTAAGGTGGGTCAAGGAGATATTTTCCTTTGCACGAGACATGAATGTATCGTGCAATCTTTCAAAAGGAAAATCATTAGGAATCCACTTCTTATAGCCACATGAAGATTTGGTTCGGGAAATAACTATAGGTCATCCTCCTCAACGTGTGGAAAAGGGTCCGAGAACCTCTCATTCACCCTGGGAAACCAAACCCAGTAACCTGATGTTTCAAGGAGCCTTCTTTCACATTTTACTTCATTTTTTTTTGGTTTCGACCTTCAAACCCCCTTATTTTGACAAAACCCTGAATTCCAAAGCAAATTCATTGCCCAAAAAGTGCTATTTGCACCCAGTTTACTATGGGTTTTGAGCGCTTTTTGCGTTATGTATGTCTAGTTCTTAGATTGGTATTAAGGTCCTAGCTATACTACTGTTCGCATTTTGTGGCATATTTTGTAGTTTTCACAGGCTAATCATGCCAAGTATTTGAGATAGGTCTAGCAGGAAGAAGTAAAGTTGAACTCAGAGCGGTCGATTAGAAACCAGAAGAAAAGGAAAGTAGAAAGTGTAAAATTTGAGATGCCCTGCAAATTCGCAGTGACTGCGAATTTTCGCAGCACTACGAAATTTCTTTGTAACTGCAAATTTTAGCGGTGACTGCGAAATTTTCGCAGCCTGCTCAACTTTTAATATTGTTTTACTTGTTAACCAATTTTTATACTCTTCCTTAATTACCCTTCATGTAATAGTGAGCAGTTTATACATTTTTGTAATTTTTGTTATCCTTGGGCAGTATATAAGCCCCATTATACAGACATCTTGGGACAGTTACTTGATTAGTAATAATTTTGGGCGCGAAGCTTTCATCTCTCATGCCTTTTCTCCTTTTTCCTCTTGTTTTCTCTCATTTTCTCTTATTTTCTCGCCTGCAAAACACCCTTGAGAATTACAACTCAGAGGATGAGTGGCTGAACCCCCTTTATCCTTGTTGAGGAAGGTTACTGGAGGATGATCCAAGGGTCATGAGGGCTTCTCATAGTTTCAACGCAGGTATTTACTGTCATTTGTGTGTCTCCTTCGAACAATAGGTTCAAATCCCTTAGATGCATCTTTAATAACCTATACTAGGAAATCTTTTAGGGTTCAGTGGATGCTTATTTGTAGATCCGTTGAGATTCATTAATTTCCGTTTATTAGTCACTATAAGGTGGGTCAAGGAGATATTTTTTCACTACCTGAGACTATGAATGCTCAATAAATGCCATCTTTCAAAAGGAAAATCATTAGGAATCCAGTTCTTTTTGCCACATGAAGATTTGGTTTGGGAAATAACTATAGGTTATCCTCCCCAACACGAGGAAAAGTGTCCGAGAGCCTCTCAGTCACCCTAGGAACCCAAACCCATTAGCCTGATGCTTCAAGGAGCCTTCTTTTATATTTTTCTTCATTTTTTTTTTTTTGTTTTCGATCTTCAAACCCCCTTGTTTTTACAAAACCCATAAATCCAAAGCAAATTCATTGCCCAAAACTCTTATTGCACGTTTACTATGGGTTTGAGCACTTTTGCGTTTATAATATGTCCTAGTTAGTTAACCCGATTGGCACATTGGGTCCTAGCCATACCTACGATGGCATTTTGTGGCATGGCACATAGTTTTTCACGGGCTAATCATGCCAAGTTGTTAAGGCAACTCTAGCGGAAGAAGTAAGTTGAACTCAAAGGCTGCAGTTAGAAACCAAAAGAATTAGGCTTGAAAGTATAAAATTTGAGATGCCCTGCAAATTCGCGATGGCTAGCAATTTTCAAAGCCTTCTTGAGAATTCACGAGTAGCTACTTGAAATTTTGCACGGACTGCGAGGCCGCGCGGTGCGAAAATTTTTCGCCTTGTTGCGAAATTTTCACCTGGTAATGAAATTTTCACGGCTGCTCTTTGATCTCGTTGGACTTTTTAACCAATTTTTATACTCTTCCTTAATTACCCTTCTTGTAATAGTGAGCAGTTTATACATTTTTGTAATTTTGGCTATCCATGGGCAGTATATAAGCCCCTTTGTACAGACATCTTTAGACAGTTACTTGAGTAGTAATAAATTTGGGCACGAAGCTTTAGCTCTCCCGCCTTTCCTTTTTTTTTCCTCTCATTTTCTCTCATTTTCTATTATTTTCTTGCCTACCAAACACCCTCTGATGATGACAACTTAGAGGATGGTGGCTCAAAGCCCGCCGTCATGAATTGGGTTATTGGAGGAGGATTCGAAAAGGGTCCTTTAGGCTCTCCGTTTCAGTGTTACTATCATTTGTGTGTCTCCTTCCAACAATAGGTTTAAATCCCTTAGATGCATCTTGAATGACCTGTACTTGGCAATCTTTTAGGGTTGAGTGGATGGTTATTGCTAGATCCACTGAGATTCATTAGTTGACATTTATTAGTCTCATACATAAAATTAGATTCGAGGAGATAGTTTTTCCTTTGCACGAGACTATGAATGCTTAATAAATGCCATCTTAACAGGAAAATCATTAGGGATCCAGTTCTTATAGCCACATGAAGATCCGGTTCGAGAAATGACTATAGATCATCCTCCCCAACGCGAGGAAAAGGGTTCGAGAACCTCTCAGTCGCCCTTGGAACCCAGACCCAGTAGCCTAATGCTTCAAGGAACCTTCTTTTACATTTTACTTCATTTTTTTTTATCTTCGACCTTCAAACCCCCTTGTGTATACAGAACCCTGAAATCCAAAGCGAATTCATTGCCCACAAAGTTCTATTTTGTACCCTGTTTACTATGGGTTTTGATCGCTTTTTGCATAATAATAAGTATAGTTAACCCGATTGGCACATTAAGGTCCTAGCTATACTACTGATAGCATTTTGTGGCATATTTTGTAGTTTTCACATGCATATCATTCCAAGTTGTTAAGACAGCTCTAGTAGGAAGAAGTAAAGTTGAACTTAGAGCTGCAACTCAGAAACCAGAAGAAAAGGAAAGAAGAAAGCAAAAAATTGGAGTCGCCCTACAATTTCACAGTGACTGTAAAATTTTTGCAACCTGCTCCTTTTTTTTATCCCGTTTGACTTTTTGAACAAATTTTGTACCCTTAATTACACTTCATGTAATTGTGAGCAGTTTATACATTTTTGTAATTTTTGTTATCCTTGGGCAGCATATAAGCCCCTTTGTATAGACATCTTAGGACAGTTACTTGATTAGTAATAAATTTGGGCACGAAGCTTTCAGCTCTCTTGCCTTTTCTCCTTTTTCCTCTCATTTTCTCTCATTTTCTCTTATTTTCTCGCCTACAAAACACCCTTTAGGATGACAACTCAGAAGATGAATGGCTGAACCCCCTTTATCCTTGAAGAGGAAGGTTACTTAAGGATGATTCCAAGGGTCATGAGGGCTTCTCACAGTTTCAACACAGGTATTTACTGTCCTTTGTGTGTCTCCTTCCAACAATAGGTTTAACTTCGTTAGATGCATCTTGAATAACCTGTACTTGGACATCTTTTAAGGTTAAGTGGATGGTTATTGCTAGATCCACCGAGATTCATTAGTTGCTATTTATTAGTCACTGTAAGGTGGGTCAAGGAGATATTTTTTCACTACATGAGACTATGAATGCTCAATAAATGCCATCTTATAAAAGGAAAATCATCAGGAATCCAGTTCTTTTAGCCACATGAAGATCTGGTTCGGGAAATGACTATAAGTCATCCTTCCCGATGCGAGGAAAACGGTCCGAGAACCTCTCAGTCACCCTAGGAACCCAAACCCAGTAGCCTGATGCTTTAAGGAGCCTTCTTTTACATTTCAATTCATTTTTTTTTTGTCTTCCACCTTCAAACCCCTTTGTTTTTACAAAACCCTGAAATCCAAAGAAAATTCATTTCCCAAAAAGTGCTATTTTGCACCCCATTTACTTTGTGTTTTTAGCGCTTTTTGCGTTGTAATAAGTCTAGTAAACCTGATTGGCACATTAAGGTCCTAGCTATACTACTGATCGCATTTTGTGGCATATTTTGTAATTTTCACAGGTTAATCATGCCAAGTGGTTAAGACAGCTCCAGCAGGTGGAAGTAAAGTTGAACTTAGAGCTTCAGATCAGAAACCAGAAGAAGAGGATAGTAGAAAGTATAAAATTTGAGCTGCCCTTCAAATTGCAATGACGCGACTTTCGCAGAATGTGCTGAAATTTCAGAATCGCGACTTCTTGCGCTGGATCGCAATCTTTCGCAATTTCGCTCAACTTTTTGATCTCGTTTGACTTTTCAACCAATTGTTATACTCTTCCTTAATTACCCTTCATGTAATAGTGAGCAGTTTATACATTTTTTTAATTTTTGTTATCCTAAGCAAGATATAAGCTCCTTGTGGCTTTACATCTGGGGACAAAGCATTTGATTTGTAATAAATTCGTCAAGTTTAACTCTCCCGACTTTTCTTTTTTTTCCTCTCATTTTCTCTCATTTTCTCTTCTTTTCTCGCTTGCCAAGCACCCTCTGAGCATGACAACTTAGAGGACGAGTGACTAAACCCCCTTCATCCTTGAAGAGGAAGGTTACTGGAGGAGGATTCCAAGGGTCCTGTGGGCTTCTCACAGTTTCAACGCAGGTAATCACTATCATTTGTGTGTCTCCTTCTAACAATAGGTTCAAATCCCTTAGATGCATCTTGAATGGCCTGTACTTGGCAATCTTTTAGGGTGTAGTGGATGCTTATTGCTAGACCCACTGAGATTCATTAGTTGACATTTATTAATCTCTATAAGGTGGGTCAAGGAGATAGTTTTTCACTGCCTGAGACTATGAATGCTTAATGTTGCCATCTTGAACAGAAAATCATTGGGGTGGTTCCAGCTTCTTATAAATTTCCACATGATGATCTGGTTCAGGAAATGACTATAGGTCATCCTCCCCAACGCGAGGAAAAGGGTCCGAGAACCTCTCAGTCACCCTAGGAACGCAAACCCAATAGCCTAATAAATGCCATCTTTTACATTTTACTTCATTTTATTTTGTCTTCGACCTTCAAACCCCTTTGTTTTTACAAAACCCTGAAATCCAAAGCGAATTCATTGCCCACAAAGTTCTATTTTGAACCCTGTTTACTATGGGTTTTGAGCGCTTTTTGCGTAGTAATCAGTCTTGTTAACCTATTTGGCACATTAAGGTCCTAGTTATACTACTGATTGCATTTTGTGGCATATTTTGTAGTTTTCATAGGCTAATCATGCCAAGTTGTTAAGACAGCTCTAGCAGGAAGAAGTAAAGTTTAACTTAGAGCTGTAGATCAGAAACCAGAAGAAGAGGAAAGCGGAGAGTAGAAAATTAGAGCTTTCCTGCAAATTTGAAGTGACTTTGAATTTTCGGCAGCTAGCATTTAAATTTCCTAGTAACGCGACCTTCGCAAAGGATCGTGAAATTTCACAATTTCGTCAATGTTTTGATCCCGTTTGACTTTTTAACCAATTTTTATACTCTTCCTTAATTACCCTTCTTGTAATAGTGAGCATGTATACATTTTTGTAATTTCGGCTATCCATACATATGCGCTTTCACATACATCTTTGCAAAACGCTACTGTTAGTGATAAATTTGGGCACGAAGCTTTAGCTCTCCCGCGTTTTCTTTTTTTTCCTCTCATTTTCTCTTATTTTCTCGCCTACCAAACACACTCTAAGGATGACAACTTAGAGGATGAGTGGCTAAACCCGCTTCATCCTTGAAGAGGACTACATCTGAGAGGAGGATTCCCAGGGTCCTTCTGCTTCTCAACGCTTTCCAACGCGAAAATAATATTATCATTTGTGTGTCTCCTTCCAAACATAATAGGTTCAAATCCTCTAGATGCATCTTCAATGACCTAGATTGAAAATCTTTTAAGGTTGAGTGGATGCTTATTGCTAGATCCACTAAGATTCATTAGTTGACATTTATTAGTCTCTATAAGGTGGGTCAAGGAGATAGTTTTTCACTGCCTGAGACTATGAATGCTTAATAAATGCCATCTTTCAACAGGAAAATCATTAGGGTTCCAGTTCTTATAGCCACACGTGATGATCCGTCTTCGTGAATGATCGTAGGTCATCCTCCCAACGCGAGGAAAAGGGTCCGAGAACCTCCTACACTACCCTGTGAAATTGAACCCAGCTCGATGCTTTGGGCGAGCCTTCTTTTTTACATTTTACTTCATTTTATTTTGTCTTCGACCTTCAAACCCCTTTGTTTTTACAAAACCCTGAAATCCAAAGCGAATTCACAAAGTTCTATTTTGAACCCTGTTTACTATGGGTTTTGATCGCTTTGCTAATAAATCGCCTATAACCTCATTGGCACATTAAGGTCCTATTGCGCCACTCATAGCATTTTGTGGTATATGCCTTGTAGTTTTCACAGCAAATACCCTGCCAGTTAAGACAACTCTAGCGTGAAGATGTGTTGAACTCGTAGCTACAACTCAAAACTTCTACAGTTGAGAAAAGCAAAGAGCAAAATCGAGCTACTCCTCGCACTTTGCAAAGATCACAAATTTTGCCATCGCTTCATTTTTTTGATCCCATTTGACTTTTTGAACAATTTTTGTACCGATAATTACCCTTCAAGTAGTAGTGAGCAGTTTATACATTTTTGTAATTTTTTTTATCCTTGGGTAGTATATAAGCCCCTTTATACAGACATCTTAGGAAAGTTACTTGATTAGTAATAAATTTGGGCGTGAAGCTTTCACCTCTCTTGCCTTTTCTCCTTTTTCCTCTCATTTTCTCTCATTTTCTCTTATTTTCTCACCTGAAAAACACCTCAGTGATGACAACTCGAGGATGAAGGGTCAGTTCTTATCCATGAAGAGATCTACATCGAGGATGATTCCAAGGGTCATCAGGGTTTCTCACAGTTTCAACACAGGTATTTTCTGTCATTTGTGTGTCTCCTTCCAACAATAGGTTCAAATCCGTTAGATGCATCTTGAATAACCTGTACTTGGAAACATTTTAGGGTTTAGTGGATGGTTATTGCTAGATCCACTGAGATTCATTAGTTGCCTTTTATTAGTCATTGTAAGTGGTGGGTCAAGGAGATATTTTTTCACTGCTCGAGACTATGAATATAAATGCCATCTTATAAAAGGAAAATCATTAGGAATCCAGTTCTTATAGCCACATGAAGATCTGGTTTGGGAAATGACTATAGGTAATCCTCCCCAACGCGAGGAAAAGGGTCCGAGAACCTCTCAGTCACCTTAGGAACCCAAACCCAGTACCCAGATGCTTCAAGGAGCCTTTTTTTACATTTTACTTCTTTTTTTTTGTCTTTGACCTTGAAACCCCTTTGTTTTTACAAAACCCTGAACTAAAGTAACCATTGCCCAAAAGTGCTATTTCAAACTCGCTTACTTTAGCGGGTCTTAGCGCTTTGCGCTGTAATAAGTCTAGCTTAACTGATCAGTACATTAAGGTCCTAGCTATACTACTGATCACATTTCAGGGCATATTTTGTAGTTTTCAGCTGTGTTAATCATGCCAGTTGTTAAGACAAATTTCAGTGGTGAGGAAGTAAAGCTGAAACCCAGAGTCACAGATTAGAAACTAGAAGAAGAGGATAGCGTAGCATAAAATTGAGTCACTTAAAAAATTCAAATACCGTGACTTTGCAAATTCGCGAAATTTCTTCAGAATCGCGACTACATGCGATCTACAAATTTCGCAGCCGCTCAACTTTTTCATCCTGCTGACTTTAACCAAATTTTATACTATTCCTTAATTACCCTTCATGTAATAGTGAGTAGTTTATACATTTTTGTAATTTTGCTATCCTCAAGATATGATTCGTGCTGCCATAGTAGTGTTCTTAAATCAATGTAATTCTATAATCTAAATTACTCCCATCGTCGTAGCGTAACTACCGCAAAGATAGCTGCTCTAGGATTGAACACAGGATGGAAGTCTTCAGATCAAATGATTTACAATATCAAAATGTGAATACTTGATTTTGATTTATGGTAAGTGTAAAAAGAAACTTCAAGCTGTTGTTACTGTACGGCCGATATGGTTACAAAGAGGTCCCCGAGTTCATTTCCTCGCATTGGGAGGATGACTCATTGTCAATTTCCGAACGGGACTTCATTTTGCCTTTAAAACTAAACCCTAATAATTTTCCTTTGGAGTAGAAAGCATTTATTTAGCATTTATGATTCTCGTTCACCTTTCTGCTGATGGACCAAAACACCTATACAAATTCAGACATTATCACCAAAGGACTATTATCTAACCCCAAAGAATAATGCAATGAAACTTGTTTGTTATGTTCTCATTCATTATACCATTAAAAGCGTTTTTCAAGAATAAATGATTTTCTTTCTAGTTTTGATCCGTGGATGTGCCAACGTGTTGTGCCTAATAAGCAGTAAATCGATTTAAGTCTAGATATCGATCCCACAGAGATCTCAAGTGAAATTTAATCAACACCTGACTACTCAAACTTCTGCATTGCCTGGATCTGTATAGGCAATTGGAATAAGTTTTGAAACCTTGAAATGTAAAATAGTTTTCCAAGATATGTGAATTATTAACAAAATGAATTAAAACTAAAATTCAAAATAACAAATTCAGACTAAATACCACATCTTTAAAGGAACATTGAAAGATCGCTTATCAGGAACATCAATTTCTCCAGATCGCATCAAATTTTGTTTCCATGAACCACAGATTTAAAACCCGCTCAAGGAATATGATAGCAATTTGGACTCCCATACCCCACTCGCTCATCATCTAAACTTCACTGCTTCTTTCAATGTAAAATTAGAGAACTACTTTAATCAAGGTTTCGGTTTCTCGATATTTTTCTTTTTCAATACTTCATACCAAGAACGATCAAATCCTTAGCGCCGGCGACATGCATGCACGGGTTTACACTGACCGGTTTCTCTTCTCAAAATTGGAACAAGCCATCCTTCCTTGATTAGATCCCTAAGCAACAAAGGATTGGACTTACTATTCGAATTGAGGTGACCTCTCTACTTGTTTAAATGGAAAAGTCATTCAACTCATTCTCGATTTCAAGTGAGAAGAGGATTTATCGATTTAAATTTACAGAGCTCATTAGATCACCATTATCACCAGATACCTTCGTAAATTGTTCATCACTCTCGTGATTGCCTTCGTGTCACCTGCAGGCCTCCTCGAAATCAAAGAATAAGACAATCCTATTATGCATAAAACACTTACAACGGATCACTCATGTAGAATACCCAAACTAGCAAGTAGATTTACAACCGATAGTTCAATAAATTCTGGAGCAAATTTCAGAAAGATAATTTCTGATAATGTAGTCTATTCAATGGAAGTCAATTTCTAGATCACTAGATTACACCCTACAATGGCTTCGCTGATCAAGAAACCATCAGAATCGAAAAACTGAAACCGACCTAAATTTGTCCTGAATTGCACAATCCAAGCAGCACTGAAGAAAAGAATTCGTATCTCACTTACTTTACCAGCCTAAAGTCCAGATCCAAATTTGAAAAATAACAAACTAATCTAAAATAAAATCAAAATAAAGAAAAAGAAAATTAAAATACAAGAGCCTCTACCACCTGCATCTCTTTTCAAATTACGAGAGTCGCTTTCCTTAGTAGCAAAATTGCGCATTTATAGGTTCTCCCAAGTTAGGCCCTAAATTCGATGTATCTCCTTCTGGATTTTAGGTTAACTGGCCCATTTAGTTGTTAATGTCACGACCTAGATTCTTTGTTGCGACCTCAGTTGTCGCAGCTACGTCGCATAAGCTTTTATTTGGTCGCGACTTGCCTTTAACATCCCTTAGATCTGATGTCGCGACCGTTAAATGACGTCGCGACCTTCTTTACTTGGTACCGATGTCGCAACCATCGAATGGATGTCGCTAACGCCGAATGACGCCGCTAATTTTCTATACTACGATGTCGCACCGCTGAATGACGCCGTACCTTCTTTACTAGAAGGATGTCGCGACTAATCAATGATGTCGACCTTCTTCTAAATGATGTCGCCGATCACGAATGACGCCGCGACCTTCTTTACTTGCGTACCGATGTCGCGACTCACCGAATGATGGAGCCGACCTTCTTCTTTACGCCTGATGTCACCACCGAATGACGCCACGACATCTTCTCGATTCGTTGTTGATGTCACTCTATGTCTCATTTCCTTGAAAATCTTATGTCGCGACTTCTATTCGAGCGTCGCGACCGCATGTGTACTCGCTTGCCTTCAATTCTTTCGCTACTTCGAAATTGTGTTGCGACATCATATCTTGTTCTTCATTAATTTATGGTTGCCCTAATTGAGTTTCTATTGGCGACTGCACGTTTCGCTTCTTCAATACTTCTTACGTCGCGACCGGAGTTTCTGCGGGTCGCGACCTTGATGTGACTTTTCATCACCGCCAAAGCTTACACAACAGTCCTTTCTTTCGCATTCTCCTGTTGTAACATCATTAAGCCAGCTTATCATTCTTGCTCAGCCAGTTTCCGCTCCTTTTACTGCATTATCTTCTTTCTCTTGAATTCCTCACGCATAGTTTTGAGAATTATTCAACATTATTAATAAATCAGCCTTTATAGATAGAAATTAATCGTAAATGGACTGAAAATGGATGACTTTTAAGCTCATCAAACTCCCCAACTTAAATTCCTGCTTGTCCCTGCCAAAGAAAAGAAAGAATTGCTCATTCCTCAAACAAATCCAGACATTTTTCTCTCAGATTGTTTTACAAAGCTTGCATCCAATTTAATTGAAATACTATAATTGCATTCTTTTCTGTATATCTAGTTTCAAGTCCAGATGAAGGTTAGTCATTACTCAATCCTGTGTACAAAACTAAATTGTTGAATTTGTTTTATAAACAATAGTCAGTTGATCCTGTTGAAAAGGAGGTTGGTCTTCTTCCTCTTTTCATAGTGAGTCAGTTAACCCTCTGAAGTCCTTCACAGTTTTGATCCTTTCTAGATTTTCCAAATTCCATATGCTTGTTGTTCATATTGATCTCCACTAATGTAGGTAATTCCAACCTTCAAGATCAATCAGGTCTTTCAGGCTTGTAATGTCAGGCTTGGGTCATGGGTAGGATGGATGGAACTTTTTAGGTTAAGATTACCCAGACTCTTTCTCCTTTCTTACTTAACTGTTGCCTTCCTTTTTTCTTGCAACTTCTTTAGTTGATTCTTGATTCTTGCCACGGTACGGTGATCCGGAATCAACAAAATTTGTTCCTATACTCCGCCTACTGCCGTAGTCAAGCACGCAAGATATTGTTCAGGGTCGAACACGGGGACGGGTTTCATCCCACGAATGATTCATTAATGTTTGAAAATGGTGAGACTTTGTTTTGGGATCTTTGATTTGCTAAAAATAGGAGTTGGTTGTTCATCGATAACCGAAATAGCTTAAACTGAAAGTGTGAAATGGTAACCTTGAAGGCTTGGGTCACTAGCTTGATAACACGGGGGTGTTAAAGTGTCCTTGGGTTATTTCCTCTCATTAGGGCTAATGACATATAGTCAAAGCCAAAACCGGATATTTGTTTAGCTATAAAACCTAACCCTAGAACTACTCCTATTTGAGTCAAATCAAATACTAAGCATTCAATGTCCCAGCTTAGTTTGAAACTCCTAGCATTTTAACCTCATTTCAATAATGGCTCAGAATGACATCTAAAGAATGTCAATGCATCTACCATTAAGAATGCACTGAACCCTAAAGCATGACAAGTATTGACCAAAGGAAAGACATTAAATGGCATTAAACCCTAGTTTGGAAAGTTTGGAACCATAAATGCAAGACTGCATTCATTTAAAGCATGAGGACAACCCCAAAGAAATTTCCTGTAATTAAGCTATCAAATCCTCCTCTTCAAGGCTTTGAGGCTTAGCCAAGCATCCCTTGAGTTGTCATCCTCAAGGGGTGTGTTTGGTAGCCGAGAAAATGAGAGAAAGAGGAGAGAGAAAAGAGCAAAATAAAACCTAAAATGAAAAGCTACGAGAAAGCTTGCATAAAAAATGGAAAGTTAGGGTTACAAAGTTGTAGGGAAGCTTATATAGTCAACCCCAATGTGTGAAATGACAAAAATGCCTAAAATATGAAATTACATTAGACAAATGGCAATTAATCAAACGTAGTCGCTTGGAATCAAAAATATAAAAACACAGGGCAACACTCGCTATGTGGAATTTCGCTGAAGATATTTAAAATTTCGCTTATAAAAGCATGAATTTCGCTAAGCTAGCGAATATGAGATAGCGAATAAAATTTCCATGATAGCGCACTCGCTAGGCCATCGAAAGAAGCTTGGGCCAAAATTCTTGCATAGCTTAAAATTTGGTTAGGATTACAAATTTTTATGATTGCGAAATTCAGAATCCCAGCGAAATTTTCGTAAAGGTATAGTGAAAATTTGGTTCTCCGCTTGCTTGTTTTGCCACCATCACCTTTCATTAACTTCCACTTCACATTTCCTCATTTTTGCTGATGAAATCACCAGAATCCTCAAAGATTACGCACCAACTCGACATCAACCTGGAAATTACGGTCGAGGCTCGCAAAAACCTGCAAATTACCAAAACAAACTCAAACGGGATCGGTACTCATGACTCCGCACATGTCAATTGGCTCAATTCATATGATTAGTGCGCAAAAAGCACTCAAAACCTATCTTGAATAGAGCTCAAAATAGCACTTTTTGGGCACTAATCAATTCCCCCAAACTTCATCCTTGGGGTATCTTCTTGATTTCTTCTATTTAAAATTGTTCATTCCAATTTCTCATTTGTATTTCTCACTGTTGGAACTTTTTCTCTGCCACCATTCAGGAATAGTGCAATGTTCTTTCTTTTAGGCTTCTAACACTTTAGCTAACTTTTGGGTTAGTAGCTCCTATACCACAAGCTTGGTTTTAGGGTACTGGGTGTTGAAACACCCCTAAGAACTTAATTGTTCAAGAGAGTTAGGCCACAAGACAAAACTTCTTCCTTTAAACTTTCTTTTCTATTGTATCCTCCTGCTTTAGATCTTTCTCTCTTCACCCTTTTCTATATTTCCCCTTTAGTTCTCCAAAGAAAAACTACTCCTCCAAACTTTATCTCTTCCTCCTTCTTTGAATTTTGGGTAATTGTAGTTCTTTACTATGATTAATTATCTAGGATGGCTTTTTGGATTTAAAGGGCTTGTTTTGGAAGATAAGAATTGTTTTGGCTCAAATTGTGTGAACTAAGGTGTATGCAGAAGCATATAAATAAGGGTGGCTAGAATGGCCTAAATCGCTAAGGATGGCTCATCATTTCTTGTTAGTTGCATCACTCTAGATTTCGCCTTGATCAATAATCTAACAAGTTATAGAATCTGGTTTGATTAACTGTGATCAACCCCCAAGGATGTCTGACTCACTTCAACGGATGAGGAGTTGGGCATAATCTAAGGCTCACTGTGTTCTTGGCTCATTGTTTATACTTCCAAACTCAAAATATATTTTAAGTTCTTCAATTGTATAACCTTCCTTTATCTCGACTCATCAACTAAATTCAAGTCAATTATGCAATTTGTGTTTCAATTCAATTATAATGTATTCCGCCTCTTTATTCTGCAATTATTGTGTTTCAAATTCTTATCTTCTGACCAAACTACTTTTGACCCAGCTCAGATTATGATATGTCAGCATTTTCATTCCTGAGCTAAATCCTACTGTTATTCTTCTAACAATTAAAGCAAAAGTAACACAATCTAACTTTCAGACAACATCAAACAAATTTTTTATTTTTTTTATTTTATTCATGAGATTAAAGCGTGCTGAGTAACAAACAGTCGAAGTGAGTGGAGAGATAGGATAAATCAATGGGAAGGTCTATTTTCTTCGGGAGGAGCAAAGATGCTGGGAGGATCCAGACTGCTGCAGCCAAATTAGGGGTTGAATTCCTGGGAAACTCATTTCCCCAGCTCCTCTTCTTCGCTTGTCATTCTCCTCTCTATTTGCTCTTCAAGGATCAATTCATTGGTAAGATCGACCTTTTTATTCAAATCATCTTGCCTTTTACCCAATGTGTTCATTGTGTGCTCCATTTCAGTCATGACTTCTAAAAATTTAGAAAGATTATTGTTGATCAAATCCAAATTTTCAAGCCAGACTTTTCTTCTAAAGGCATCTTTGTCATCAAGCTCTTGATCTCTTTCCTTCATCTCTCTTCAAGTCCTTGAACATCGATATAGAGGAATTTGAATCCCTGATTCGTCTTTAGTTTCGCTTCCCGGCCCGAGTCCCTTTCTTTACAGTTTTAGTAGTTGAGGAATCAATAACTGATTGTTGTAAAATGACTCGCGGCTCAAATTAACTTCTTCAAAGAGATCATCTCTTTTCCTCCATTTCCTTCTTGAATTTTTCTTGATGCTCCAGGATCTCTTTCATCTGCACTTCCCTTCTGCTTATTTCTTCTTCCCATTGCTAATCTCTTCTTTTCAATTTCACTATATACTTTTCTCGTCTGTCGCCCTTTTCTCACCATGATCTTGCTTTCACTATTTCATACACTTCCTCTATAAATTTTTTGCTGAGGCTCCATTTCTCTTCTCTTCTTCCATACTCTTCCGAATGGAACCGAGCACTTCCATTATTTGATTATTCCCCCGGGCTCCCCTGCAGCTTTCACCGTGCCCCTCTCAAATTCACTGCTCCTTCTAGTGGGAGAGCCGGCCAAATGGGCGGAGAAATCTATGGGACTTCTCTTTCATTATGTTCTTTATCTCCGCAAACGTGCAGGTGTTCCTCTGGTTGTGCTTGATCTTCAAACTTAAGGTGTCCTCTTCCCGTCTTTGCATTCTCATTTTCTTCTCTCGAATCCGCTCTACTATAACCCCTTTTCTTTCGATTCCTCAGCCCTTTCTTACTCCCACAGAGTAGCGGTGAAATCTTGTAAACCCTTCTTATTCTTTCCCAAGCTCCTTCACACTAGCCTCAAACATAGCCTTGTGATGGTTGTCGCGAGGGATCAAACCCTTTTATTACCTTCATGATATCCTTCATTATCAGTTTTCAATGATACCCAGCAATTGTTCAGACTTTCTCAAAGATGGCATAGAGAATGATTGCTTTTGTTCTTACCGTGCATGCTTGGTAGGGACCATAATGTACAGAAACAAACCATACCTTCGCTCTTCCGCCAAATCTCCTACAAGTTTATAATCTTTTCCTTCACCCATTTCACTTTACCGTCCGTTTCAACTTTCTTGCTATCTTTCACTCAAGCAGAAGATTCACATCTCTTGTATTTGGATCCATGCTTTTTCCTCCATTTCAGACATACTTCATTTTATGGTTTCAGCCCCATGGCACCCAAAACTCCTCTGACATAAACAGAGTTCTCCTTCCTCCTAACCAGTCGAGGAAAATTCCCGTACGCATCGCCCATATCCGTACTTTGATGCTCAGAGAATTTTCCCCACCCTCTTGTTCAATCAGCCTTTGAAAGGGAAATTAGTTGGCTGAGTTCTTCTCCTACAAACCCTTCCAAAGATAGTACTCTATTCCGCATTGAGTAAGTTTCCTTTGAGACACCCGTCTTCCTCTCCTTCTTGCCGCTTTTCTTCCCTTTTCCCCTCTGCCGCTTTGTAACTCAAGCACCAGGTTGTTCCGACGACTGCTTCCTCCTCGGTGTGTTCCGTATGAACTTCCCCTTCAATGAGCATACTCCTCCATGATTTCGCTCGATTCGACGAAATGAAGGTTCAAGAGCCAGAGGAACTGACGGTTTTCAGGAAGAAATTTTATGGATCTAGGGTTTGCAAGAATTGAAAACCAGAGAATATAAGATGAAGAGTTGTTTTGCTTCAAGGAAGATATGGTGGGTGAAGGAGTTTCAACAGCCGAGAATTCAACTATTGTGGGCTTTATTACTTCATTTATTCAGACTCGTCATGACTTAAATTTCAGCCGCAATTGTGTGCTGTCATTAAATTTTGGGCAGAATTAAGTCGCCACCGCACACTTTTCTCTTATGTCGCGACTATTATTTGGTTTGGTCGCGATATAAGTAAACCGTAGGAGGACAAGCACATCGCCAAGACATCGTATTTTACAGACATAGTTGGAGTTGTTGCGAATTTCACCACTCTTTGAAGGAATTGTTCTTGTCGCGACCAAATGTTCGTCACATTCACCGTCACACATAACTTTGGTCACACTGCGTTCCTTGTTCTTCCTTCCGCATCGACTGCTATACTCAACTTCTCGCCGCGGATAAATCTGGTCGCGACTTAGTCTCGCACTTGCCCTAAATTTGATGATCGCACGCCTTTCACCCTTACACTCGCACATTCTTAGCATCCATTTAATCATTCCCACACATCAATTCAAACATGTATTCTATTCAATTTTTACAGAATTTATGTAGGGAGAAGAATACTCCCTTTTTCAAGTCGCTCTTTCCTGTGAATTGCTGGAGTTGTCCTGGAGTTTGTTCCTTCTCACCTAAGCCATTTGATTCAAGACAAGATAACATCAGAATAATTTCAAAAAGGATTAAATCTGATCAAGACACAAGTATGTCCCAACAAATCATGACTAGAACTAAAGAAATTCAAAATGAGTAATAAAAAAAAAATATTTCAAAGTTTATATAAAGAATCAAAAATCTATATGGGTCGCTTCCCACGAGTGCTTCCGTTTGAGTCCTTAGCTGACTAGCCGCTTTTAAGCCTTCTCTCTCTCAATTCACCAAATTCGAGTTCTTCTTGTATTCTTCTCCCTACCGAGATAGTGCTTCAGCATTCGACCACATTAACCTTGAATTCCTTTCCCCAACATCACCCTAAGTGTTACCGCTCTAAAGGTAGTACTGACACCACCGTATATGGTCCACTCCATTCGATTTCAACTTCCCCGAAATAATCTTAACTGAGCAAACAAGAAGACCTCGATCCCCCCGCTCTGAACTCTTTCCTCATAATCCTTTGATCATGTCATTTCTTTGTCTCTGGTCTCAGATATTCTAAAGATTATCATAGGCTTCATTTCTCAAGATTTCCATTCATATTCATTAGAGTAGCTCTCTTCCTTTGCCATTTTGAAATTGAAGTTCAGCTTCTTGATGGCCCACATTGCTTTATATTCTAGTTCAAGAGGGAGGTGACATGGTTTGCTAAAGATCACTCAGATGGGACATCCCAATAGAGTTTTGAATGCAAATTCGTAGCTTCAAAGTGCATCAATAGTCAGCCACTGCTTTCCCGTCAACTTACAAATTTTTTCCATGATCCTTTTAATCTCCCTATTGGAAATTTCTGCTTGTCCATTAGTCTGGGGATGATAAGCTAAGCTCATAATATGTTTGATCCCATACCTGCTCATGAGCTTTGCAAATATTTTGTTTGCAAAGTGGCTTCCACCATCACTAATGATAGTCCTGGGTGTTCCAAATCTGCTCAAAATGTTCTTTTGCAAGAAGCTCACAACCGTGTTAGCATCATTCTTTGGACAAGCTATTGCTTCCACCCATTTGGAAACATAATCCACTGCTAGCAGTATGTACAAGTTTCCAAATGATGATGGGAAGGGTCCCATAAAATCTATCCCCCATACATCAAAAATTTGCACCACTAATATGCCTCGTAGGGGCATTCTTCTTATTTCGTCGCTGATATTTCCACCTTTTTGGCATCTATCATATACTTTGACTCCATTCAACACGCTCAAGATAGGCCAATAAAAACCTGATTGAGTATCTTATGAGCCGTTCTTTCTCCGAAAAATGTCCTATATGGTGATGTGCATGGACATTCATATTCACAATTTTGCATTGTCTCACTCTCTTCCGCACACACTTATAATCATGTCGCACCCTTTAAATAGCAAGGTCATCCTGAGATGTAGTGCAATTCTTGCCTAGCCCCGAGCTTTCTTCTCTGTTGGTAGCTAAATTCAAAAGGGACTACTCCACAAGCCAAGTAATTCACAATATCAAGACACCATGGAAGTCGAATGAAAATTGAAATGGGGCCGCTTCATCTCGAAGTTCTCTGTTAGTCCCGCTCCTCTTCTTTCGCCTTTGCTTCTTCTTCTGCTCCCAGACAAGTGATCAGCTATCACATTGTCACAACCTTCTTATCTTTAATTTCCAGATCAAACTCTTGTAATAGTAGCACCCACCTTATCGCCCTGTTTGGCCTTTTGACATCGCATATTTGATCACGCATGATCTGCAGGAACTATAACACGTGGGATCCCAAATGTATGGCCCGATTTCTACAAGCAAAACTATGCTAGCATCTCCTTTTAGTAGTTGAATAGTTTTCTTGGGCTTCATTGAAGGTTCTCACAGCATAGTATATAGCTCACCTTTTCTTTGCCCCAATACAAAATTCTTATTGGGAGGTACCCACCCACTACACATTACTAATCCCCTCGATCCTACTCAGTAAACATGATTGGTGCTTGAACTAATCTGATCTTGATTTCTTCTAAAGGTTGTTTTTGCAGAGTCATCAAAACTAAATTCTCAGGTCTTTCAAAAGAATCGCATAATGGTCTCGCTATTTTTGAGAAGTCTGGCGAATCTCCTATAATCCAAAGATGTCCCAAGAAATCTCCTATCCCTTTTATCGTTGTGGGTGGTGCAAGAGTCTTGATAATCGTAAACCTTGATTGGTCCACTAGTCCCTACAGAGCAGAAATTTTATCAAGAACAATACTCTTCGGTTACCATGAAATGGCACTTTCCCGCTTTTAAAGCTAGTCGCTTTCAACCTCGTGATCTTTGAAGACCAAGCTTTCCAAATTGTTTAGAAATGCTCAAAACGGAACTATATACTGGTGAAGTCATCCATAATCTCCATGACCTCTCAACCAAATCTCGAGAACGATGGACATCATACACCTTCAGAGTAGCGTATATTGCACAACCCAAATGGCATCCTTCACAAAGGTGCCATAAGGGCATGTGAATGTGGTTTTCTCCTGGTCATCAGGTGCAATAGCAATCTGATTGTAGCCGGAATACCCATCCAAGAAACAAAAATGAGGGTGCCCTACTAACTTGTCCAACATTTGATCAATGAAAGGCAATGGGAAATGATCTTTCCCGGTCAAGCTGTTCACTTCCGCAATCGATACATACTTCCATCCTGCTATCGTTTTGTCGAATTAACTCATTTTTTTCATTTCTGATCACAAAGAAAACCCACCTTCTTTGGAAACTACATGGACCGGCTAATCGACCTGGTCTGAGATTGCATATATAAAACCAGCATTCAACCATTTGACCACTTCCTTTTCGACTACTTTTCATGACCGTCTACTTTCTTGATGTTCAAGAGATGGTTTTGCATTTTCCTCCCAAAGTACAGAGATTTTGTTATTACATACGACTTAATCGATACCCTTTAATTCATCTATCGACCGCTAAATTGACTCCCGAGCACTCTTCAAAATTCTCAACAACTGCTCTTCAAGATCACCGAAGCCCAGCGTAGATAATCAACGGCTTACTTTTTGGTAGCGCTCCAAGTAAGTATACTTCGCATGATTTCGACAACTCTTTAAAACTAACCCCTTCTGCATCAGTCTCTTTGATGAAATTCCTTCTTCATTTTATCTCCATTGTCAATTTCGTTACTTAAGACTCATCACTTTTCTGCGTAGAGTGCAAAACCGATAAAAGTGGAAAATTAGAATTCAACACCTTTAAGATATCGAATTCATCTCATTTTCATTGATAGAAGTCGAAGTACTACAATCAACATAATAACATTCGTGAGTTGTTGGAGAGATAGACATCATCTTTTTCACCAACTTGTAAATCTTCCATCTGGGTAGGTCTAAATTCTTTCAAACTTTGGAGCACATTGAAGTCACCGCTTCTTCTCCAACTCCCCGAGAGTGAGAACTCCTTCTCGCATATCTATTCATAATAGTTCCATTGCTAGAATGGCCTTCCCAGCAACATAGGGACTTGTGAATCTTTCTTCAATGTCCAGATGATAAAGCTCGACAGAAAACAAATTTCCCCACCTTAACAAGCACGCCTTCACGACTTTCCGTGCTCTACCCATTGTTCTATCTCTTATTTGAAGATAACAAGAGTGTGGGAGTAAGCCCCCAAGCTTACCGCACGTATAATGGCATTGTTTATACTGCACCGGTCAAAGAGCCTTTGAATTCCCCAAATCCTCCAATGGTGCAAGAATTGTGAAACTTCCCGGGTCTTTCATCTTCTCCGTAAATTCTTCTTTATCATCGCATCGCAAGTAGCAATGTATTCACTACTCCTTCCCTCTCGCAAATCTTCTTCGCTTCGTAATTTCCTTCAGACCTGCATGAAGTGGCATTTTGAGTTACCACTTTGAATGACATGCTTACCTGAACTTCGGAAGGTTTTCAAAACCTTGCGAATCGCTCCTCTATCTTTGACTTTTGCAATCTCAAGTGAATGGGACTGTGCATAGAGTTCGGGCTTTCTGCTTCTTTTTCTTCTTCATATCGCTTCCTTCTTTCTTTCTTTCTCCATGACTCAGCATTTTCTGTGAAGCCTCTTCCTCCCCTTGTCGCTCTTCATCTTTCCCCGACTTTCCTTCTCTAATTCTTCCCACTGAGCCAAGACTCATACTCTGATTTTCTTCGTGTCACTAGAAAAAGCATCTTTCATCTAATTCACAGGTCGTATCAAGCTCGCCTCTATTTGTGTTTCCAGCTTTGAGAGAGGCATTGCGGTCTTCTCAAAATTTTGAGAATTGGTATTTGAAGCCTAATTTGTTAGAACTTTGTTCATGGAAGTTCAATAGCTTTATTTTCCCCATGAATTACAAAGATCCGGTCTTCAAAGGTCTAAGCCTGACCTTGGATATTCATTTCGCCTCTCCCCGTGGCCGCCATTGAACCTTGGTGAAGCATACCTCTATCGAAATTTTGCCTATGTCTCGGGACATGTTTGGTGGCTCCTCCACCATAAGAGAAATTCTCATGGTTCCTTAATGTCGGGTATAATGGGTCGTTGTTAGGTTAGGCTTGAAATGACATGCTCTCTACTCATTCAAATAGTTAGCTCCTCCATTGAATAGAAACCTCTTCGCGCCTCCCTCACAAAGATTATTTACCCTTCCTTCTCTTTCCATCGTCCTATCTCATTTTGCAGTTTCTTTATCCAACCGATGCATAAATGCATCCACTGGGCCTCAAGGCGTACATCTGTTCAGCTCAATCATTCCATTTCCTTTAGCTCTACCGTCAAGCCTCCCGAGGATTTAGAAGGAGGTTTCATGCCACCTAGCAAGATCCTCGACGCTTGTCTGGGCTTTTCGCTTCTTCTTCTTCGAATGCTCGCGCAGTTAGTCGTGCATTCTCAAATTATACCGCTTCAGGTATAATCTATAAAGTGGTAAGATGTCCATTTCAGGTCTTCAGGTCTATCCTGCATGGGCCATCTCTTCGCCACTCTCGTATCTCTCCCAAAGGGGGCTGCACTCTCATCCTCCCTCTTAAAAGTAGTAATTTCCTCTCTCAGCTCGTATGAGGTGGATGGAGGAGAATCTCGCCTGTAAGCTTCCATCGCGCCTATTCCCATGTATTAACAGATCCATATGGTAGTGAGTTAAACCATGATGCAACTATATCTCTTAAAGAGAATGGAAACAATTGCAGCTTAATAACTTCTGGTCTCACACCATTCAATTTAATTGTATTGGCCATTCTTAGAAACCTTCCCAAGTGTTCATTGGGATCTTCGTATAGTGACTCGAATTGGTTCTGCTAACCATGGTGATCGGGCAATGGCTCAGCTCAAAATTGTTAGCATCTATCACCGGGCTGTCTCACCACAGTATTCATCTCGATAATCGGTTCCGTAAGTCCTCCATGTCTCACTCTCGAGGTAGCTTCACAAGGACACTGTCGATTGCTCCCAATCTTTCGTCTGCTTACCCTATTTCTCGTGACTCTTAACCTTTCTAAATTCTAAGTGTTCTTTCTCGATCCGTTGTCTAATGGCACACACCCGCCCCGCTCGTGCATTAATTAACTCCCCGAATTATAATATACCGAGATCAAAAGGAGTCAAGGATACCTAAAATTGTATTTAACATGAAAAGCTCTTCAAAAATTTCAGTAGCTTGCTAAACTACTGCTATTGAATCATATTTTTGCAAATTTTCTATTTTCTTTTTCTAATTTATGTCCAAATTAGTATTTTGCTTTTTGGTCTGAATATTGATTCACCAAATTCTTTTCATCCCCGGCAACGGCGCCAAAAACTTGTTCACCTATTTCAGTGATGGACCAAAACACCTATACAAATTTGTGACATTATCACCAAAGGACTATTATCTAATCCCCAGCAATAATGCCACGAAACTTGTTTGTTGTGTTCCTTATCTATTATAATCGATTAAAAGCGGTTTTCTAAGAATAACCATTTTTCAGTTTCGATCCGTGACGCCGCAAGTACTGTGTCGAACAAGTAGTAAATCGATTGAAGTCCATATCAATCCCATAGAGATCTCAAGAATTCCTCAATCAACTACCCCTCACCACTCAAACTCTATACTCATTTTGGACTCGTGATAGGTAATCGAACTCAGCTTTTGCAACCTGAAATGTAAAAATAAGCTCCAAGATATGTGAATTATTAACAAAATGAATTAAAAACCGAAAAATTCAAAATAACAATCTGGGATCGAACAATTATCTTTTAGCAAAGATCAAAAGACCGCTTATCAGGAATATCAATTTCTCCGTAGATCGTAACGAAACTTTGCTTCATGAACCACGATTAAAACTCCGGTCCAAGGAATATGATAAGGCAAACTGATCTCTCCATACCCCACTGCTCATCATCTAAACTTCACTGCTTCTTTCACACGTAAAATTAGAGAACTACTTTTAACTGAAAGGCCTTGTTTCGATATTTTTCTTTTTCAATACTTCATACCAAGAACGATCGAAACCTTAGCGCCTAAGACATGTGCATAGCATGGGTTTTTTCATACACTTCGACCGTTTCTCTTCCTCAAAATTGGAACAAAGCTCATCCTTTCATTGATTAGATCCTTGCTAACACTGGATCGACTTTACTATTCGAATTGAGGTTACCTCTCTACTTGTTTAAATGGATAAGTCATTCAACTCATTCTCGATTTCAAGTGAGAAGAGGATTTATCGATTTAAATTTACATAGCTCATTAGATCACCATTATCAAATTTGTATACCTTTCAGAAATTGTTCATCACTCTCAGGATTGCCTTCTCTGTGTCACTCAGAGGGCCTCCTGGAAATCAGAACAATAAGACAATCCTATTATGGGTATAAAACACTTACAATGGGATCAATTACAGAATACCCAAACCAACAAGTAGATTTACAAACTGATAGTTCAATAGCCTCTGATAAATTTATGCAGGAAAGATAATTTCTGACAACAGAGTATATTCAATGGAAGCTGGGTTTCTAGATCACTAGATTACACCCTACAATGGCTTGCTGATCAAGAAAACCACTGTAAATCGAAAACTGGAAATCCGAATTCTAAAATTTGTCTGGAATTCAAACAATCTAAGGCAAGAACAAAGAAAAGAATTCTCGTGACTCAAATTTCTACTTTAACAGCTAATGTCCAGATCCAAATTTGAAAGAAATAACAAACTAATCTAAAATAAAATCAAAATAAAGAAAAGAAAATTAAAATACAAGAGCTTCAGCTACCCATATCTCTCTCGCCGAGCCGCTTTCCTTTAAGAGTTCGCGCATTTATAGGGTTCGTTAAATTCTAAATTCGATGCATCTCCTTGTGGATTTCAGGTTAACTGGCCCATTTGGTTGTTAATGTCGCGACCTAGATTCTTTGTCGCAACCTCAGTTGTCGTAGCTACGTCGCAAATGCTTTTATTTGGTCGCGACTTGCCTTTAGCATCCCTTAGATCTAATGTCGCGACCGCTGAATGACGTCGCGACCTTCTTTACTTGCAATTTCGATGCCGCTGACCACCGAATGATGTCGCGAACCTTCTTTCCTACAAATGATGTCGCGATCACGAATGACGCCGCTGAATCTTCTCATTTAAAAATGATGTCGCGACCGCTGAATGACGTCGCGACCTTCTTTCTTTGCAACTGATGTCGCGACCACTGAATGATGTCGCGACCTTCTTTCCTTACAAATGATGTCGCGACCGTTGAATGACGCCGCTGGTCTTCTTTACTGCGGTACCGATGTCACGACCATCAATGATGTCGCATTCCTTCTTTACTTATGCCCGATAGTCGCGAATTAATCAATTATGTCGTAAATCCTTCTTCTTTACGCTTGATGTCGCACCTTTTATGTTCGCCTCTTGAAAATCTTATGTCGCAGAACTTCTATTCGATGTCAAGCGATCTCCATGTCTATCGCTCTACTAATTCTTTCACTACTTCACTCAGAGCCGCGACATCTTATCTTGTTCTTCATTAATTTATGGTCGCCTAACTAGAGTTTCGCTGTGACTCGCAGACGCTCTTCATCTCGCCATCTCTTATAAGTCGCGATCGGAGTTTTGTGGTTGCAACCTGATGTGATTCTTCATCACCACAAAAGGCCGCTACAACAGGTCCTTTCTTCCTCGTGCATTTCTCCTGCTGCAACATCATTCAGCCAGTCGTATCATTCTTGCTCAGCCAGTTTCTGCTCCTTTTACTGCATTATCTTCTTTCTCTTGAATTTCCACGATAGCAAGCAGGAATTATTCAACATTGCACATAACCGGCTTCTTTTATAGATAGAAATCAATCAAAAATAATCAAATGATGACTTTTAGCTCATCGTATTCCTACAGCTGAAAATCTATCACTCGACTCCATCCTACAATGATTCGTAGAAGGGCAACTAATGAATCTCAAGGATCTAATAATAAGTATCCACCGAACCCTAAAGGATTACCAAGTATTGATAAGAGGATGATCTACAAGAAAATATAACCCTAAACCTACCTCCAGTGGCTTGTAAATAGCAACTAATGGATATCAAGTGTATCTAGCCATGAATACACCGAACCCTAAAAGCTTCGCTAAGTATCGCCAAAGAAGGTACATCAAAGAGCTAAACCTAGAATGCAAATTGGGAACCAAAATGTCAAAACCTCGCCGTGGTGAAAACAGGGAATAAAATGCAAACCTTACTTCCCAAGCTTAGCAACCCTTCTGTGATACCGAGATCTTCGCTAAACATCCTTTGAGTTGTCATCCTCAAAGGAGTGTTTGCAAATGAGAGCGGAGAGAAAGAGGAGAGAGAAGAGAGAATATGAGGCCAAAACAAAACCCGTATTTGTTCATCCAATAAAATAAAACTTAGGTGGGCTAACAAGTGGTATTACAATGGCTTATATAGCCTACAATCAAAGTGAACTTACCAAACTAACCTAACTAAAACTATTACAATGAGGGTAGAAAGGAGAAAAACAAAAAACTGGGGCCAATGAAGAGTTTGGAATTGAAGGCTAAGTTAGAATTCTCACTACATAGCCGGCTCATATTGTAGCGAAAATTCGCTATGTAGCGAATTTTCCAGGATGTAGCGAATTTTCCTCCTGTTCATCGCTATTGGCTACTTTTCCATTGCTCCCTACTGCTACTATTCACACTACACTATTCCATTTCTTATTGCTTTGATATTCTTCATTCCCGGCTTGCTGAAATTAATAGAAAACCATATGAAATTGATGGAAATCAACCCGACTTTGTTATGATTGGATTGACATGACGATTTGGCTTCCAATTCCTGCAAAAACTATAAAAACAGCCATAAAATGTGATCAGTAGAATAGTAGGGACCTTAATGTGCAAATCGGGTTAATTAGAATGATTAGTACACAAAAAGCACTCAAAACCTATAATAAATAGGGTTCAAAATAGCACTTTTTAGACACTAATCAGTATATAAGCCCCTTTATACAGACATCTTGGGACAGTTACTTGATTTGTAATAAATTTGGGCACGAAGCTTTAGCTCTCCCGACTTTTCTTTTTTTTCCTCCCAATTTCTCTCATTTTCTCTTCTTTTCTCGCCTGCCAAACACCCTCTAAGGATGACAACTTAGAGGATAAGTGGCTAAACCCCCTTCATCCTTGAAGAGGAAGGTTACTGGAGGAGGATTCCTAAGGGTCCTGTGGGCTTCTCATAGTTTCAACGCAGGTATTTACTATCATTTGTGTGTCTCCTTCCACAACATAGGTTCAAACCTAGATGCACCTAACACTGATTTAAAGCAACTCTTTGTTTATATGTTTGATCATATCTACTGGTGATCCATTATTGACATTTATTAGTCACCAGGTGTGGGTCAAGGAGATAGTTTTTCATTGCATGAGACTATGAATGCTTAATAAATGCCATGTTTCAACAGGAAAATCATTTGGGATCCAGTTCTTGTAGCCACATGAAGATTCAGTTCAGGAAATGACTATAGGTCATCCTCCCCACCGCGAGGAAAAGGGTCCTAGAACCTCTCAGTCACCTTAGGAACCCAAACCCAGTAGCCTGATGCTTCAAGGAGCCTTCTTTTACATTTTACTTCATTTTTTTTTGTCTTCGACCTTAAAACCCCCTTATTTTTACAAAACTCTGAAATCCAAAGCAAATTCATTGCCCAGAAAGAGCTATTTTGCACACTGTTTACTATAGGTTTTGAGCGCTTTTTGCGTAGTAATCAGTCTAGTTAACCAGATTGGCACATTAAGGTCCTAGCTATACTACTTATTACATTTTGTGGCATATTTTGTAGTTTCCATAGGCTAATCATGCCAAGTTCTTAAGACAAATAAATGTGAAGAAGTAAAGTTGGAACTCGAGTCGCAGATCGTGGTTTAAAAAAGAGGAAAGGTAAAGAAGAAAATTTGAACTTCCTGCAAACGGAGGACTGGTGAATTTTCAAGAAGATCGCGAAATTTCCTAATAACTGCGAATTTTCGCAGTGACTTCGGAATTTTTGCAGCCTGCTCAACGTTTTGATCATGTTTGACTTTTTAACAAATTTTTATACTCTTCCTTAATTACCCTTCATGTAATAGTGAGCAGTTTATACATTTTTGTAATTTTGGCTATCCTCGGGTAGTATATAAGCCCCTTTGTACAGACATCTTGGGACAGTTACTTGATTAGTAATAAATTTGGGCACGAAGCTCTAGCTCACCCGCCTTTTTTTTTTTCTTGTCATTTTCTCTTATGTTCTCTTATTTTCTCGCCTACCAAACACCTTATGAGGATGACAACTTAGAGGATGAGTGGCTAAACCCCCTTCATCCTCGAAGAGGAAGGTTACTGGAAGAGGATTCCAAGGGTCCTGAGGGCTTCTCACAATTTCAACACAGGTATTTACTGTCATTTGTGTGTCTCCTTCCAACAATAGGTTCAAATCCCTTAGATGCATCTTGAATGATTTGTACTTTGCAATCTTTTAGGGTTTAGTGGTTGCTTATTTCTAGATCCACTGAGATTCATTAGTTGACATTTATTAGTCACTATAAGGTGGGTTAAAGAGATAGTTTTTCACTGCCTGATACTATGAATTGTCAATAAATGCCATCTGTCAACAGAAAACTATTAGTGGATCCAAACTCTTATAGCCACATGAAGATCCTGCCTGCAAATGACCATTGGGTCATCCTCCCCAACGCTAGGAATAGGGTCTGAGAACCTCTCAGTCACCCCAGGAACCCAAACCCAGTAGCCTAATGCTTCAAGGAGCCTTCTTTTACATTTTACTTCATTTCATTTTTAGTCTTCAACCTTCAAACCCCCCTGTTTTTACAAAACCCTGAAATCCAAAGCAATTTCATTACCCAAAAAGTGCTATTTTGCACCCTTTTTACAACGAGTTTTGAGCGTTTTTTGCATACTAATCAGTCTAGTTAACTCGATTGGCACATTAAGGTCCTAGCTATACTACTGATCGCATTTTGTGGCATATTTTGTAGTTTTCACAAGCTAATCATCCCAAGTTGTTAAGACAGCTCTAGCACGAAGAAGTAAAGTTGAACTTAGAGTTGCAGATAAGAAACCAGAAGAAAAGGAAAGCAAAAGGTTGAAAATCGGGAGCGCCCCCGCACTCGCAGCTGATCGCGATTCCTCTTCGCCGCACCGCGAAATTTCCCAAAGGATGTTAATTACATGATCACAAATTTTCGCAACCTGCTCCACTTTTTGATCCCGTTTGACTTTTTAACCAATTTTTATACTCTTCCTTAATTACCCTTCATGTAATAATGAACAGTTTATACATTTTTGTAATTTTGGTTATCCTTGGGCAGTATATAATCCCTTTTGTACGCATTCAGATTACCATTTGATAGGTAACAACGAGGCGGGCTTTAGCTCTCCTGCCTTTTCTCTTTTTTCCTCTCATTTTCTCTCATTTTCTATTATTTTCTCGCATTCCAAACACCCTCTGAGGATGACAACTTAGAGGATGAGTGGCTAAACCCCCTTCATCCTTGAAGAGGATTACTGGAGGAGGATTCCAAGGGTCCATAGGTCTTCTCATAGTTTCAATGCAGGTATGTATTGTCATTTGTGTGTCTCCTTCCAACAATTGGTTCAAATCCATTAGATGCATCTTGAATGACTTGTACTTGGCAATCTTTTAGGGTTCAGTGGATGCTTTTTTCTAGATCCACTAAGATTCATTAGTTGCCATTTATTAGTCGCTGTAAGGTGGGTCAAGGAGATAGTTTTTCACTGCATGAGACTATGAATGCTCAATAAATACCATCTTTCAAAAGGAAAATCATTAGGGATCTAGTTCTTATAGCCTTATGAAGATCTGGTTTGGGAAATGACTATAGGTCATCCTCCCCAATGCGAGGAAAATGGTCCGAGAACCTCTCAGTCACCCTTGGAACCCAAACCCAGTATCCTGATCTTCAAGGAGCCTTCTTTTACATTTTACTTCATTTCATTTTCAGTCTTTGACCTTCAAACTCCCTTGTTTTTACAAAACCCTGAAATCCAAATCAAATTCACCATTTTGAACTTAACTGCACATCATTTACACAAAGAAAACCCATCCCTATGTTCGACCCTAGAGCCACTGTACTGCAGTAGCCATGTTGCAGCAGTATGAGGAATTATGTTAATAAATTTTGTTGATTCATGAACACCCCTCTGGCTACATGAATCAAATGGCTCCGATGCCGGGGATGGTGCCTTAGTGCAAGTGATGAGCTGTTGAACACTTGTGATCCTCATCATTAGTATTGGTGAACTTTCATCTCTTTCATGCTTTCTAGCAGTTCTCTACTGGGTTAATTCGATTCTTTTACTGTCCATATACTCTTTTTTTTTAGCTAACAATAACCTTTTTGGTAGCCTTGTTTTTGCTTCTTGTTGGTGTTTTGTGTTGTTTGTATATGAGTTTATGTACTAGTGGGATAAGAATATAGCATGCAGGTTAGAGAGAATCAGTGTCCCACAGGAACAAGGCTGTGAAGTGAGCTTGAATAGTGACCAAATGGAGCCCCCACCTGAGGAACATCAGAGCCAACAGGGGGTACAGGGGAATCCCAATGCATATAGGTCCATGACGAACCACATACATCCCCTAAGAGTGAGTGCACCCTCATGCATTGTGCCTCCCATAGAGGATACGATTAGCCAGCCTCACATCAGGCTCTACTCCCACTTTCCATGGTATGGAGAATGAGAACCCCTATTCACACATCCGGGAATTTGAGGAAGTATGTAATACCTTCAAGGAGGATGCTACCAATCTGGATATGATGAGGCTGAAATTTTTTCCTCTGACTTTGAAAGACAAGGCCAAGATTTGGCTCAACTCTCTGAGGCTAAGGACCATTTGAATCGGGATGTAAACGCAGCCGAAGTTCTTGAAGAAAATTTTCCACAATACGTAACCAACGGTTTGGCGAGCAAATTTACACCTTTGCAACCTATGAAAAAGAAAAATTATACCAGTGCTGGGAAAGATACTTGGAAACCATAAATGCCTGTCCTCACTATGGTTTTGACACATGGATGCTAGTCAATCATTTTTATGATGGAATGTCCCCTGCTATGAAGCAATTGTTAGAAACTATGTGCGGAGGGGACTTCCTGAGTAAAAATCCAGAAGAAGCCATGGAATTCCTGAATTATGTGGCAGAGACATCCAAAGCATGGGATGAACCTAACCCAAGAGAGGCAGAGAGAATGAGACCTATAGCCAGCTCGAGGGGAGACATGTACTCCCTCCCTGAAGACATTGAAGTGAAGGCAAAACTATCAACCTTGAAGGTTGGAAGAATTGGAAGGGAGAAGATTACATGAGGTACAGGTAATGACTGAGGTCCTTGTACAAGTCAAGCTATGCTTCATTTGTCAGTCAACTGAGCATGTGGGAGAGTAGTGCCCCACCATTCCAGCAGTAAGAGAGATGTTTGATGATCAAGCCAATTTTATGGTCAATACAAGCCTCCAATTAATGCACCTTATTGCAATACCTATAACCCTAATTAGAGGAACCACCCAAATCTCTCCTGGAAACCAAAGCCTCCACCATATGTACCCCTTACCGCATAACCACTCTATGGCTCTTCATCTCTAACACAACCACCACAATCAACGTCTCCACTCGAGCAGGCCATTCTAAATTTGAGCAAGGTGGTAGGCAACTTTGTGGAAGAGCATAAGGCAATCGATGCGTAGTCAACCCAGAGAATTGATACTGTGGAAAGCACCCTGAACAATAGAATAGATGGGCTAAAGTCAGAAATTGCTAAAAAATTTGACAACCCATGTTGTTCAATTTCCAGTTGACAACCAAATGCAAGTGGAGAAAGGCGTATTCCTCCCAAACACAAACTCTTCAATCCCATGAGAGTCCATGAGAGATAGCTTCACAGTGAACCGCCTCTCAAGATAGATGAGGTAAAGGCTATTATCACTCAGCGGTAAATAGGTCAATGTGTACCAAGGCCTACACCTATCAAGAGATCAAAGAAAAAAAGGAAGTCGTGGATCCTGAAAAGAATCAGAATCAAAGAAGGATACAAGAAGAAGAGCATGCCCCTCCATTTCCTCAATCATTAAAGGCAAGGTGCCGCTCTCTCTCCCCCTCTTCTTCTTCAACCGTGACCGGAATTTTAGAAGTGTTCAAGCAAGTGAAGGTCAACATCCCTCTTTTGGACATGATCAAATAAGTCCTTGCATATGCCAAGTTCTTATAGGATTCAGGTAATCGGCAAAGAGGTTGCATTGACAAGAAAGCCTTCCAATGTAATGTAAGTGCCATCATTAAATGAAAAACGCCGGTGAAATACAAGGATCCAAGGGCCCCTACCATTTCAATGAACATCGGAGGAACTTGTGTAAAGAAAGCACTATTGAACTTGGGAGCCAGTGTGAACCTGTTACCATATTCAGTCTACAAACAGTTAAGGCTGGGAGGATTAAAGCCTACCACCATCACCTTATCTTTGGTAGATAGATCGGTGAAAGTTCCCAAAGGCAAAGTTGAAGATGTTTTAGTAAAGGTGGATAAATTCTACTATCCGGTAGACTTCGTTGTTCTTGATACCGAGCCAGTGGCAGTGGGTGCTAACTATGTGCCCATCATAATTGGGAGACAATTCTTGGCCACATCAAATGCCATCATTAACTACCGGAATGGAGTCATGCAAGCTTACATTTGACAACATGACACTGGAGCTCAACATTTTCCACTTAAGCAGCAGGCACAAATCATCAGAAGAGTAAGAACCAGAGGAGATCTGCCTTATCAGCATAAGGGAGGCAAAACACTGTGCTCACAAATCGCAAGAAGAACTGATAGAGAAGATAGAGGAGTGTGATGAAGAATTGATTGTCCCAGTCACTTCTTTAACATCATTGGTTCCTCTAGCACCACCCATGCAGCATATCTCTCTATCACCCCGGGATTTTCTACCATCACATGTAGTCTCCGTGACCTTTAGCCACTTCAAAGATCTTTCGCGTCGCCATACTACCATGGCCGAGAAGATGGCACGCGATCAGGTCGCCATCGTCGCACCAAACCATGCTTGCTCGTAACAACGTCATCCTATGCATTCAAAGTCACCTCGGGGCCGGCCTCACAGATCTCCTCCACTGCTGATCGTCGCTTCCTTTAGCTCATCCTCTAGCGCAGCTACGCTAAGATCATCTACCTATCTAGCTCCTTCTACAACTTTACTAGACCTTCTTGTAACAGCAACAACAGTAGTAGTAGACACTCCTCCAGCTTCATCAACAGCTCCTCAGCCTGCCTAGGATGAGGATGACATCCCAACGGCTGCACATCACTGAGGAGGTAGCACTTCTTTCCCTAGGTTTCCAATCCGAGCCCCATTGAGGACAATGTGACATTTGGTTGGGGGGAGAGTTAGCGAAGGAAGTGGTTTTTCGATTTTTTTTTTGTCGATATTTTGAGCAAGTCTATTTTGTACAGTTAAATGACTTGCTGTTTAGTTTTTTTTTTGTAAAGTTGAGAATATAGTCACATCTTTTTATATATACCTTACAGCTTACAAATTCAATTTCAAAATTGCATTTTTTTTTTTTTTGCATTGCCTAGCTTACAATAAAAAAAATTGAAACATTGCCCAATTTTGTTGATGTTAGATTGGTTCCATGCTTAATTGAGTTGATGATTAGTTGAATTCCTATTGCTTTCAAACATTTTCTTCCACCTCGAACTAACCACACATAGTGCAGATTAAGTTTCAATGATAAGCTGAAAAACTGTCTAGCCTCCTAAACCTTGCAAAAACCTGTCCTAGCATTGTTGACCACCTTTAATAGGTTAGGACCCCCATGAAAAGAAGACCATTGAGTCTTCCAAAAATAAATAAATAAATAAATAAGAAAGAAAAATAAAAAGAAAAGAAAAAGAAAAATTGTGACGCTTTGCCTTGAAACCTGAGGGGTATAGGGCGAAAGTCTTTAAAGCCTGGTGCCCAAAGCCAACTGGTTGGGAGCCACCAACTTTGTGCTCGCTACACGGGTGAATAGGTGGAGCTTAACAAATTGTAGGTGATGGAGTCTCAAACTCATTAGAAGTCCAGGGTGAAACCTGAAGAGTTAGCAGTTAAAAAATCCTTATGACTTGATGCTCTAAGCCCTAATTGGTTGGGAGTCATCGGTGGATCCCCGCTACATGGACATTTATGAAGTCGATTCCTCAGCATTGCACCCCTACAACATAAAAAGAATTGTGGAATAAGAGTGGGTCCTAGTCTATTTAGGTTGGTTAGTATGCTAGGGTGTGGCACTAGCTAGGTTGGGGGGAGGGTGTAGTTTAGCAGACTATTGTTGAAAGCTGATCAATATAACACTTAGGTTTTGGTAGAAGTTCCAAGTTGACCCTCTAGAGAAGGAAGCTCTTTTGATACTTGACTATGCATGGCATTCACTTTCTCAAAGATGGTTATTGGGCAAGGTTTTGGTGATTCCTATTAAGAGTTGGGCATTACCCATTCACATTCTTTTTGAAATACCAATTGTTGTGAACATAACTTTGATATTGTTTTGTTTTCTCTCTCTTTCTTTCATCATATGGACTAGCAATGTGCCATTGGGGAGTGATTATCGCCAAAAAGTGCTATTTCAGCACCGCTACTATGGGCTTGAGTGCTTTTTGCATAGTAATCAATCTAGTTAACCCGATTGGCACATTAAGGTCCTAGCTATACTACTGATCGCATTTTGTTGCTTATTTTGTAGTTTTCATAGGCTAATCATGCAAAGTTGTTAAGACAACCCTAAAGACAAGAAGCAAAGTCGAACTCATAGTCACACATCAAATAACCATAGGAATAAGGGTGTGAAGAAATATATATATATATATATATAATATATATATATATATATATATATATATATATATATATATATCTATATATAATATATATATAAATATAATATATATATATATATATATATATAATAATATAAATAATAAATGTGTGTGTGAAGGAAGGAATAATAATAAGAAAAGGAAAGAACAAAGAAAACCCGTATTAACTCAAACACTCCTCTCGAAATACTACTATTTCAAAGACTGAAATTTCACAAAGATTGAAATACATAGTACTTACGCACTTTGCAGTCATCAAAGGGACTTTTAACAAATTTCAGTGGATTGAGAAATTTTCAGAAGATCGGTGGAAATTTTCGCAATCTCATCCCACGTTTTGATCCCGTTTGATTCTTTTGCAACCAATTTCTGTGACTCTTCCCACTACTCCTTCATGTAATAGTGAGCAAGATAAGATTTTATGGTTTCGTTATCTCGGCGTGTGATATAAGCCCTTATATGCAAAACATCTTGGACGTGCTATCATTATAATAACTTGGGGGCGAAGCTTTCACTCCGCTTTTTTCTTCCTTTTTTTCCTCATTTTATTTCATTTTCTTATTTCTCACTGCCAAACACTCTTCTCGAGATGAAAACCCCTTCATCTTAAAGTGAAAGGTTATCTGAGGATGATTCCAAGGTCCCGAGGGCTTCTTCAGCTTTCAACATGCATTATCGTTGCTAGTAGTTCTCTTCCAACAATAGGTTCAAATCCCTTAGACGCAGAATCTCCAATGACCAGATTGGAAATCTTGGGTTTAGAGGATGTTATTGTTGGGATCCACTGAAAGATTCATTAGCTTCCATTATTAGTCATTGTGGCACAGTGGGTTAAGGAGATAGTTTTTCACCGCTGAGACTAGGCGAACGCGTTTCAGCCAGCCAGAGTCTTTCAAAAGGAAAATTATTGTGATCCAGTTTATAGCCATTTCCTCTGAATATCTCTGGTCGGGAAATGACTATAGTCATCCTCCTAACGCGATAGTATGGTCTAAGAACCTCTCACACCTCTAGGAACTAAAAACCCAGCTTAATGCTTGCTATTTCTTATTTATCATTTCCATCTTCGCCTCGGTTTTCAAACCCCTTTTTACAAAACCCTAAAATCCAGCAATTCACTATTTCATCCTAATCGCACATCGTTACAGCATGAAGAAAACCTGTCCTAGTTCAACTTAGAGCATTAGAAATTTAGGTAGCCATGCCACAAACAGAGGAGGAAATTAGTTTGATAACTTATGGATTCATGTTATCCTCTGGTCGCACGAACTATGGTTGCCACTTCCTTTACGGTAGAAGAAGTTTAATAGGTTTCAGACTTAGTTTAGATGTGGTACAAGGGGAAATAAAGGGAGCTTATCCCCATGTTTCAATACAGATAATTAGAGAAAGATCATGAGAAAGGGGAGCCTTTGTCTCATAAGACCAACTGCAAATCCGACATTATATAATGAACTTTGCATCTGAGTTTTTCAACCCCACTTATTTAGGTAACGGTTTAACCACGCTACCAATACGTCTCTATGTATGTGTGTCAATTCTTGCCTATTACTGGTAGTCTGCTATCCTTCTATTTCTGTCATCCGTGATTAATGCATCATCATCCATATGAAATATCATGAATCATCAGATATATAAATAGTTCCTTGATTTTTAATCGTGATTAGAGTAGGTCACACCAAGACACCGGTTAGATCAAAAGATAATCGAATCGCTTTCACCTTTGAGTGCTGATGGACTGCCCTCAAGGAAGGAGGTTCAATTGTCCATCCACCACTATCGATAAGACCAACTACTTGCTATTAGAAAGCTTCAGATAAGGCAGTATTCATAAAACGGTGAGATGAATTGCGCGTGTTGTCATGACTGATTGGACTCATCCCATGAAGGAAGACGAATCAGGTAATGAATTTCCCAAGAGCAAACTTGAATGGACAACTGAAGAAGATACTCAATCCTCTAACAATTAGAAGGCACTTAAAGCTATTTTCAACAAGTGAGCCTTCGATGCGGGGCTTCAAAGAGACGCCAGAACAACCATTGAGGATGGGACATCCTTCAAATTGAGTTTGGAGGGACAAGTGTTGTAAGGAAATCAAGGATATAACTCTTCATCTCCAAGTTCAAGAATCCCTGGTTTGAGGAAATGAGTTGATCACAATATCACACCGAAGCTTAATATATATCAAAACAGAGTCATCCATCATAGGAAAAGATTCCAGTAAGAAAAGCTTTACAGAAAATTTTGTGACTTTCCTAAAAGGTTTGCTTATATGCATTAGAACCATTAAGAAGTAAAAATCCCAGAATTGGTTTAAGCTCAAAAGAACTCCTGACATAAAATGACTAGAGGAACTTTGAGATAAAAATTACAGAAAACGATTGCCTTCCAAGTTTAACTGCTGCAATGACTAGTGAGGAAGAAGATGACTTGTAGAATCTGATGGAAGCTCTTAACAAAGAGACTTCAACCAGTGGCAAGGAAGATGAATGCTGAAGTGTAATTTTCATCCAAAACCATATCTAGTTCCTAACCCGCTTGTTATCAGCCGTAAATGCACAACTCGTGGAAACTTCTAATTAAAAGAATAAATTAAAAGTGAATTCAAGGCAGAATGAAGGATAATAACATGTTCGTTGAATTGAAGTAATAATGTAAAGAGTATAGTTGAACAAGTCCTATGAAACTGGAGCAATAAAGAGATCAAAATCAAATGTATTAAGATAGCGCCTGATCCGATCCACTAGTTTCAATAAGCTCGTAAACTTGCAAAGTGATCTCTCGTGATTCGTTTCTCAGACGCGTCATTTTTCGTCACTGTTCCGCGTCACTGATGAATCCAGAGACTAGACAACCAAGGATAAAGCGATTTAGAGAGGAAATCTTCATTAAAGAAATGGCTAATTCCTAGCAGCAGTAAAATTAAAAGTCGTGGGTGCAAAGCCACCAAAAATGAGGGTTGCTAATAAATTATTAAACAGAGAAAAGGAACTGGGGTTTGAACCAGTCAAAAGCTGGTGTTATAACCGCCAATCGAAAAGAGTCTATGAAAGAAATAGAACTGATTAAGAAAACCCCGCGGATGATGAATTCTAGTTCACTGCTCGATAAGATTGCGTCACGGTAAAACAACTCCGCGGTCATGAATGTCATTTCATATGAAATTCAAAATCAACTTGCTATCTTTGTTTATCGTTTATGCGAGTCACCAAGTTATAAGATGAACTATTCTAGAAGTACGCAATATAAAGCTTTTACTACAAGCGTCGATTACATTCCGCTGGAATGCCTTCGCCAATACCCGGTGAAAAACAGTTGAAAGGCAGCGGAGTATTAAAACCAAAACTAAACAAAGCCTGGTGGTGAAACGGAAGAGCGTGAGGTGTCTAGTGGTCCGCTCTTCTCTACTCAAGGTGAAGGTTTAGCACAAATGGTATTTTGATAGCAGTTCCAACACACAATTGTAATAAGGAATTGTTGACAAACCTACAACCATGTGGACTAGAATTAGTAACTCAAGGATAAATGAGGTACAATCATCGATGTGGTCTCATGAAAGTTCCAAAAAGTTGAACTGGAAGAATGTTCTCTGTGGAGGCTGTTATTCTTCATTAGTACAGCCAATTATGTGATCAATTTGTTTGGTTAAATCTCACCAAAATATGCTTAGTCCCCGGATTTAATACTAACTGTAGAAGAGTGGGTGTAAGATCACAGATACCTTGTTATCTTCTAACTTCTTGTGGATCTGCCCTTACCACCTTCTGCCCACTAGCTTAGATATCCGGACATAGGGAGACTTGACGCCTCAAAACTAGAAATATTTAGCTTTGGCAGGTCGTTTGCATACCTAAATTTAAAATTAATGCTTAGAAGGCTCACAACTGTGGGTTAGATCAAAGCATCACACTAAGACGAATATTCCATATCACTAAGAGTTCTAGAATTCACTATTACGATTCCAATAGAGCCAATGCAGGTGGAAAGCCTAGGGGGGAAAGAAGTGTGCATTCGTATGTGTAGATGATTTTTCTAGATTCTCCTAAACTTCCTCAGAGAAAAATCTGATACCCCCACCTCTAAAAGTTCTTATTTCATTAACGATGTTTAAAGAACTTCATGTTCCAAAAAGGAAGCTGTAGAGAATCGGAGTGACTATGGGAAAAGGAGTTTGAAAACTCGCATTTTTCAAAATTCTCAGGACAAACAGGATAACCTATGTGTTTTCTTTCTTTTTTCCTCAGCATCCAAAACACCTTAATAAAATGGAGTGGTTGAAAGGAAGAACAGAGCGCTCCAAGAAATAGCTCGAGTTATGCTAAAAGCAATAAATGTCCAAGTAAAATTCAGGGCAAAAGCCCTGAATGTAGCTTGCTACACACAGAACAAGGTGTATCTTTGCATAGGAACAACCAATATATAGTGGAATCCTTTTACATTGGGTCTCAATTTCAGATGACAGAGAGGTAATCACAACCATGCTACTCAATCTCGTGTTTATATGTTTATTTCCTTGGCGATGTTACCTATAGCTCATATCCTTCTGTTTATCATCCGCAGTGCATCATCTGATGATGAAACATCTGGTGAATCACTATTTATATAAACATTCTTGTTTTTTTTTTTTAGATACCTCTTTATTCGTGCTACACTCTGGAGACACCACTATCTTCCTACTTGTTTATATGAATGACATTATCATCAAATGTAATAATCCTCATGCTATTAAAAAATTTATAGACTTTCTCGATCATCGATTTTCTATCCAAGACTCGTGCTTTGCCTACTTCCTAGTATCGGTGTTCTCCCAACCTCATCCGATATGTCGTCAGACGATGTCACTATATAACTAATCTTCTTGGTCAAACAAACATGACAGGAATAAAATCTATTGCTAGACCTCTTGCAATAGATAGAGCTCTATAACTTCATTCGCAGGATTTGATTTGATCCTACGTAATATATGAAATGTTGTTGGTGTCTTCATATTTTCTAACCCATCCAAATATTACTTCCATACAGTGTCTAAAAGCTATCCAATTATGATCATTGAATATCTCATATATATTTATGCTATAAAACGAATATTGTGTGGTATTTTGAAAGTGGTGTGCGTTGGATCTTAAATGATTCATCTTGTGAATCTTTTGTTCTTTAAGACAAGCTTTCCTATGCCAAACCTGGAAAGTCGGTTAGTATGGTTTAACGCATTTCCACCAAAAGCGTATAATGTCTTGTCATCATCCCATTTTCGTCATCCAAGAAATAATCAAGACTCCCTGCATCATCTAACAAGCCGAGTATCACTATGTTGTTACTGTACGAGTCTGGCTAGATTTGAATTCTTTCCTCAGAACCTAGTGTCTATCTCCCACCTAATGAAGTGGGTGCGGGGCTGGGAAGCTAGACTCGATCACCCTTATTCAGAACCTTATCAGAATTCATATTCAAATATTCACATACTGTACCAACCACATTGAGCCGAAGGGCAAGACAAGAAAAATACGATCCATACACGCTCGATCCTCGTCCCGAATTTCTGTTACTCTCAAAGACTATAAACCGATAACCACTAAAAAGGCATTTTTATGCTGACTTAAATCTTTATTTTAAAAACTCTTTTATGCGCAAATTGCTGCATGCCGAATCCATTATGCTGAGTCGTCCCTAACCCTGATGACCAATGTGTTTTGTTATATGGATTGCAGCCTTTAGGTATTTATTCGAAAACATGAGATCAAGCTATGAGGTTACTGGGGTCTCTAGTTCGACCCTTGAAGCTCTGGGAAGAAATTTGGATGAGTTGAAGTCTTGGAAGCATGATTGGACGACAAGTCAAAGGCTGGGGATCACATTCTCACAACTTTGTCGCCTTAGGAGGTGAAGGAAATTGTTTTCATTCGATTTGTCACATGAGGCGGAGCGAACATGTGCTGGGATGCTCGATAAGGAATTTTATTCAAATTTTCTCGATCCTCAACCCTATATTTGGTATAATTGATTTGTGATCATTGTAACTTGCCTAAAAGGCCCCTAAGATGTAATTTTATTCCTTTAAATAGGCTAGGGCTTATCAAAACAAATTATCACTCCATTTTTGAAGGATTTGGATTGTTTTTCATAGTTTGCAATCTTTCAAGTTTCAATCAATTCCTTGCATGCTTTTGATGTCTTCACATATTATGAATGCATTAACACCACCATGAGTGAGTAGACCCTCCAATCTCAAGGTTTGGTGAAACCAAGCCTCCCACCATAATGATCAAAAGGGGTGAAATGCGCTAAAGCACAAATGTAAGGTTTTTCTACTATTTGATTGCCTTTAGGCCCTTTAGTTACAATTTCAGAACACCTAGAGGAGGTGGCTACGAGGGTAGGATCCCCTTAACTATCTTAGAAGGAGTTTCTCATCTTAGACCACTTAGTCTTCTTGATACTTGGTAAGTCCAATTGGTATGTCAGTTAGTTGTTGAGCTAATCCTTCATCCGGCATGCACGATCGAGATTTTCTCTTGTCAGGATCTCGAAAGAGCATAGATGACATCCTATAAGGCACCCTCACATGTTCTTCAAATCTAACCTTCACATAGAAATTGCACTTAATCATAAATAAAACAAGAGGATAACTTTCAGGTGTGATGTAGAGCTACGCGCCTCATCATTCACTGTCAGAAACCAAAACCACCTTAGATCATCATAGGTATGTCACAGGAAACCCAAGTCCCGAGGTCATTTAAGTATTGAATTTAATTCTTTTAATCAACCAATACTCTCAAAATTAGATTCTTACAAACTTTTCCATTAAATTAGAATAAAACAAAGCCAAGGACCATACAAATCACCTTACTGAGAGAAAATTTATCCTAGTGGACTATCCTAGAACCGCTATATCTACAATAGCCTCAGCGCTAGGTTGGAACTAGGAATATAAATTTTGCAATCTCTAAACCTACACCACCTAGGACCAATGGAATCAAAACCTTCATATCCTTAGTCTTCTTCATCAAATGAAAAATGAAATGAATCTCTACTCACCCCTATAAACCTTCATCCCTTCATCATTAAATGAAAATTACTTGTACGATAGATTATACAATGATAGAGTTGTAAATCTAGAGCTTTGAAGGGGGTTTTATAACGAAAAAATTGTTAACAGTGTTGGGAAAATAGATCAACCTTGGAAAAATATCAACTAGAACACAAATAGGAAAAATAAATTACTCAAGGATTTACGTGGAAAACTTCTTTATTGGAGAAAAAACCACGGGCCAACCAAGACAAAAATCACTATGTAATAAATTTGTACAATTACGTACATAGATTTTCACCTCACCCCACAAGAAAACCAAGATCAATACAAGAGAAAATACAAACATGGAATAACCAAGTGTTTGCCACTATCCAAAGATACCTACACTATAAATCCTGTATTAAACTCAAGCACGACCCACCCCTCGCTCTTTCTCACAATTTTCTCTTCTAGCATACTCTTCTCTCACCTTCTTGGATAATTTTCTAAGCTTCTCACTTGCCTATTTATAGGTCAAGGGGAGAAGACATCTTGCTCAAAACATGAAAGTATGTCTCTAAAGGCAAAAATAAATGGGAATGGATCCCATAAAATGAGGTGGTGCTCTCATGAGGAGGACCCCTACTCATCAAGTAGAGATGAAAAAAAATAGATGAGAAGAAGCGAATAGCACCACGATCGCCTCCCCCTTCATCAACCATCACTTAGCTAACGCATCAACAAAACCAAGTTACCTCAATTTAGCCAATGCATCAACAAAATCAAATTCATACAAACATCACCAAATTTCAAAACCCTATGTCAGAGATCGAAACAAAAGCATTTCAGCATCTCAACCCTATGTCAAATTCCTAAAAGCATCTCACTTAATTTCAAAAAAAAAATATGAAAATGGTTAAATCTACAAATTTTGGATTATTTAATGTCTTTTAACCAAATATTTCATAATTATTTTCCCATTTATTTCCTTCTTTTCTATTTTGCTATAATTATGTCTTGAAAATTTAGGATGAAGAAAATAAAAAATTAATTCGGTGATGGTTCTTTATTCCCGAGATTAGTCAACCGATTATATAGTTAAAGATAACAAAACATAAAAATTTGATAGTTAACGTATTCCCGAGAAGAATATATAAATTTGATAAAATAATTTTTTGATGATCTACGAAGAGGGCTAGTCCTTTTTATAGCTAACAAACAGAATCCTAAAGAGAATAAAATAAGAAGCAATTCCCGAATTCCTAAAAGGAATCCAACAACAAATATAATCTTATCATAAAATATAATTTATCCTAAAATTCTAAAAAGAATCCAATAAAGAAAGGAATGCAATTATAATTTTAACTAAAACTTAAAATACCGAATAAAACCTAAAATCATTAAATTGGGTCGTTACAAATATTTTCATTGAGATGGGCTAGCTAGCTCACGTAATTTGATAAACAAACTAAGGTCTTTGCTCCCAAGGTAGGGTACCCTTTTTTCTGATTTTTCAAGCAGTAGCTTCACTATTTTGGAATCAGAACCTCTCTCTGCAGCACAGTGAAGTGGAGACCACCCATTCTCATCTACTTCTATTGGCAGTTTGGGTACCTAGTAGTGTTTCTATCCCCTTGCAGGAGCAAAGTTGAATTATTTGGTTACAAGACCTCAAATAACTCTAAATCTGTGAATCTAAGAGCCCGTTTGACTACTGTTTTTGAAAACTGTTCTTGAGAACAGTTTTTGAAAACACAAAGAACATCATTTTGATGTTTTGTTCTTGTTATCTAAATTTAATGTTTTTTGTATTCTCTAATATTTTTCATAACAAAAAAACTGGGATCAAACGTGTTCTTCCTATTTTTCTTATTCTCATTGTTTTTGAGAACAAAAAACAGTTCTCAAAAACTATAACCAAACATGCTCTAACGTTTTCTATTCTTTTTCTTGAAAAATAACTAATTTTGGAGAAAAATGTCCTCCATTTCATGTATTTACATTGTCCCTTAAAAGAAGGGATTATTTTACACTGCCAAGATAAAAATTGATGGAGGGTGAAATTTTCAAAATTGTTTTAAAAGGTCTTTTAATCTAAAGAAAGACTTGAGTCTTTGTTTATTATATACTGTAAATTACAAGTACAAGAGGAGGCCTTATGTAGGCTAGGTTATACAATCCTCGAAAAATACAAATTACAATCCTAGGAAAATACAAAATAAATCTAACAATATAATAATCTAACATCCCCTCAAACCATGGTATTAAGAGAAAACCATTATGAGTTTGGAAGCTAAAGCTCGAAAAGGTCCTAGAGGAAGTGGTTTGGTGAAGTTATCATCTAACTGATCCTGAGAGGAAATAGACTGCAGTATGAGTGTACCCTAAAGCAGATGATGACGAATGAAGTGACAATCAATCTCAAAATGTTTAGTACGTTCATGGAAGACATCATTACGAGAAATTTGAATAGCACTTCGATTATCACAGTGAAGTTTAGTTGTAGTGGAACAATCAACACCAAGATCCCGCGGGTAACCAACGAACTAAATAAGTTCACAGTACACTAAAGGCTCTATATTATGGTTCAGTGCTAGAACGAGCAATGACTCTTTGTTTCTTGCTTCTTCAAGAGATAAGAGAATCACCTAGAAGAAAACAATATCCTGTAGAAGATTGACGATCAGTGGGATCACTTGCCCAATCTGCATCTGAATATGCCTGAAGAGTTAATGAAGAATAGGAAGAAAAATGAAGACCATCAAATATGGTGCCTTTCAGATATTGAAGAATCCTGAGAACAATAACATAATGAGGAGATCTAGGGGTAGCCATAAACTGACTGACTACATGAACTGCATAGGAAATATTATCAAGGGCAATGCTGAGATGATTAGACTCCCAACAAGCCGGGTTCAGAGAGTAGCACGAGCAGCAAGGGATTTCATCATGAGAATTATATGATAAAGCTATACTTAATAGGTGTCAACTATCTTGCTATCGCGATACTAGTCGAGAAATCTCGATCAAGTATAGATAATAACCATCTACTGTAAGAAGAAAAATTCTGTACTCAATAAAGCAATGAAGAGGGTCAGATCTTTCATTTCAAATTGACGATCAAGAAAGTGTTGCTTTAGGATCCCGCATACCTCGCATATCATCACCTCGTAATAACTACACTACCGACATACAAGAGAGTATCAAGAATACCACGACACTGCATCATTCTACAAAAGAGTTGTATCAAAAGGACTCCATCAAAACCATGCCGAGAGATAGTAGAACTAAACTTGCAAACCATGCTCAAGAGCTTTGTTTAAGACCATAAAGTGCCCGTCGGTAGTCGAAATAATACTGGTGAGGGAACCCCTGCAGGGTGAGAGAATCGTGAGGAGCTTCATAGACTTCCTCGAGAGTTCACCATTAAGAAAGAATTGACATCTATCTCAAAGAGTGGGCCATTCAGAGCCGCAGAAATGACAATAGGAGTCTTGATAGAAGAAAGTCGAGCCATTGGAGCAAAAGTCTCCTCATAATCAATCCCATACTCTTGAGTAAAACCCCTGGCAACAAGGCGAACCTTGTAGTGATCAACAATGCCATCCGATTGTGTCTTGATCTTATAAACCCATTTACAACCGATAATAGATTTTTCAGAGGGGAGATCAACCAGATCCCATGTTCTAGTCTTATGCAGTGCATCTAACTCTTCTTTCATATATTGCTGCCATAAAGGGTTAGAGGAAGCCTCATGAAAAGTCTGAGGTTCTTGGACAGCGGCAAGAGCAAAAAAGCAATGAAAGTCAAGAAAGCGGAGAAGGAAGAGAAGCTACCCGATGCTGGAACGATTTAAGTGCATGAGAGTCAAAAGGACCAAAGGGTAAGGATGTACGCTAGTAAGTGTAGATCGTGGGCACGCGATGATCGGTGTGGGAAGCTCATGAGATGCACAGAAGGAACATCGCAATAAGGGGAGACTCAGACGTAGAGGTGGGAGACTCCTCAGAAAAAGGTCGTGAGACAGAACATGAGGCAGCTGGTAAAACATTTTGTGTTCCCAAAAGACCATGTCGAAACACTCGAAGACGCCATAATGGATCATAACACTTATAACCTTTTCGAATTAATTCCATACCCAAGAAAACAACACAAATGAGAACAAGATTTAAGTTTGTTTCTTTCATGATCATGAAGAAGAACAAAACAGACACATCCAAAGACTCTAAGTAAGTCATAGGAGGGAGAAGAACCAAACAACAAATCATAAGGAGTTTGATTCTGAACTATAGGAGAAGGACACCAATTGATGGTGTAAACGGAAGTAAGAGCAAATTTTCCCCAAAACCGAAGGAGAAGGAAGAATAGTAGTATCACGAACAACATCAAGAATATGTTGGAAGTTTGCGTCACTACCATTTTGTTGAGAAGGTTCGCACAAGAGGAATGAGGAACAAGATCAAATCGATGGAGTAATGGGAGGTAAATTCATAAAGCTTTATATTCGGGAGATTATTGGATTAAGACTCAAATAGTGCATGAGCCTTGTTTATAGCAGTTTATGCACTTTTTTGTGTACTAATTCCACTTCAATAACTCCAATTGATATATTCAGTCCCTGACGGTTAATATCACAATTGTAGCTATTCTAGTAGTTTTGCAAGTCAAACCCTGCGATTCCTCAATTTGACTCGAGCACAATGAACCCGAGTCACCGCGACTCATGATCAATCGCGAAATTCGGAGTTTAATTTATCAAGATTGCCGAGCAACCGCGGAATTTCTCGCAGTTGCTAATTCTCGCAACCCGGGAACACCGCTTCACACCGCACTGCCATCCGCTGATCCACTTGTCGGCGTGGTTTTATACAAGCTTGTAGAACCCCGTAAAATCCAAGATTTTGATAAAGTGGTAAAATAGTAATTTCTTGGCTGAAAACTTAATTTTTCTAGATCTCTGATGACTAAACGACTTCTCCGGCTAAATTGCCTTCGAATTTACCTTACCACGCCGACTTCTGCTAGATTTCGAGGTGGCCGGGATTTCACATTTTTCGAGGTGTGGGGTGTCGGATGACACATGGCAAGATAAGAGGATGCCACATGGCATCCTAGGAATGTGACACTTGGCAAGGCCATGTGGTCCACTTGAATGAATGGCTCACAATTAGCCATGTGTGGAAAGAAATTCCATGGCTCATATTAAGCCATGTGGTGATGATGTCATAAAAATGGATTTAAGAAATAAGAAAAGAAAAATGGAAAAGTGATAGCCACACTTTTGGAAAGAGGAAATGGGGAGGAAATTTCCTCCTTTGACCGGATGTGTGGTGTGCTCCAAAAAGGAGGAGAAAATGAAAGGGAAATGAGATGAGAAAATGAGAAAAAGGAAAAGAAAAGCAAAAAGGAAGGAAAAGAAAGGAAAGAAGGAACAAGAGAGAAAAGAATTCGTAGAGAGAAAAGGGAGGAAAAGGAGAAAGAAAGAAAGGGAAAAGGGAAGATTTCCTATTGGGTATCGACGCTCAACAAGCCTCGAGTACTAAAAGTTGGTGCACGCAGAATGGGATCTACGCAGACTAAAAAGTCGGAGTTTTTGCAAACTCCAAGAGGTAGGATATTTTCCCACGGTTTACTTTAGCTTAGTTTTATAATGGTAGGGTTAAGCCAGGAGACTATGAGAGGCCATGTAATTGGGCCCGAAGTTCGGGGACTACAGTAAGGAATTTGCATGACCTGCTTCAAGGATCAGGAAGTTAGGTTTAATTAGAAACTGAAAGTTTTTAGGTATCATGGTTGTTTGATGATGACAAGGATCGAACCAAAATGGTTCATGGTTGCGAAGGGCCGTGAGGTACTGCTGAATGGTCCCGTTGGTGACCCAAATGTGTGTTAGTGCTTACTTGAATAACATGCAAAGGTGTGGATATGATATCATGCATGCTATTTGATGTATTGATATGGTTTCATGAGGTAGATTATATGTATAAATTGGTAATGTTCCATGGCTTCAAAATGTTTCATGTAGTGTTCATTCATGGCTGCATGAGGAAAATGCATTGGCATCATGCATTTCACATGCACTGCCACATCGCGCTGCCCGTGTGGGTGCAAAGGGAAAGCTGTTTATTCACCTGTCAGAATGGGTCGTGAATCCCTGAAAAATGGGACAAAGTCCAAAGTAGAGATTCACGAGTGTGTAAATGATCAAAATGATAAATTACATGTTTTGGCGAGTGTTGGGGTAGATCTCCCAGGTGAAAGTCCCAAATGTTATTCACTGCTAGACTTGAATCCCCACATGTAAGTTCGTGAAAATGTGGAGGCATGCAGGTGTCCCCACGGTAAACCCGGAAATCCAGCCCAAAAACAAAGGAAAAAGACTTTGATAAATAAATTGAGGGTTGTCCAATGGTTAGTCATGGTATAGTACTAATGATGATTTGAGTTTTAGTCACACTTGGCAACAAGTGTGAGGTGGAGTCAATGGGACTGGGGGTGAGCATGAGGTCACATCTCATGCATGATATAGACATTTCATATAATAGTGAATAATTGTATGGAATGTGATTGCTTGTTTATATGCCATTGCATACATTTTTTGCGTGGAGTAACCTCAGAGGAAAACTTTCTAGTAGGCTTTGTCACCCCATCGTGGGACCCCTTTTCGTACAGGACTATCTCGGGAGACAAAGACACAGCAGAGGTAGCTAGAAGAAAGGCAACCAGGGTTTTGAGTAAATATTTTGTAAATATGGGCAATCTTTTTGTAGACAATGGAAACCATGAGAATATAGTTGATTATTTTGGTTTTATGAGTATGGATGTATAGGCCCCATGTGGCTATTTTACTCATGTGTTAGCCTCAGAATACGAGATGTAGATTTCATGTCGACAGTAAATAACTGACACCCTTGGTTTGGGGCGCTACAAGTTTACCCTTATGTAATTTTGATTCTTCAATACACTTTTTGTAATTTCTCTTAATGAGCTTATATAAGCTCAATCCATGTTGTAATCAAAGTTATCTTGTCATTCAATCAATCAAGAAAGCATGAAGCTTCCTCCTCCTCATTGCCGTGGTTTTCTTCTTCCCTTTACTTTCTTGGTATTTTCGTAGCCAAACACCCATTGATGATGACAAATCAAGGATGCTTACACTTCGATCCTTGAAGCGGGTCACTAGGTGTTGCTTTTAGGTTTAGCTCGCATGTTCTCATGTTTCAGATAAGCTCAGATTTTTAGGTATTTGTGCCCCGCTTTCACCGAGGTTAAAATCCTTACATACTCTCTTTAATGTGCATTTGCAAGCTTTTGGGTTCAATGGATACTTTCACTAGATCCATTGAGGCTCGCTAGTTGTCTCTGCTAGTTATCGTGTGTGGGGTGGTTTTGTGATGTGTTTTAACTATTGGGGATATTTTTGCCTAATGAAATGTTATTATTTTTCAAAAGGAAAGCTCTTAGGTTTAGGTTTTAAAGCTAAAAAGATCCGGCTCGGAAATGACTATAAGGTCATGCTCCCAAATGCGAGGAGATAGACCCGAGCACATGTCAAGCAACTTAGGAACACCAAGTCCAAAGGGCCCAAGACTTCATGATTACTTTAACTTTTACTTTGGCTTATTTCATTTTTGTAACTGTCTCACACAATCAAGCTTTCTACAATAATCTTAATCATGAGGAAACAACATTTTAAACACATCTGAGTGCAACTCCCTCTCTCACGAAGAAAACCCATCCCCGTGGTTCGAATTTCGGGGAAATAATTATATACCGCAATAGCCATATGTCAAGGGTAGGAATCCTAGGTTATACCTTGTTAATTCAACACCTACCTAACCTGCACACTAATCAAATGGCGCCGCTGTCGATGCAGCCCTAGTGAGAGAAAGAGTGAACTGTGATTCACATCACATGTTCCGTGCTATTCTATTTCTTTTTTATTTATTCATTTTTCCCCAATTCTGCGCTCATCATAGGAATTTGAAAGTTTCACCGCAGGAGTTTGAAGACTTCCCCGTGCAACGCTATCATTGTTTTGATTTTTAGCTAACCAATAACCTTTATCGTCTAGTTTTTTGGCTACTACCAGGTGTGATCACAAAGATAGCTATAAATGGGATAGAAACACCGCAGTGGCTGGAAAGGCTAGGTCCTTCAATTGAAGAGGGCTGTGAAGTTAGCCTACACACCAATCGGGATGGGAGATCACCCGAGGAACAAACACACCTGTCTCGAGAGAGTGTACAGATATGATATCAGAGGGGGGTGTATAAGAGTACCAAGGTCAAGACTGTATATTTTGGAGACTAAAGTAGAAATGAAAGTTTATGGAACCCTTAATTTGTTGTATTAACCAAGGGTACAATGGTTATTACAAAAAAGGATATGGAATCATAATCGTTGTAGATGGGCTACAATACAATTTCAAAAGTTGAATAATGACAAAGAGATAAGGGCTAGTTACAATTATTGAAAAGCGATAGTATAATTCTAGAAATATGAGACTAAATGTGAGAGACAAACAAAATAATTCATTTTGTCTCATACTTTTCAGGTTCACGGTTTTCGAGGAGTGAGAATGAGAGAGACAAGAGCAAGAGGAAGAGAAGAAAGAAGAAGGAAGAGGAGAAGAAGATCGGAAGGTATGGAATTCTTATTTTTTGGGGTAGTTTTGATATGAATCCTAAGGCTGATGGAGATTAGTTTCTCCTTTGGTCTAGGGTTGTGAAACATCACATAAACCTCAATTCACTGGGTTATGAGAGTAAAACCTCAATTGATGTAAAAAGAAACATGGAATCATCAAAATTATGTGGTTTCAAAGAATTGGTGGACCTAGGTTGAGTTCTTGAATCACCTAAGATTTTGAGGTTTGAGTTCCATAGCACCAATTTAAGTGTTGTGGGAATTGTTTTTGGATGAATCTCCAAGTCGGGGTTTTTGAGGCATTATGAATTATAGAAGTTGTATGGAGTGAATGGGCATTAAAAGTGGTAATAATAAATCAAGAAATATGGAAGGTGTACTGGTACATGAACGTGAGGTGACTCGCACACCCCATCAGAAAGAAAAGTAAATGCAGACATTAGGGTCAGACCCAGACACCCCCGTCGCTCCTCCTTACTTCTCGACCAGTTTTCGATTTTGGCCATAACATCCTCATTTCTTATCCGACGGAGTGATTCAAGTAATACAGAACAGACTTCAAGGAGAACCAAACTTAAACAGAATGAATCGCCACCTTATCCTAAGGCCCAAAATTAACCTAAAGTGGGGGGCTACAAGCCAATTCTCGTATCGTTTTGGACATAGAAGAGAGTCTGTTGTTTTTGGACGTAGAATTTGAGTTTCGATGCCCGACCAGTGATCTGGAAGAATAGAACCTTAGCACCTTACCTTTAAAAGAATATAAAGAGTGTGACTAAGTCTATGAAGTAACAATGCTACAGAAAGGCACTGCCGTATTCATTGTTGAAATGTGAGGTTAAAGCAAAGGCGGATAAGTGTGAACTGCTCTAAGCAAGCAAAGAGGTGAGTGTTCTAAACTCATTTTTCCAAATACTAGTGTATTATTATTATTATTATTACAAATTGCTTAACACTGGTATTTCACGCCAGTTCAAACCATTTTCAAGAAGCAAGCAATGAATTAGAAAGCAAGCAAATGGTTTTGAGTTAAACCATTTTTGAAAAGAAAGCATTGGTTTTAAATTGTAAAACCATAAATAAGCAAGTAAGCAAATGGTTTTGAATAATTAAACCATTTTTCAAGCAAGCAAGCAAATGAGCAAATGGTTTTAGTGTTAAACCATTTTCGCTACAGCGTTAAATGGTTTCAAAGTGTAAAACCATTTTACAAAGAGCAAGCAAGCAAGCAAGCAAGCAAGCAAAGAAAGTTTGAGAAAACAAGGCCTTCCCTAGTTCTAAGCAAGCAACCGTCGAGGTATTCCGCACGTTTCACGTGGGTTAGGATTTCATACATGCGGCCTTAATTTGCGATGACAACTTAAGACACCCATCCATACATTCCAAAGCAGGTAGCATTACAGGAGTATATAAGGTTATGAGCTCTAACTAAGTATGGTGATGGTGACACGAGTCAATTCCATATATTCACCAGGAAAAAGGGTGATGCGGACAAAGGTCTTCAAGCGCGATTTGAAGCCTTGCGAGGTTCAGATGTTCACTACAAGTACGATAAGTAAAAATAGGCCTCCATTGGTTGATGTTTTTATAAGCATGATATGCTGTTTTGAAAAATCAACCATTGGTTCCCGGTCGCCAGGCTTCCGGAGAGTTTTAAAGCAAACGGTTGAGCAGGCTCCCGTTGAGATTTCAAAACGATCGGTTGAGCAAACTCCGTGGGATTTGTTTTGAAAGCATGCGGTTGAGCGAGGCTCGTTTTTATGAAAAAGTTTTGAGAAACTTTTAAAGCAAAAGTTTGTGAAAGGTTTTAAGAAAATTTTCAAGCATGATAAGCAAGCAAGCAAAGAAAAATTACGAGCAGTTTTATAAACTTCTAAGCAAGCAAGAAATAAGAGTTTTACAAGCTTTTAAAGAAAAGTTTTAGAAACTTTCAAAGCGCTAGTAAAATGAACACGGAAAATATGTGTAAAAGAGAGTTTTACATTTTTTGAAATGTTTTCCGGAAGAAAAACTATTTATAAAAGCATACACTCCAACTGAGCTGGTTAAGCTCATTGTGCATCTTTTGAAACTATTTTCAGTGCAGTGCGCAAGGCCATTTGGACACACAGCGGAAGTTGTCGACATTGTATAAGTGTTGTATAAATTAAGAACATTATGTAAGAATATTCTTTGAATATGTATAATGGGAACTTATGTATGTACATAGTTTAGTATGATGGAAATATGTTGGTATGCTGGTTGCCATAAATTGGATATAGTGTAAAAATTCGGATAACGCTCGGGATTTGGAATTTAGACTATGCGGCCAGATATCTTCTTTGAAGTTTTCAGATTTGCTAAGATTTTACCGAAATCCTAAGTTGATAAATAAAGAAAGGTACATAGGAGGTTTTAGAAAGCAATACGACCGCACGGGGATTTGGTCGTTGAGAGGTACGGCTGGGAGTTGTATTAGGTGGCCCGCACATGCTACGCCTTAGCCGGAAGGGGTGGGGTGTGTCAAGTTGAAGTATCGGAGCGGAGGGTTGTATAAGGCAACCACAGGACTTGAGTAAAGATGATACCACGCAGGTGGTATCGAGCACTAAATATTGGCAACCATGCATGTTTAAAAGTTCAAGTACATACATATGGTGATTCCCAAGTATTAAATAAGTTCGTTTGGATAATTATGACCACTATGTGGGGAGAGGACCGTGAGGTGTCCTAGGTGAGTGCGTTCAGCCGGTGTCCGAGCGTCTGGCGAAGTACAGAGAGAGATGAGCACGTAGTAGGTTCCTCTGCATCTATGTCGACCTCCAGCGGCTGGCCGGGTGGGGCTGGACCATCTGCGCCGCGGAAGGAGCTCAAGTCGCAGGGATACGTGGAGAGCAAGGTAGCGCAGTGCACGGGATAGTAGCCATGGCGACGTCGGCGGTGCACAACCTCCATCGCCACCTGGGAGGAGTTGTATGGAAGAGCGGGGTCGATAGAGAGAGTACAGAAACTGGGCGCCAAGCCATATGACGGCAGTGGTGATCCAGAAGCAGCCTGGTTGTGGTTAGACCAAGTAAACAAGATTTATGGAGTTATGGGCTACACGGATGAGCAAAGAGTCTTGTTTTCCAGTTTTTTACGATGGAGAGACGGGGCTAAGGTGGTGGGATCTTTGCTAGAAAGAAGGTATCGATGGAATAACATGGGACCAATTTCAACAAATTGACAGAATTCTTTCCTGAAAGTCTGGGATTCAAAATTGAGGGGTTCTTCCAGTTAGAGCAGGAAGAACATGTCGGTATCAGTATGAGAAGAAGTTCGGGCAGTTAGATTGGTTCCATACATTTCAAGCGGATGAAGTCTACGAAATGCGGGTTTTAAGCCCGGGACTACAACAGAATTCCAGGGAAGTACATTTGTCGATTGGTTCCTCAAAATAGATTTAGGGACTTTAGAAGAGGCCGCTGGGGGTTGAGCAAAGCACTACGGCCCGATGATGTATCAGGTGGGCAAGAAAGTAAAGTAAGAGAGGAGTGCACCGGGCACTTCCAGCAACAAAGCTGGGACCGATGCGGTAAGAGGCCAAAAGCAAGGCGAGGAGGTTATGGGAGGCCGAGGGGTGCGAGGTGGGAGCTATCTCACAGTCAAGGATGAGTGAGGCACCCGGTTGCTAGCGAGTGGCACCAGTATTCCTGCGTTTGTCATATGTCGGAAGCGACACCATGAAGTCTGCGGGGAGATTGATGCAGAGTGTTTTCCTTGTGGCTGGTAATTTTATTAGTGTCCTCCGCATTTGATTCAGTGCGGAGACATGGTGCAGTCCTAGCTACCCGATTACGGAGATGAGCACACAAAGTCGGCGGGGAGAGGTTTCCAGACGAGGGCCAGCACAGCCGCGGTAGAGGTGGCCGTGGTAGAGGTAGAATGAGTGCGGGGATACGACGGAGCCCCGCTCGGGCGGTATCGTGACTCGGTAGAGATGCGGATGGCTCAGGTCACGGTCTTGGTATTGACTCTATCCTTGAGCATGATGCATATACCTTAGTAGACCAGGAGCTGCATTCTGTTTGCATCGGCCATTCTTGGGATCAGTTTCCGGATAAGGGCCGGCCATTAGAGGTCGTATGAGTTTCACTACAGTGGAGATCAGATTGCACCTCAGGACGGAGTAGTCGAGGAGATAGTAAAGTTCGATTGAGGGGACCAAGAGTTCCACGAGGCGGATCTTGTAACGCACTTTTTAGATATGAGGATTTTTGATGTGGTTCGGTATGGATTGGCTGTCTCGCCATAGAGCCACATTGGGTGTTATAAAGGTAAAGCTAAATAGGCCGGGGAAATTGGAGGTAAAGTTGAGGAGGATTACGTAGAGAGTTATCTTCTTGTATGATCGCCGTGACGGCCGCAATCTTTGCTTAAAGGTTTTTCGGGGTTATCAGCATGTGGTGGGAGACCCGGGAAGGAGGGGACTATATTGGATGAGATTCCGGATGTTAGAGAGTTCCCGGTCAATGTTCTGGATGATATTGCGGGATTACCACGAGAAGAGGTGGAGTTCACCATTGATTTGATCGGGGGTGAGCCATTTCCATTCCTCCGTATAAGATGGCTCACCTGCGGTTGAGGGGGAGCTTAAGGCTCGATTGGAAAAATTGTTGAGTAAAGGTTCATTAGGCCAGAAGTATATCCCCATGGGGAGCTCCATTTCTCTTCGTGAAAAAGAAAGATGGGAGTTTGCGGTTGTGTATAGATTACAGGCAGTTGAACAGAGTTACCATCCACAATCAGTATCCACTCCCTAGAATCGATGTGTTATTTGATCAACTCCAAGGATCTCGAGTATACTCCAAGATAGACTTGAGGTCGGGGTATCATCAGTTGAGAGTACGGAAGAGTGATGTACCTAAGAGTGAAATTACGGGGACACGCTATGGGCATTATCAGGTTTTTAGTGATGCCATTTGGTTGTTTAATGCCCACGGCCGTTTATGGATTTGATGAACCGAATTGTTCTGAGGCCGTATTTGGATAGGTTCGTCATAGTTTTTATTGATGATATCCTAGTGTATTCAGGTAGTTCAGAGGAACATTTAGAACACCTGAGGATTGTGTTGTAGACCCTAAGGGAGCAACAGTTATATGCCAAGTTGAGTAAGTGTCAGTTTTGGCTTGACAAAGTGGAATTCTTAGGTCATGTGATTTCAGCTAATGGGGTGAGTGTGGATCCCCATAAAATAGAAGCAGTGGTAAATTGGAAACCACCAAAGAATGTGTCAGAGGTCGGGGAGCTTCATTGGTTTAGCAGGGTACTATAGGAAGTTTGTTGAGGGGTTCTCCAAGATAGCAGCCCCACTGACTAAGCTGACAAGGAAAGATGTTAAGTATGAGTGGGTAGATGCTTGTCAAAAGAGTTTCCAAGAGTTGAAGGGTAGATTGACTTGACTCTGGTTTTGCTTTATGGATGGAAGAGATGGTTGTGGTTTATAGTGATGCCAGGCAGGCCTTGGTTGTGTTTTTGATCTGCGAGAATGATAGGGTGATTGCATATGCCTCTAGACTGACTAAAGAAACATAGGGAATTACCCCCACACATGACTTAGAGCTATGACCGGTCGTTACACTAAAAATATGGAGACATTATTTATATATGGTGTTTGCTTGTAGGATCTTTGAGATCATAAAGTCTTTTAATATGTTTTCACCCAAAGAGTTAGCTTTGAGGCAAAGAAGATGGCTTGAGTTGATTAAGGATACGGTGTACTATCGAGTACCATCGGGAAAAGCTAATGTAAGTAGCTGATGCCTTGGTAGGCGACAGAGAGTTCTTTGTCTCACATGAGATCAGGTTACCTTCCATTGTTGGTGGATCTGAGAGCTTTAGGGGTGATATTGGAGGTTGAGGATTCAGGAGCCTTGTTAGCCACGTTTCATGTTAGACCACTCCTAGTGGACCAGATTCTAGCAGGGCAGTCACTTGATCCACAGATGATTAAGCTTAAGGAAGAGATAGAAAAGGGAAAGAAAGCAGAGTTTCAAATCAGGGATGATGGCATGATAGTGAAAGGTCAAAGAATGTGTGTGCCAGAGTATGGCGAACTGAAAAGAGACATTATGGAAGAAGCACATTCATCTGCGTATGCTATGCATCCAAGTAGTACCAAGATGTACAGAACTTTGAAAGAACATTACTGGTGGAATGGGATGAAGAAAGAGATCGCAAGCTTCATGTCTAGGTGCCTAACTTTGTCGGCGGGTGAAGAGCGAGCATCAGAGCCTGAGGAAGATACGGTTACTCCCTATTCCGGTATGGAAGCCCAGGAGAAGATCCTTATGGATTTTTTTGTTCACAGGATCTTCCCGCATTTTCGGAAGCTGACATGATGCGATATGGGTGATAGTTGATCGATTAACGAAGTCTGCTCATTTCCTACTAGTTAATGTTGAGGATTCTTTAGAAAAGTTAGCCAAGTTGTATGTAGATGAGATAGTGAGACTTCATGGGGTTCCAGTTTCGATAGTTTCAGATCGAGACCCCAGGTTCACATCTAGGTTTTGGCCTAGTTTGCAAAGAAGAAGCCGGCGTTAGGTACTACGCTACACTTTGCTAACTTATTTCATCCCCTGGGACAGGATGGCCAATCGAGAGGACTATTCGGGCGTTAGAGGATATGAGCTTGTGTGATGGAATTCAAGGGAAGTTAGGATACTCACTTGGCCTTGTGGGGTTGCCCTACATCAGCCAGCTACCCGAAACTAGTATAGAAATGGCTCCATTTGAGGCACTGCATGGTAGGAAATGTAGGACTCCAGTGTGTTGGGATGAGGTTGGTGAAAGAAGACTAGTAGGCCCTGAACTAGTACAGATCACTTCAGAGAAAGTGAAAGTTGTTTGTGATAACTTAAAAATAGCAAGAGACAAACAGAAAAGTTATGCGGACAACCGGCGTAGAGACTTGCAATTCGAGATAGGTGACGAGTCTTTTGAAGATTTCCTGTGGAAAGGTGTGTTGAGATTTAAGAAATGAGGCAAGCTTAGTCCGAGGTATATTGGACCTTATGAGATCGTGAGCAAAATTAGGGCCCGGTGGCTTACAAGGCAAAAGTTACCCCGAGTTATCAAAGTTCGCGATACTTTCCAATCGATGTTGAGAAATACATCCACGGATCCTTCACATGTATTGAAGGCAACGGTCACCGGCTAAAGGAGAATTTGACTTATAAGGATATACCTGTGCAGATAGTAGATAACAAGGAATAGGTGTTGAGAAGCAAAGTGATTCCGTTAGCTAAAGTCTTATGGAAGAATCATGAGAGGGAGGCAGCTACTTGGGAGCTAGAGGCCCAGATGCGCCATCAGTATCCTCACTTATTTTCTGGATGAGGTATGTTCCTTCCCTTTTGTTTGGAGTTTAGTTTATTCATTTCGAGGACGAAATGTTCCTAAGGAGGGAGGATTTTGTAACACCCTGTCTCGGGAGAGTGTACGATTACATGATCTTTGTAGGGGTGTATAAAATTATCAAGTGTCACCTTTGTAGTATTTTGGAATAAGAGTAGGAAGTGAAAGTTTATGGAACTCGGAATTTGTGGTATTAAACCAAGGGTACAATGGTCATTAAGCAAAAGGATAGCAAATCATAATCAAGTAGAGATGGGCCACAGCCACAATTTCAAAAGTTGGAATTCTGATACTAAAAAAATGAGGGCTAGTTACAATTATTGAAAAGTTGATAGTATAATTTAGGAAAATATGAGACTAAATGTGAGAGACAAACAAAATAATTCATTTTGTCTCATACTTTGCTAGGGTTCACGGTTTTGAGGAGGAGAGGAGAGAGCCAAGAGCAAGAGGAAGAGAAGGAAGAAGAAGGAAGAGGAGAAGAAGATCAAGGTATGGAATTCTTATTTTTGGGGTTTTGATATGAATCCTAAGGTTTGGATGGAGATTAGGGTTTCTCCTTTGGTCTAGGGTTGTGTGAAACATCACATAAACCTTTGGTGGGGTTATGAGGTAAAACCCGATTGATGTAAAAGAAACATGGAATCATCAAAATTATGTGGTTTCAGCAGCCAAATTAGTGGAACCTAGGTTGAGTTCTTGGAATTCCACCTAAGATTTTGAGGTTTGAGGTTCCATAGCACCAATTTAAGCGTTGAGGAATTGTTTTTGGATGAATTCAAGTTGGTTTTTGAGGTATTATGAATTATAGAAGGTATGGAGGAATGGGCATCACAAAAAGTGGAGAAAAAATAACAAAAATCAAGTAAATATGGAAGGAAAATTGGTACATGAACAGTAAAGGGTACTGGTACACCCCACCGTGGAAAGTGGAAAAAGTGGTACCCTGCACACATTAGGCTGTACCGGTACACCTTGCTCCCGCTTCCCAGTTTCGACTCAAGCCATATTTTGGCCATAATCTCTCATTTATCCGATTTGAGTGATTCAAGTGGCTACGTAAAATAGACTTCAAGTAGAACCAAACTTAAAAAGAAGGCATCGCCAAATTCTGATCCTAAGTGACCCAAAAATTCACTTAAAGTGGGGCCATGTGCAAGCCAATTCCTGCATCAGCTTTGGACAAAGAGTAGTACGGGTTGTTTCGGACGTAACTTGAGTTTCGGTGCTCTGAATTGGGTGATTCAAGTTGGAATAGAACCCTTAGCACCTTATCTTTAAAAGAATATAAAGAGTGTGACTAAGTCTATGAAGTACGTTAAGGTAGGCGATTAATTTGTCGTTGTATTCGGTCGAAGAAAATAAAAGCAAAGGCGGAA